>CM042424.1:13475293-14010293 GCA_023634145.1 Thymallus thymallus
GTAAAGAACGTAGTCCTGTCTTCTGCTGAAGTGAAGCTGCCGTCCTCCATCCATTGCCATCCCTTAAATGTTCGATCTTTGTACATCCCGCTCTGACCAGACAATTCCTCACACTGCTTGAAGACAACATTTTTGCTTCTATCAAAGAATTGTGAAACAATGGTTCTCCCATAATCCAGTCTTGTGGTTTCATAATCTCTCTTGTCACAAAAAAAGTCATATTCCACACTTTCAACATGGATTGGTAGAAAGAAGTCAAATTATTCAAATCCAGTTCATTAATTTTCAGTAAAAACAGCTGCTTGTCATATCCCAGATTTGATGTTCTCCTTAACAGAGCGCATGCCACATTTGTCCACTCCATGTCCTCCTCGTACAATAGTCTCTGTGCTGCCTGTAATCGAAAAGTATGGATCCTGCTCCTTATGTCAATCAGACTTTGTCCTCCCTCCTGAGTTGGAAGATACAGAACTGACGCAGGAATCCAATGCTGTCCTGACCAAAAAAACTCCACTAATTTCCTCTGGATACTTTTAACAATGTCATCTGGAGGCTCTAATACGTTGAGTCTGTGCCATAACATGGAGGCAGCCAGATTATTTGTAACCAAAATCCTACCCCTGTAGGATAGCTCTGGCAATATCCATTTCCATTTAGACAATTTAGTAGAAACCTTCTCCAACAACCCCTCCCAGTTCCTTTTTCTATAGCTTTCTACTCCTAAAAACACTCCAAGAACTTTTATACCTTCTTTACCCCAATGCAATCCCCCAGGAAGTGGAGGTGGCCCACCATTTTCCCACTGACCCACAATAAAACCATTACTTTTTTCCCAATTGACTTTAGCTGAAGATGCTTTCTCGTAAACATCCAAACACTCACATAGTATTTTCATATCTTCTTGCCCAGTAACAAAAATCGTTACATCATCAGCATAAGCTGACACAAAACATCTCGACTCCCTTGGGTCACCTGGAATCATAAACCCATTTAATTCATTTCTTAATTTGCATAAAAGGGGCTCAATTGCTAGGCTATATAATTGCCCTGACAGAGGACACCCCTGTCTAATACCCCTTTTTACAGGCAATGGATAAGTCAAACCATTCCCCATCTTAAGCATTATTGAAGCCCCTTTATACAACAAACGTATCCATGAAATAAAACCATCCCCGAACCCAAATGATTCCAAGACTTTAAAAATGTACTCATGACCCACCCTATCAAAGGCTTTCTCCTGATCAATGGATAAAAATCCCACATTACAATTTTCATTAATAGACACATCAATTACATCTCTTATTAAAAACAGATTATCCATGATTGTGCGACCCGGAATACAATATGTTTGCTCTCCTTTGACCACAATGTTTAAATATTTTTTTAACCTATTGGCTAAAACTTTTGCCAATATTTTATAATCCGAGCACATCAACGAAACAGGTCGCCAATTTTTTAACAAACCTAGATCTCCACTTTTTGGTAAAAGAGAGATCACAGCCCTCTGACAGCTAGTTGGTAACGTGCCTTTTTCAAAACATTCACAACAAACTTCATAAAAATCTTCACCCAAAACAGTCCAAAAAGTCTTATAAAACTCAGCAGGTAAACCATCTATTCCTGGTGCACGCCCTGTGGAGAGGTTTTGAACTGCATCTGAAAGTTCATTAAAATTAATCATAGTGTCAAGCTTTTTCTTATCCTCAGTTTGCAACTTTGGTAGTCTTTGTAATAGTTGTGCCATATTCTCAGAGTCACAGTCAGTGTGTCCATACAAATCAGAATAAAAATCCATTGCCATTTTCCTCATTTCTGTTTGATTTGATGTTAATGTTCCATTTTCCTTGCGCAGGTGAAAAATGCCCTTTCGTTGTGCAATTTTCCTCTCCAGATTAAAAAAATAGGAAGTTGGAGAGTCAATATCCTTGATAGAAGAAATTCTTGCTCTAATTAAAGCGCCCTTCGCTCTTACCTCTAAGATGGATCTTAATTCAAGTTTCTTACTCTTTAAATCATTAGATACACCCAAAACATTTACATCCATCACACTTTCCATACATATAATTTCCTTCTCCAACTGCTCAATTTTCTTTTTAACACATGCAGTAGTATTGTAGGAAAATTTTTGACAAAAAACCTTTATCTGTGTTTTCCCCACCTCCCACCATTGTGTCATTGTTTCAAAATTACCTTTATTCAATTTCCACATTTTCCAAAAATCACCAAATTTTTCACAAAAAAAACTATCCTGCAGAAATTTACAATTAAAATGCCAATAAAATCTGGGGCGTGCTAAAGTAGTAATGTTGAAATCTATGGTTACAATATGATGATCGGAAAAACCATTAGGGAAGATGCTAGCATTAGATGGGTCATTCCTGGGATTCGGTAATATTTCAACTTGGACTTTTTAAATTTTTGAACTACATATGATTACATTTCTAAATACCCCACATTATTAGGCACATATCAAACCTTCAAAAAATCATATTTTCCCATCTCAGGCATTAAAGACTTTTTATTATTTTCAGTTTTTGTCAGATTTGTACACCTTTTATTCTCAACCCCGTAACGGACAAAATTTAAGTAGTTTAAACAGGATTTTATACAAAACTTGTTATAAAACAAACATCTACCTACTGCTCATGTGTCCCTCATACCAATTCAATGACTTCAAATGTAACATTTATGATAATTTTCACATTTGTATGTGATGGAAGTTACAAATATCCAAATTGTTTGTCTGTGGTCTCTTTATTTTAGTAAGAACAATTTTCATTTCGATGTTTTGCTAAAACCACAATTTTACTGTGTTAGCCCTTAACATGTCGGGTGGTAATCAGCAAGAAATGCTTTAATTTTTAATTGTCTTCCTTATTTTATTTTCCAAAAATATTAATGTGACAGGGTTGAGAATACTGTGATGGGGTTGAATACTGTAACAGGGTTGAAAGGACACATTGGCCTACTTTTATTTTGTATTTGTTTAATACGAAAATTTTTTATTTTAGGCAACCATGTAATAAAGACATAGTCATATTTAGTTTCTGTCGTTTTTACTTTATTAACTGAACAACTGCAGCAGATAAAAGTTCATAATAACATAAAACAACTGCAGCAGATAAAAGTTCATAATAACAAAACAACTGCAGCAGATAAAAGTTCATAACATAAAACAAAACTGCAGCAGATAAAAGTTCATAACATAAAACAAAACTGCAGCAGATAAAAGTTCATAACATAAAACAAAACTGCAGCAGATAAAAGTTCATAACATAAAACAAAACTGCAGCAGATAAAAGTTCATAACATAAAACAAAACTGCAGCAGATAAAAGTCCATCATAATAACATAACATAAAACAAAACTGCATGTGTGTGTGTGTGTGTGTGTCTGTGGGTCTGTGTGTGTGTGTGTGTGTGTGTGGCTGAGGCACTTTATTCAGGATTTTATATTGAGAGTCTGGCCCAAACCTCCTTCAGAACCTCAACATGGCGAGATGTCACATGTTGTGGAGCTGGAATCATCTCAATGACTTCATCAAATTGGTACCAGTGGATGTCATCACGAGAAGGCCAAAAAAATCTGTTTGGTCCAACACGATGCATACACTTGACTTGAACACTTGTTTCGTCTGTGTCAAGGACAATGCCTGGGTACAGGTCATCATCATATTTCAGTATGCACCACTGTCCAACATCTGGATGTACCAATTTCTCCACTTCCATGGGTTGTGGATTTTCCTGGTTGTCTGCTGGCTGTGCAGGCATTGGTATGTTCTGACAAAAACTGAAGTGCTGTGTGTTAAAGCATGTACAGTTTAGGTCTTTCTTTGTAGAACAAAAGCAGCTGACATCACGACATATCAGCTCACCTGGAGCAAGGGTGACGACCTGATGTATTCTCATTGAAGATGGGACTGCCTTTATAGGACTCTGCATCATTTCTACAGCACGGTCAACATCAGTGCTTTCCACAAAAAACAGTTCCACTGATGTATTTGTTTGTCTGAGGACTTCATACAGTTGCTGTGCATCTTGGATGTCATGGCCCTTAGCCACCAACCTGTCTGCAGCTCTCTTTAATGCTCCTCCTACACCATCAGGGGCCCCTTTCCCATGGCTTGATTCAAAAAAGTTCTATGTGCCAGCTTTAAATCCACGTTTGTGGATTTCTGTAGTAAAAAGCATGAAATTTCCTTTCTGTTTGTACTGTGTACAAGGTCCATCACTAAAAAAATGTAGGACAGAAACTTGTGGATGAGTAGCCTGAAGGTGGTCTAGCACAGGATCAAGATGTTTCCAGATAGCAGGAGGACCTTTGTATCTAGAAGGGGAGATTGTGGTGAAGCACATGGGCTCTTGTTGCCCTACATACATTACCCCAGTGTGTAGAGTGGCTTGCTTATGTGAGGCCCCAAAGTGAACAGCTTGGATCTCTGATGCATATTTACAGACATAGTTCTCTGAAAAATCAATGTGGATCAATGCCTCATCTATTGCCAGGTTTTTTTTTTTAGCTCACGATTGTAGGCATATTGCTGTTTGATATTGAACAGGTGCTTCTTAAACTTGTGAATGTTGTTGTGAAGCAAATCTGTAAGGGTCTCCTGTGTACCCTCAATAGTTTTCTTGACAGTTATCTTTACTGTTGAACTCTTCTTCATGTGGTCTTTTTTTTCTAAAGCCTTGTCTTCAGTGACCCACTGTAGAAAAGATGCTTTTGCCATCCCATCATATTGACTGGAGAGGGGGACACGCTTTTGTTTGCATAAATCACATTCCCCATACATACATGCCTTGCTAGAAGAATCACAAGATACCATCTCAGCCAATCGCTCTACATTTGAAGTCTCAACCACCTTCAGCTGATTCAGCTTGTCAGCCACAAAGCTTAGATTCTCATGGAGCTTACACTGGCATGTGTCTCGGTCAGACATAGAAGGGTGAACAACCCAAAAAGGTCTAAGACGGCAAAACAGAGAATAAGAGATATTCCCAATGTTCTCTGACAAAAATTTTCTGTGCAGGTTTTTCATAGTATCCTGCAGGAACCTTTTCTGCATCTTGACTTTATGCACTGTGATTGTTTGTTTCTTCCCTGTTGTAATCCTGCTCACATCATCTCTCACAAAGAATGACTTCACTTTGCTTTTAAATTCATCGGAATGTCGGTTAACAGCTTTTCTTTCAAAGGCTGTTATATTTTTACTCTCCAGATGTCTCCAGCATTTGTTTGAAAATCCTAGGGTATGTTCAGCAAATTTCTGCAATTTGTATTTTCTAACAATTTTCCCTATTGTCACTTTTGAAATTAGTTGTTTGTCTTTTTCCTTTCTGGCATTACGATATTTGTGTTTGATGTCTGCAATAAGAGCTTCGTGATACAACAAGGTCTTCCTAATTCTGGCGTTTACAGGGCAATTCAATAATGTTGTTTTCACTTTTGACCGAGGAGATTCTAAGGACTTCTTCTTTCGCTGGACTCGCTTTTTATACTTCTCTGTTAACCGCTTTTGCCTGTCCAGGGCTTTCTGGAGCTGTTTCATTTCATTCTGTAGCTTCTTTCTTTGTTTTCGTGATCGTCTTTTGCCTTCCTCCCTTTGCCTACAAAACAAGTAATCAAACAAATTAGTCAGTCCAACATTGCATGAAAATGCTGAGTAGGTCACATTAAACTATAGGGATTCACAAACTTTTTTTGTTAGCCGAACCCCCTTGACCTCAAATATTGATATGAAGAACCCCCCGATTCTCTGATGTTGGTTAATAGTCACATAGCATACAGATAAACAAATAAAATATTTAAATACTTTTAGCAAGTGATTTATTTTAATTTTACGATTTTATAAATTATTAGCTATTCATCAACTCGAACCCCCTGCAGTTCCTTCACATACCCCATGGGTTTAAAAGCCCCAGTTTGGGGAACTGTGCATTAGACAATTACACTTGCTCTAAACTAATTTTATAATGATTCTTCTGCCTGTTGCACTTCACCTTGACAGTGGCTGTTGTGGCAGCTCTGGCATATGTTCAGGACTTTGTGGTGGAGTGCTTATATTTCTTAATGCTTCTCTTCTTTCCTTGCTTCTTGTGTATGCTGCTCTCCACTCTTTACGCCTCTGACGCTGTGCTCTCTCACTTAGGTCACTAATTGTTTTTTTCTTTCCTGCCTCAACATTCCTTCTCCATCTCTGCCTCTCTCTCTCAAGGTACTGTGCCCTTTTTTCTGGGTCAGCATCTCTGCGTGCACAAAACTGCCTTTGCCTCTCTGCTGTTGATGTGGGTGCCATTTCTGACTAGGATGCCTGTTGAAGTTTAAGTGGACACATTACATCAAATATTTGATCTATGACAAAAATATTGATTTTGTTATGATTTATGATTTATGAGTTATGATTTTGGTAATATATTTACTGAAATTGTTTTTTTTAATTGAAATCATTGATTCAATTAAGTGAATAACTCAACCCTGTCACAAAGTTTACAACCCCGAAACAATAACATATGTGACGGGGTTGAGTGTGATGGGGTTGAGTTTTTTTGCTCAAAATGGCCACTGCTCTTAATGTGGTGTAGAAGAGTGGGCCACATGGCATCCAATTAAATAAGTACATATTAGATTTTTATGGATTAAAATAAAATTTTGAAAAGTCATCATTTTCCATCTTAATTGTATGTGATGGGGTTGAGTTGTTAAGCTTGACAGTACCCTCCCTGACTATAATTCACCTCAAAAAATGATTAAAAAGTGTGATAACACTCACCTTCTTCTGCACCATGCTGTTGAAGAGAGCTGAATGATGCAACTTCCTGTGAATGATGTCACATATGGGTGGAGTCTAAATTATTATGGGCGGAGAATGGTTGGCGTGACGGGGTTGAGTTCAGACTGAGGGACATAACTTTTTAAGTTGTTTTTTATCAAATATCTAGCTTTTTTTTTTAAAATTTCTTTTCAAAAGCAAAGAACACAAATAAATACTTGCATTATTGCTGAAAATTATAGACACTGTGCACATTTTATTAATTATTTTCCAAGTACAAATTCAGCGAAGAACCTCAGGGACATGACAAAATGCTTGCTGTAAGACATAAATAAGATTTTTTTTAATGCTAAAAATTATTTAAATGCAATAACTATTTGTATTCATTATAAAGGACATACCAAAGTATTGTGTAAAGCTTTTAACATTTAATTTTGGTGAACCACTACTTTCAAAAATCTAGGGGACTGAAATATTACCGAATCCCAGGAATGACCCAGATACTCTATTCATATTAGTTTTACTCATATATATTCTATCTAGTCTTGCTCCAGTTACAGTAGAGTCTAGTATTTTAACCCATGTATACTGTTTAATTGTCTGATTCATATTTCTCCACACATCTATTAAGTCAAACTCTCTAATAGTATTAAGAAGAACATTACTAGACTGTGGATGAGACTCCTCTCTGTTCCTATCTAAAAGAAAATTTGAGGTGCAATTCCAATCGCCTCCCATTATTATGCAAGCATCATTATCACATTTTTTTATTGCACTGTGTAACTTCCTAAACAGTTCCACACGTTCTGATCCATTGTTTGGAGCATAAACATTTATGAAAATAATTTTTAGCTCATTTATTTCTCCTGTGACCATTATAACTCTACCATTTTCTATTTCTTCAGTTGACAAAATTTTTAAATTCAAATTCTTTGAAAAGAGAATAGCTACTCCAGCACTTATGTTTGACCCATGACTGAAGACACTCTCCCCCTCCCACCATCTACACCACTCTACTTCATTTGTACAATCTGTGTGTGTTTCTTGCAAAAAAGAAACCTTTACATTCTTAATATTAATTAATTCTGCCACCATTGCTCTCTTGCTCCTGTCTCTCCCCCCGTTAATATTTAAAGAGGCTACCCTTATCATCTCCATAGAATATTTAAAGAGATAGAAAAGAGAGACAGAGAAAATCAAAGAGTATAGTAAAGTCACCCTTAGTGATATGTAGACCATTGATTAAATTATTTGAATTTACGTTTTATAGGGTTTTTTTCCTTCCGCATTTTCGCAAGAAACTTTTTTAAACGAAATCTCTTTCTCTGACTGAGTTCATCTTCTCCAACCTTCCTCTGCCAATAACGAACAGAAGTCTCAAACCTCTTCCGATCAGAAAAATAATTCCGCACCTCAACAGATTTTCCAAAGGTTTCATCTAAGAATGTATTTATTTCCTCTAGTGAATAAACCTGCTCACAACTTATTTGTGAAACATCTGACACGTCTGAAAAGTCAGACAATCCACCACCATTATCATCATCATCATCGTCATCATCATCCATTTCCTCATCAACCATTTCTGATTGCACCTTCTTAATTGAAGATACTATCCTTCCTCTTTCCGAAACTTCACCTTTCAGCCCGTTTGCATCATCATTCGTCTGGCCTATATTCTCTGAACTCTCCACGGCGTCATCCTGTTCAGACCCCTGTACCACAGTGCTTCTCTCAACAGTCACATCAGTTCCAACTTTCTTCATTTTTCCCTTTTTTTTCTCACTACCAGAAACTCCCTCGGTATCTTTTTCATTATTAAGGGACGAATCTTTTATCATCATTCCTTCCTTCACACTTGAAACCACATTCTGATCCTCATTGTTCACCATTGCTGCTTCATTTGGTACATTACTCTTCTGCACATCGTTTTCCTTATTCCTTTCTGAAGTATTGCTAGGGCCTGCTTCATTCTCAGATTCTACTCTATGAGGACAAGACAGCCTAACATGTCCAATGCTCCCGCAATCAAAACAACGCATCTCTCCCGTGCTCGCATACATCATATACGACTTACCCTCAAATACACAGCGAAATGAGATATTCAGCGTTGGTTCATTTAGAAACATGTACACCTGTCGCCTAAACGACAATACATGTTTTAAAGCAGCATGTTTACAACCAAGTGAAACCGTTCTAATTCCACTGGCAAGTTTTCCAAAACGAGAAAGCTCTCGTTCAATGTCGTCATCAGGAATAAAAGTTGGAACATTTGAAACGGTCACCTTCTTCGTAATTGAAACTAATGGTTGAACAGGGACAAAAGTGCCACTTACCGAAATCCCGCTCTCGATCAAACTATGAACCAGATTTTCTTCTTTCAAAAATACCACTACGGCCTTGTTCATCCGAGACGCCGAGACGATGTTCTCATGCCCCACGCGCTCTGCCACATCCAGCAACACGTCCTCTACAGACACACCTGCTTGGGTCACACACCTAATCCCATGCCGGAGCGACAGGCCTGACGCCTGCACACTCGTGTGAGACGCCATTCCTGCCTTCGACACGAGACAACTCTCGCGGAAACCCTCAGATTTTTTATTTTGTTTTTATTTTGTATATATTTTTTTATTATTATTATTATTATTATTATTTATTTTTTTTCAAATAATGGAATACAAAGAAAGAAACAGTGAAAATGTCCTCTCACCTAAATCACCCTCCCATGCGTTCCCTTCCCAATTCCCAGCATGCACCAGAGAGAGAGAGAGAGAGAGAGAGAGAGAGAGAGAGAGAGACAGAGAGACAGAGACAGGCTAAGATGACAGTTGGCTTACTCAGAACCAGAGGGACAGTCTGTATTCCAAATAGAACCCTTTTCCCTACATAGTGCACTACCTTTAAACAGAGCCCTATGGGCCATGGTAGAATGTAGTGCACTATATAGGGAAGAGGCTGCCATTTGGGATGTGGAGAAACTGACACCCTTGTTTGAAATATATAATGTCTCTTTATGGCGTGTGGTTTTTAAGGAATTATGAAATGCTCTAATATCTTAGTTCATCTGTAGACAAGTAGGCAACACACCAGCACTACTGGAGAGGTTTACATCGGTCTCTAACATGTTGATGGAACGTTGCTCTAATGTTTCAGTTTATCTGTATTAGAGAAGAGAGAGAGGAAAGGCAGGCCTAGAGCACCTGACCTAGAGGTCAATATGGGTCTTCAAGACATTGACGGAATAGCCTCTTGGTCCTTCTAGACAGGGTTGATTGTGGATTTTGATTTTGATTTATGGTTAAGTGAATCCAAACCATCTCAATTGGGTTGAGGCCGGGTGATTGTGGAGGCCAGGTCATCTGATGCAGCACTTCATCAATCTCCTTCTTGGTCAAATAGCCCTTACACAGCCTGGAGGTGTGTTGGATCATTGTCCTGTTTAAAAATAAATGGTGGTAGCCATGCTGGTTAAGTGTGCCTTGAATTCTAAATAAATCACTGACAGTGTCACCAGCAAAGCATCCCCACACCCTCACACCTCCTCCTCCATGATTAACGGTGGGAACCACACATGCAGCGATCATCCGTTCACCTACTCTGCGTCTCACAAAGTCACGGCGTTTGGAACCAAAAATCAAAAATTTGGACTCATCCGACCAAAGGACAGATTTCCACCGGTCTAATGTCCATTGCTCGTGTTTCTTGGTCAAAGAAAGTCTCTTCTTCTTATTGGTGTCCTTTAGTAGCGGTTTCTTTGCAGCAATTTGACCATGAAGGCCTGATTCACAAAGTCTCCTCTGAACAGTTGATGTTGAGATGTGTCTGTTACTTGAACTCTGTGAAGCATTTATTTGGGCTGCAATCAGAGGTGCAGTTAACTCTAATGAACTTATCCTCTGCAGCAGAGGTCACTATGGGTCTTCCTTTCCTGTGGCGGTCCTCATGAGAGACAGTTTCATCATAGCGCTTGATGGTTTTTGTGACTGCACTTGAAGAAACTTCCAAAGTTAGGGCCATCTTCTGTATACCACCCCTACCTTGTCACAACACAACTGATTGGCTCAAACGCATTAAGAAGGAAAGAAATTCCACAAATAAACTTTTAACAAGGCACACCTGTTAATTCAACTGCAATCCAGGTGACTACCTCATGAAGCTGGTTGAGAGAATGCCACGATTGTGAAAAGCTGTCATCAAGGCAAAGGGTGGCTACTTTGAAGAAGAATCTCAAATATAAAATATATTTTGATTTGTTTAACACTTTTTTGGTTACTACATGATTCCATATGTGTTATGTCATAGTTTTGATGTCTTCAGTATTATTCTACAATGTAGAAAATAGTAAAAATAAAGAAAAACCCTGGAATGAGTAGGTGTGTCCAAACTTTTAACTGGTACTGTATGTATCTGTACGGTTATTATAAGACTGTCTGAGACAGCAATCTCCAGGTCCAGGATTTCTAGCCATCAGATCTTGGATGAGCTACTCGGTGTGCAGGGTTTTGTTCCAGCCCAGCATTTTTTTTTTCTTCTTTCAGACAGTCGATGATAATCATACTCTTATTTGAATAACCTGTGTAGTTGCTACTGCTACTGACAGTATTGATACTATTGACATGTTTGATTGACACGACTAGTGTGACACTCCCCTACTAGGGTATATAAGGTGCCTGACACATTCTTCCTACTCAAGGCTCTGATAAAGGCGTCTCATGCCGGAACGTAAGCCTATTGGTTGTTTCTCCCATCAGTAAATCTATTAGATTTACCCTGCAACAGAGTGCTCCTTTTTCTTTAAGTATCCTGGGGTAAGGAATCTTTTTGACGTTGATTGTTTGAAACTGACATCCTTGTCTTTTTTTGGCTCTGGTTGAAGGCCCCTGGACATTTGTAATGAGAAGGTTATTAAGAGTCTGACTCAGAGACTCTGGGAACCCATTTAGTCTTGCTCTTGGCTCCAGCTTTTGACTCGCCCATCGATGATTAGCACATATATGTTTTTTCTCCCTCCCTCTCTAAAAATGAAACCAACGTTTAGTCTCTGAAATAGTGTCATGCATTGACTAATTTGATAAAGCTCCGTTTCCCGTCGCTCTCTATCCTCATGCTTGATGTGTTAGTGCTGGGTTGGAGCAAAAGCTTGCAGCCCAATAGCTTTCCAGGAGCAGCCATAAGTTGTGTTGCGTCGCAAACGGCACCCTATTCTCTATAAAGTTAACTAAATAGGGAATATGGTGCCATTTGGGACGCAACCAATGTGTAAGTTCATATGTGTGTGTTGATATCACATGTACGCGCGCAGACAAAGATGCACACACACACACACACACACACACACACACACACACACACACACACACACACACACACACACACACACACACACACACACACACACACACACACACACACATGCACGTGTATATACACACACGCTAAGTCCCTGACCCAATCCAGCCAACTACTGCTGTGCAGGTGTGTCACACTGACCGAAGCAATGCATTCTGGGATGCCAGGGGCATAGCAGATCTTAGCTTCTTAAAAGTAGGTTCAGCGGCACACACACTGAGACACAGAGAGAGAGAGAGAGAGAGAGAGAGAGAGAGAGAGAGAGAGAGAGAGGCATCCACACACCCCGCAGTTACTCTCCTACAGACAGTGAGAATAAGTCTGACAGGTGAGAATCACACAGGCCACATCCCAAATAGCACTAGATTCCCTAAAGCACTACTTTTGTCCCGAGCCATATAGGCCCTTGTCATAAATAGTGCACTACATATGGAACAGGGTGCCATTTGGCATGCATCGCTTGGCTGTGTATCAGAGCATCAATTCTGCTCAGTCGCTGATCACTGAATCACTGAGGAGACTGTTCTACAAATCACCTTTGCCTTCTAAATAACTACTCTAACTGTCATTTCTAGATTAGTGGGTAGGTCTAGATTGATGCTCTCAAACACGGCCAAGGAGTCAGGGTCACAGTTTAGAAGCAAGTGCAGGGGCAGCACTTATTACTGTAAAAGTTACAGATTGCCATGAGGGGAAAATGATGACTCACCATTCTTATGATGATGAAACATCAACACTTTGAGCCTAAATAAGCATATTTATTTTACTTTAAGAGCGGGAGCTGCACCTTTTCCCCCTCCCCTCACGTAAACCTTACACTCCAGCTGCGCCTCCCCTCGCTTTTGAGCACCGTCTTTCCCTACAAACGTAGTTTACAGAGTGTGCCTTTAAACCACCATCACAGACAGTACAGGCAAATAGTCACTCTCTATGAGGAACAACAAAAGAAACACAGACAGGCTCGACAGAACTCATCAAAGCACGATCAACAGGACTCCTCTCTCCACTGCCTCGGACTCTACCGACCAGCTTGACTGAACACTCTTCAAAACAAACACAGAACAACTCCCCACTGTACGAGAAGAGAGGCGGTGTCTCGAACGCAGCTCAGACATAATAGGCTCTCCTAACTAAACAGCGGGTGGTGAATATTGAGAGAGAGAGAGTTGTGAAAGAAGAGACAGTGTCTCGAAACGCAGCTCCAGACGCAGGCTACTAAAAAAACCGAGGCAGCGTACGTCAAATAAATCAAAAGAGAGTTGTGACTGTACGAGAAGAGAGAGAGAGGGCGAGAGGTTCGAGCGCAGCTCAGATATAGACCTTGCACCCAAATGACAGGCAAGGCATCTCAAAGGCAGAAATATGACGAGAAACTATACAGAGAAAAAGAGACTTGAACGCAACTCAGACAGAAGCCTACTTAATCACGTGGAGTGGATGTCGCAGGCAAGTAATTCGATTTGTGACTGTAAAAAAAGAGAGCGCCTTGAACGTAACTCAGATGCTAAACAACAGACACTGCACGTCAAAGACAGACAAAAGATGAGAAACTCTCCAATAAGAGAGTGCCTAAAATAAGATTTGTGACTGTAAAAAAAGAGAGCTCCTTGAACGCAGCTCCAACATACTAAACAACAGATACTGCATGTCAAACCTCTGGAAAATTAGATCAAAACAGAGCCAATCTCTTGGCTCCAGGACTCTATCGCGCCATACATCAAAATAGAGGCAGATAACACACCCAGCTCTGGCTCTAAAGAACAGGAACCAATCAATGAACAGCAAAAAGAAGAAAGAAAACCAGCTCTTTCTGTCTGCCACGGGTCTGCTTCATGCTTCTCTGCTTCCTTCCTTTGTCTGATTCTAGTCTTGACTGGAAGAAGATTGCTTCACAACTCAATAATCTCAAAGGGGGAAGTTGGAGGAGTAGCATGAGTTTCAGGGAGTCATGAATGAGAGTATATGTGGTCGTGCCCCATTAACTAACTTCTTCTCTACATCTTTTGGTGTTTCGATTGAGTTATTACTTCCTACATATCTTCCTAAATCTCACTAGGGACGGGAGAGGAGTGTATATGAGGGAGTCATGAATGATAACGAGGATATGTGTAGTCATTAATAAACCTATTTTCCTCTCGACTGACATCTTCTCTCCATCCTTAGGCCCACTGACCTCTCTCTCTCTCTCTCTCTCTCTCTCTCTCTTTAGGCTGGGATTCAGTATAAGCACTTTGTGACATCGGCTTTTATAAATACATCTGATTGGTTATAAGTTTCTTCTTCTTTCTACCGTTGTCCAATCTCATCTTGGATTTCTTTCTCAGATCTTTAGATCTACTTATCTTCACATTCCGGTTCATGCTTCGTCCGTACTAAATATGTAACGTGATGGGTATTTTAACATTACTCTTTTTTTTTTTAACACACCCAAAAAACATTTTATTACAAATATTTCATCAGTCGTCTTCCTCAAATGAAAGGGGATGATGACGCAACATTTGCGAGAGGGAGGGAATCTTATTTCATTGCTTCTCAACTCGCAGCAAAGACACTTTCTGAAATCTTGAGTAGATCCAGCTTGCTTCATAGTATACCACTCTGTTTCAATCCGAAGTTATATATTATGTCTTCAACACTACAAGTAAACAGCAAACACGCAATTTTTGATGAAACCATGTAGGCAATAAAAACGGAATCTAATGACTGTTGGGGATTTTCATCCTCAGGTGTGAAGTGTATGAATAATGTATGAATAATGATTATCTGTTTACACCAAGAATGCATCTCAAATGGCATCCTATTCCCTAGCTAGTGCACTACCTTTGACCAGGGCCCATAGGAAGTATGGTGCCGTTTGGGACTCGTTTGGCTCAGCCTGAATGCTCTGTCAAGACATGATGCCTACAGTATATGTACAGTACAGGTTGTCATATGAATAACAATGAACCTGCTAGCTTACATAACGCCAGCACAGTGCTTCCTAATGTCCTCCTAGGAAACCTTTCACAGCCCAGAACTAGCACACCCAGCACACCTGATTCAACTAATCACAGGCTTGACGAGGAGCTGGTCAGTTGAAGCAGGTGTGCAGTCGAGGGGGTTATTGATGGAACAGATTGGGAAACATTGACTAGTGGCAGTGTAGATTCTAGAGAGTAATATCAGTTTATTATTTATTTATTTATTTATGTTACATGTATTTTTATGCCAGTCATTCTCACTATCAATTTGTATGGAGCATAAGTAAGGTTTCAATGTGTCATGGTTCGTGAACTATGCACTATAACAAGGTTGTGGTAGAGACTGTCAATGTGTCATGATTCATGAACTATGCACTATAACAAGGTTGTGGTAGAGACTGTCAATGTGACATTATTACATCTCTTCACAGTAAAATCTGCAGAGCTGGGATGGTTGTATCCCCGATATATATAGCATTCTATTGGTTGCAAGAATTTTGTATAATAATTCAAAAATATATATATCTGGCGTCATTTTATGTGTCAGTTCATAAACCATCAGCGTCATTTTATGTGTCAGTTCATAAACCATCAGCGTCATTTTATGTGTCAGTTCATAAACCATCAGCGTCATTTTATGTATCAGTTCATAAACCATCAGCGTCATTTTATGTATCAGTTCATAAACCATCAGCGTCATTTTATGTGTCAGTTCATAAACCATCAGCGTCATTTTATGTGTCAGTTCATAAACCATCTGCGTCATTTTATGTATCAGTTCATAAACCATCTGCGTCATTTTATGTGTCAGTTCATAAACCATCAGCGTCATTTTATGTGTCAGTTCATAAACCATCAGCGTCATTTTATGTATCAGTTCATAAACCATCAGCGTAATTTTATGTGTCAGTTCATAAACCATCAGCGTCATTTTATATGTCAGTTCATAAACCATCAGCGTCATTTTATGTGTCAGTTCATAAACCATCAGCGTCATTTTATGTGTCAGTTCATAAACCATCAGCGTCATTTTATGTGTCAGTTCATAAACCATCAGCGTCATTTTATGTGTCAGTTCATAAACCATCAGCGTCATTTTATGTGTCAGTTCATAAACCATCAGCGTCATTTTATGTGTCAGTTCATAAACCATCAGCGTCATTTTATGTGTCAGTTCATAAACCATCAGCGTCATTTTATGTGTCAGTTCATAAACCATCTGCATAATTTTATGTATCACTTCATAAACCATCAGCGTAATTTTATGTGTCAGTTCATAAACCATCAGCGTCATTTTATGTGTCAGTTCATAAACCATCTGCGTCATTTTATGTGTCAGTTCATAAACCATCAGCGTCATTTTATGTGTCAGTTCATAAACCATCAGCGTAATTTTATGTGTCAGTTCATAAACCATCAGCGTCATTTTATGTGTCAGTTCATAAACCATCTGCGTCATTTTATGTGTCAGTTCATAAACCATCAGCGTCATTTTATGTGTCAGTTCATAAACCATCAGCGTCATTTTATGTGTCAGTTCATAAACCATCTGCGTCATTTTATGTGTCAGTTCATAAACCATCAGCGTCATTTTATGTGTCAGTTCATAAACCATCAGCGTCATTTTATGTGTCAGTTCATAAACCATCAGCGTCATTTTATGTGTCAGTTCATAAACCATCAGCGTCATTTTATGTGTCAGTTCATAAACCATCAGCGTCATTTTATGTGTCAGTTCATAAACCATCTGCATAATTTTATGTATCACTTCATAAACCATCAGCGTAATTTTATGTGTCAGTTCATAAACCATCAGCGTCATTTTATGTGTCAGTTCATAAACCATCTGCGTCATTTTATGTGTCAGTTCATAAACCATCAGCGTCATTTTATGTGTCAGTTCATAAACCATCAGCGTCATTTTATGTGTCAGTTCATAAACCATCTGCGTCATTTTATGTGTCAGTTCATAAACCATCAGCGTCATTTTATGTGTCAGTTCATAAACCATCTGCATAATTTTATGTATCAGTTCATAAACCATCTGCAACGGAATTGGTACGTCCAAAATCTCTTCCCAACTATTTAGCAGTCTACTGTATACGGCACAGCTGTACATTTCGTACTCCTTAAATTAAACTGGTATATATTCAATTGGTATATTTTCTTTAACCAATGTTGGTCTTTAATGCAGACAGACAAGTTCCTTACTTTCTCCCCCTTCCACTTGTCCCTTTCATTTTTGCGGTAACGCTAGAGAGCCTTTGTTGCTGCCCTATATGTGCCAGCTTGCACAACAGTGAATGACTGTTCACTGGCATCTAGCAACAGGACACCACAACGTATAACAACCAGTAATGTGAAACGACAAGGGACAACAATCTTTCCTCTCCTTCCCTTCCCTCCATTAGTTCCTGCATTCCTTCCATCCATCATCACATCCTCATTCCGTCCTTTGTGTGTGTGCGTCGAGACTTACATCTTGACGAAGGGGTCAGAGTACCCGTTGGAGTCCATGGCAGCGAGGTGGGCACAGCGTACGATGCCAACCAGAAGACAGCTCTTTTCTGGACTGTAGCACAGCGACACCAGGATACGACCACGCTGGGGGACGGGGGACACAATTATCCGTGATATCGTTACAAATTTTAAATCAACTTTACGGACTGATTGTTCATAGACAAAAATGTAAAACAGACAATTACAAACATAATACAAATAGGGTCATTTAAAATTAATGAAAAATAATTAGATTAATTGAATTGCATGTTGGGAAATCAGTCACAGGACTGTTAATAACACTCAGTACTACTACTGCCATGGTGGCCCCACTGTTATTACTACTAATACTACTACAGTACTTGTAGTACATTTAGCTATTTAAGTATCTTTCTCTGTCATCAACCTCCATAGTTAACAAATACATTTTTTTATTTATATCAACGTGCAATAATTGTATCATTTTTTCACCTAACACTCTGTGACAATGTATAGTGTACATATTCAGTCATTCACTCATACTATGCAATGCCTTTTTATAGCTTTTTGCACTCCAGATTTCTTGTATTTTTATACTTTTTCATACTGCCACACTATGTATCATGTATTTGTTTTTTGTGTATTTCGTTCTGGCATTTTGCACCTGCCCTGTGTTTTACGTAACTGCTTGACAAAGTAATTTCCCCACGGGGAACAATAAAGTATCTATCTAGTACCACAACAAATGTACTCCTGCTACGGCCATTACTATTTCTTTATGAGAATCTCTACAATTTAGGACAATTCTGGTAATCTTCGTACCTCTTCCTCAGCCACAGGTGTTCCTCGCTCCACGGTTTCTTTGTTGATGTCTTTGTTCTGAGTGGGAGAAGGGAGGTTGAATTCAGTAGACGGTTTGTAAATCAATAGAGCCCATTGACGAACTGACGCATGCACACGCACACACAGACGCACACACTCTCTCTCTCCCTCTCTCTCTCTCTCTCCTCTCACACACACACTCTTTCTCACTCACTCACTCACATACACACACACACTCTTTCTCTCTCTCTCTCTCTCTCTCTCTCTCTCTCTCTCTCTCTCTCTCTCTCTCTCTCTCTCTCTCTCTCTCTCTCTCTCTCTCTCTCTCTCTCTCTCTCTCTCTCTCTCTCTCACACACTCTTTCTTTCTCTCGCTCTCTCTCACACAGACACACACACACACACACAGACACACACACACAAACACACACACACACACACACACACACACAAACACACACACACACATACACACAAACTCTTTCTTTCTTTCTCTCTCTCTCTCTCACACACACACACACACACACACACACACATCCACTACATACCTGTGTGTTTCTCTCCAGACCCATTTTGAATCTCTTGCTCTCGCCTTCGCTCAGTTTCTTCAAGGCAACCCGGACCTCTCCGATAAACTCGTTACGACCGAGCCTGTCCATGTCGCACACACACAGCCTACACACAGGCACACACACACACACACATACACACACACACACACACACACACACACACAGAAAAAGAGAAACAGACACATATCCTCTCAAGAGCTAGCAGTAGCAAACTCTGGCCACTCTAAGCTGCAGATAGAAACCCCACTGATCTACAGCTAATTGCCAAAATAATGGAAATAATTGAGTAAACGAGGGATATAAAGTACATTGAAAGCAGGTGCTTCCACACAGGTGTGGTTCCTGAGTTAATTAAGCAATTAGCATCCCAGCATGCTTAGGCTCATGTATAAAAATGCTGTGGTCATTGAAGGGTTTGATGAGCATGAAAACGAAGTAAACCACCTGCCATGATCAAGTGACCAGATCTCAACACTCATGGGAGATTCTGGAGCATTGCCTGGTATTTCTCGTGGAAGAATGGTGTTTCATCCCTCCAATAGAGTTCCAAACACTTGTAGAATCTCTGGTGCATTGAAGCTGTTCTGGCTCGTGGTGGCCCATCACCACATTAAGACACTTTATGTTGGGGTTTCCTTTATTTTGACAGTTACCTGTAGCTATTATCTGTGCTGTACATGTCTGCCTGTCTGTCTGCCTGCCTGTCTGTACGTCTGTCTATCCGCTTTGTCTGCCGGTCTGTCCTCTATGGGAGCAGAGAGGTCTCTGTGTGTTGCAGAACTGCTCTGCTCGGAACCTCAGTGTGAAGACAGGAGTACAATAAGAATACATTTAGCAAATCCTGTGTTGAAGTGTTATGGTCTGTAAAAAAAATAAGAAAAAAAGAGTACATTTGTGCCTCTATAGTGCACTTGAGACGTCGGAGAATGGCCTTGAGTTTGTCTCATGTCACTATGACAACTGCGGTATGCTAGTCAACACAAGCTACATACAGCTGAGGTTGTGTTCACTCTATCATCATGCTCTCTCACCTTCCTACATATCTTTCTGGGCTGTAGCCTGGGTAATTTCAATATCTCTCTCTCTCTCTCTCTCTCTCCATCCTTCTCTCTCTCTCTCTCTCTCTCTCCATCCTTCTCTCTCTCTCTCTCTCTCTCCATCCTTCTCTCTCTCTCCATCCTTCTCTCTCTCTCTCTCTCTCTCCATTCTTCTCTCTCTCTCTCTGTCCATCCACCCCCCCCCCCCCCTCTCTCTCTCTCTCCATCCTTCTCTCTCTCTCTCTCTCCCTCCCTCCCTGTGACAGTGGTTAGTCATACCTGCCGTTTGTGTGTGTGTGAGTCAGGACCAGAGGACTCTTCATAATTAGTCACACAATTTCACCCCAACCATGTTCTCTTCATCTTAATCAGTGTGATGTGATGCATAGGGCTCTTGTCAAAAGTAGTGCACTATATAGGGAACAGGGTGCCATATGGGACGCGGCCTTACTGCAGGGTCGCAGTAACATGCATTTCACCAATTCTTATATAATGGCTCAGTAAGCATTGTATGCGTCATTCTATATTAAATGATGGTGGGATGTCTGCATTGCACCTCAGCAGTCGTGAAGAAGTGATGGAGAGATGGACAGATAGAGATATAAACTGAGTATACACCTTCCTAATATTGAGTTGGAACCCGCCCCATTTTGCCATCAGAACAACCTAAATTCGTCGGGGCATGGACTCTACAAGGTGTCGAAAGTGTTCCACAGGGATGCTGGCCCATGTTGACTCAAAAGCTTCCCACAGTTGTGTCAAGTTGGCTGGATGTCCTTTGGGGGGTGGGCCATTCTTGATACACACAGGAAACTGTTGAGTGTGAAAAACCCAGCAGCGTTGCAGTTCTTGACACAAACCGGTACGCCTGGCACCACCTACCATACCCTGTTCAAAGGCACTTCAATATTTTGTCTTGCCCAATCACCCTCTGAATGGCACACATACACACTCCATGTCTCAATTGTCTCAAGGCTTAAACATCCTTATTTAACCTGTGACCTCCGCTTCATCTACACTGATTGAAGTGGATTTAACAAGTGACATCAATATGGGATCATAGCTTTCACCTGGTCAGTCTGTCATGGAAAGAGCAGTTATAGAAAAATATTTAGATAGATAGGTACTTTATTTATAGCATAGTCACGTGTTTTCTAATCATTTATCCAGATGTTTTAGTTCAGTTGACTGGTCGATCCGTAACTCTTAAGGTTTGTATCTTTGAGGTTCTACTGTCGAGAGATAGAGAGGTGGAAAATGTGAGTTCTGCCATCAGACTGGGAATCTGTCGGTCCGGCCTGGTCTATGACAAGGTGTTGACGGTACCCATGGTTTTGTCACACCGAGCCAACATACCTTTCCTACACCGCTATGCAGCTCTCCATTGACTGACAGTAGGATGCTCCGGGGTCAAGTTCCCCTGGGAACAGATCAGTGGCGGTCAGTGCCGTTTAAGATATTTTTTCATGAGCATGGCCTTACTTCTATTACAGCATATTGGATGACTGTCATTCATATTCCATTCACCCAGTTCAACGTAACAGCGATATGTTTAGGCTCCTACATGATACTCATATGTTCCCTCTACCCATCATGAGGTTGCTACAACCTAGCCTATGAATGACAGTTTACAACGTAGGTGCACCAAGGTCGAGAGACGGTGAGAGGGTGACAGACAGTGACATTCAATGCCGCCTTGCACACTCATCTGGCTGTATGGTCATCCCCTTCCTCCTCTGAAGAGCCTCCACTGGTGCAGATCTAGGATAAACCTCCCCTCGTCCAATCCTAACCTCAACCGTTAGTTGGGAGAATGGAAAACGTTTGTATCTTTAACGTCTCCCCTTTGTCATACATGTATTGATTGCAGCCAAGAGATATGATATAAGAGGAGGACATTTACAGCACTGTTTTTCTGGATTTCTTTTTACCTCAGTGGGAGTTATAATTACCAAGACCCTGCAGTCTATTAACAAGTATAGGAAGGATTCTGGAAGAATTGAAGTTACAGCTAATGCCTTGCGCCTGAACTTAAAAAACACAATAAAAGTCCTTGCTGGATGCTAAATGCAGATTAGCATTATCAGTCCCTATGCTCTCTTTGCTACGCTACAATTCCCTATTCACATCCACTGCCTATGCTACGCTACAATTCACATTTCCCAGTCATTGTCCCCAAATGTACAGCCTGCTGTTCAGCCATTATCCAGTTCTACAGCTCTGGTTCCCCCGGCTGCCCCCATGGGGAGAGGCTGAGTCTTGGCTGTGTTTCTACTCTCAGCGGTGCACCGTGCTGGGGGAAGAGTTTTGAGTAGCCCCCCCCCCCCTGATCTACCCTGCTGTGCTGGTCTCACAGAGGTGCCAAGCCAGCGGGAAGCAGCACATCAGGGTGGGACTCATACCCTCTCCTATCTCCATCAGTCTGCTCTCCCTCTTCACTTGTCTTTCTCTAGTTAACCCCAGTCTCTCTCTCCATCTCTCTTCCTTTCCCTCTAACCCTTTCTCTTTCCATCTCCCTCTCTATCTCTTTATCTCACACTCCTTCTTGTCTGAACATTATCCCCCTCTCCCAAGCAATGTGCCTCTCTCTCTCTCATCCTGGTCCCTCTCTTTCTCCAGCTCTATCCCCTCTTTCTTGGCATCCCCCCCCCCCTCTCTCTCTCTATCCTCTCCTCCTTTCCTTTCCCCTGTCTGTCCTCATCCATCCCCCTCTTTCTTGGCATCCCCCCTCTCTCTCTCTCTCCTCCTGGTCCCTCTCTTTCTCCAGCTCTATCCCCTCTTTCTTGGCACCCCCCCCCCTCCCCTCTCTCTCCTCTCTTTCCTTTCCTTTCCCCTGTTTGTCCTCATCCATCCCTCTCTTTCTTGGCATCCCTCTCTCTCTCTTCTATCCTCTCTTCTCTCTTTCTTGGCATCCCCCTCTTTCCCTGGCTTTCTCCCCTCCTCTATCCCCCCTTTCCTGGCATCGCTCTCCCATCTTTTAACCCCTCCCTCCCTCTCTCTCTTCCGTTCTGTCCTCCCTTTCCTGGCTCTCCCTAGCTTCTGGGCGCTGTCTCCTTGGCTGGAGGTCAGGTGGGTTCCCTGAGCATTCAGGGTCTTTCCTGAATCCTTATCTACAAAGAGATGGAGTGTGTGTGTGTGTGTGTGTGTGTGTGTTTGTGTGTGTGTGTTTGGAGGGGGGTTTGGTGTGTGTTTGTGTGTGTGTTTGTGTGTGTGTGTGTGTGTGTGTGTGTGTGTGTGTCTGGTGGGAGGGGGGGCTACATGACTTGTCTGCCCATTGTCTGCCCTTGACTGCATGCCAGAGGGTATCTGTCCAGTGCACACTCCAGACCGGATGCATTACAGAGGGGGTGAGAATTGTGTGTACAGTGCCTTCAGAAAGTATTCACACCCCTTGACTTTTTCTACATTTTGTTGTGTTCAAATGGATGAACACAACAACATGGATTACACACAAAATCCCATAATGTCAAAGTGGAATTGTGTTTTAAGAAATGTTTACAAATTAATTAAAAATGAAAAGCTGGACTCACTCTGTGTGCAATAATAATAAGTGTTTAACATGATTTTTGAATGTCTACCTCATCTCTGTTCCCCACACATACAATTATCTGTAAGGTCCTTCAATCTCTCATTGAATTCTAAGCACAGATTCAACCACAAAGACCAGGGAGGTTTTCCAATGCTTGAAAAGAAGGGTACCTATTGGTAGATGGGTAAAAATGTTAAAAGCAGACACTGAATATCCATTTGAGCATGGTAAAGTTATTACTTACACTTTGGATGGTGTATTAATACACCCAGTCACTACAAAGATACAGGCGTCCTTCCTAATTCAGTTGCCGGAGAGGAAGGAAACCACTCAGGGATTTCACCATTAGACCAATGGGGCTTTAAAACAGTTAGAGTTTAATGTCTGTAATAGGAGAGAACTGAGGATGAAACAACACCATTGTAGTTACTCCACAATGCTAACCTAAATGACAGAGTGAAAAGAAGGAAGCCTATACATGAATCTTGATTGCAATAATGCACTGAAGTAAAACTGCAAAAAATGTGTAAAAGAAATTAACTTTATGTCCTGAATACAGAGTTAAGTTTGGGGCAAATCCAACACAACATCACTGAGTACCACTCTTCATATTTTCAAGCATGGTGGTTGCTGCATCATGTTATGGGTATGCTTGTCATGGGCAAGGACTTGGGAGTTTATTAGGATAAAAATAAATGGAATAGAGCTAAGAACAGGCAGAATCCTAGAGGAAAACCTGATTCAGTCTCCTTTCCACCAGACACTGGGACACTAACCTAAAGCACAAGGCCAAATATACACTGGAATTGCTTACCAAGACGACATTGAATGTACCTGAGACGCCGAGTTACAGTTTTGATTTAAATCGGGTTGAAAATCTATTGCTGTCTAGCAAGGGTCAACAACCATTCTGACAGAGCTTGAAGAATTTCTTAAATAATAATTTGCAAACATTGTACAATCCATGTGTGCAAAGCTCTTAGAGGCTTACCCAGAAAGACTCACAGCTGTAATCGCTGCCAAAGGTGATTCTTATGTAATCAAGATATAATAGTGTTTTTATTTTATATATCTTTTTAACAAAAGTTATAACTTTCTTCTTTCACTTTGACAGAGTATTTTGCCTAGATCCTTGACAAAAAAATTACAATTAAAACAATTTTAATCCCACCTTGTGAGTCAAGGGGTGTGAATACTTTCTGAAGCCACTGTGTGTGTGTGTGTGTGTGTGTGTGTGTGTGTGTGTGTGTGTGTGTGTGTGTGTGTGTGTGTGTGTGTGTGTGTGTGTGTGTGTGTGTGTGTGTGTGTGTGTGTGTGTGTGTGCATGCGTATGTCTGTGTGTATATCCCTGAGGCAGGGGTTTTACGTTGCTGCATTATCATGACGGTGCCAAACACACAAACACAAACACACGCGCACAAAGTTGCCGCGTTCGACCTCATTCCCTTCAGCGCTCCGTATCAAGAGCACTTGAGGAATGAGGGGGCGGAGACTCCGAACCAGAGCCAACACCTGAGTGGGTTACCGCGGCAACTGCTAATGGAACAGTTGGCCTGTGTGCGTGGCAGTTTTTTTTACTTTGTCCGCGGGATAATTAATTGGCCAGATGGCCATCTGGGAACTGTAGGCAAGTTGTTTTTATCATTTATACCGGTATAATATACACGTAGGAGTTGAAGTTCTCTGTAGTTCAGTACCTGAGGGTTTTGGTGGTCATGTCGATGGCGGTGATGCCGTGGTACATCAGCGTCTCGCTCCATACCGGGTTCAGAGTGTTCTTCAGTGTTTTGGTGCGGAGCTTGTTTGCCTGCAGGGGACGAAAGAGAGAAGGAGAGAGGGATGAGAGGTGAAAAGGGAGAAGGGAGGTTCAACAAGGGGGAGAGAAAGAATTGGGATAGAGGGAGTGAAGAAAAGCGTAGAAAATAGTGGGTGTGAGAGCAGAGGGGAAAGAAATGCGGTTTTGAGAAAGTGACAGGTGGGAAGAGCTAAGAGAGAGATAGGTGAGGTAAGTAGTAGGACATGGAGAGGGCAATTGTGGTGGAGAAAGAGGGAGTTGAGATGATAGAGAGAGAGATGAGAGGGAAATACTTAGAGAGAGAGAGAGAGAGAGAGAGGTAAAGAGAGAGAGAGAGAGAGGTAAAGAGAGAGAGAGGTAGAGAGAACTTCATTTATCTCCTCCCCCAGGAAATGGTAGACATCTGCTCACCTACTTTATAGAGGAGAACAGGAGGACAGGAGTCTTCCCCGCATCACCTGTCTGTCTGTCTCCCCTACAGTGTCGCTATCAAAGCTTACAGGCTAGACCCGCAAACAAACACGGCGCTAACGCTAGCACAACACACCACACCTGTCAATTAGCCCGCGCTAACACAATTAGCATTGAAAATCAAAGCCTCACAATGAAGAAAGGCCTAGAGTACCGTTAGCGTCCAATAATGCTACGCTAACTTCCCCTTCATGAATGATTGAGAAGGCAGAGTTAACACATTAGCCAGCGCTAGCTCCTTTTTTCCATTATAAGCTGCCTCCAGGACGTGTTGCTGTTTTACATATTTCATTTATTTTCTTGGTTACACAGCGGCTGTTTTTCGTTTTGACGCCGAGACGAGGCACACTTCCTCACTTACTCAGCCTTGAATCCCCCTAGTGCACACACACACACACACACACACACACACACACACACACACACACACACGCGCCAAGAGAGCGGAGAACTGTATACTCTCGACGCGCTCAAGCACGAGCTTAAATCCCGATTCCCCAGGCATTCTGGTGCTCCGGAGCTAATTACCTCTCTTTCTCTCCATCCTTCTCTCTCTCTCTCCATCCTTCTCTCTCTCTCTCCATCCTTCTCTCTCTCTCTCTCTCTCTCCATCCTTCTGTCTCTCTCTCTCTCTCTCCCTCTCTCTCTCTCTTCATCTCTCTCATCCTTCACTCCTCTTCCCCCTCTTTCTCATTTCCTCTTTTCCATTGATACCACCAGGTACATCCACATCTGAAACCGCATATGGTGTCAAATCACCTGCCTGGCTCCTCTCTGTCCCTCTCTCTCTCTCTCTCTTTCTCTCCCCTGACCCCTTCTCCCGGTCATCAATGCTGTTACATATTTCCCTAAATATTTCATCCGTATCCCTCCGCCTCTCCTTCACTCCCCCCGTCTATATGGACCCTCTCACTCTCTCTCTCCCCTGTTCCCCAAGCTCACACACAACTGAATAAGACTGACTCAGAAATCTCATTCTCCATGCACCACAATTAGGACAGGCAGC
This sequence comes from Thymallus thymallus, assembly GCA_023634145.1. Taxonomy (NCBI): domain Eukaryota; kingdom Metazoa; phylum Chordata; class Actinopteri; order Salmoniformes; family Salmonidae; genus Thymallus; species Thymallus thymallus. Next base: position 13,502,081 of record CM042424.1, read on the forward strand.
AGACACCAAGAACCAGTCTCTCTCATCACACACCTCTCTCTCTCTCTCCCTCCCTCCCTCTCTCTCCCTCTCTCTCTCTCCCTCTCTCCCACTCTTCCTCTCTCTCTCTCTCTCTCTCTCTGTCTGTGTGTTATGTCTGTAATGTGTGAGTGTGTGTGAGGAGGAGAGAGTGTGTAATGGTGTGTGTTATGTTTTTGTGCATGAGAGAGAGAGAGCAAGTGTGTGTGTGGAGGTGTGTTTAGTCAGGTGTGTCTGTCCATGCGAGTGTGGGGAATCAGCTTGTGCCCCTGTATGTGTGGAAGCTGGTGTGTGAAGGAGTGTGTATCTCTGTGTGTGTGTGTTTGTGTGTTTGTGTGTGTGTGTGTGTGTGTGTGTGTGTGTGTGTGTGTGTGTGTGTGTGTGTGTGTGTGTGTGTGTGTGCAAGATGGTGTGTATGCATGAGAGTCCCTCCCTGCCTGCCTGCCAGCCCGCCTGTCATCCTCTGCTTCACATTCACGTGCTCCCCACTCCTCGAAGTCGTAGACTCGCGTGGTCGATATTTACCAAGCGGGGGTTTGTGGGTAATTACGTATGTGCTGACGTATGCCCCCCCCCCACCCCCCATCTACACTCGCCTGTTTACGTGAGTAGTGTAACAATCTGCGCTGTTTCCATGACAACCACCTGCTGCTGTCCTCCCCTCATCCATCTCCCCCCTCCCCCCTCACTCCTTCTCTCCCCCCTTTACCTCCCGCCCTCCTCTCTGTACTGTGTTGCCATTCCAAGGTCATAGTGGGTCACATAGAGATAGAGAGATAGTGACAGAGATAGGGACGGAGGGCGGGATGGAGAAGGAATATAAAGGAGGGAGGGGGGAGGAGGGAGGGGGGAGGGGGGAGGGGGGGTATAAACAGAAGCAGACCTAGTAGCTTTTTTTGCTGTATTTTTTGGGGGGTTCGACCACAGACATTGTATTTATAATACCTGTCTGGCTCTATCTTCATGCGGCTATCACAACCTACTTTGATGTTGACCCAAACCCAAGATGGCCGCCACCAACACGCAACCACCTGAGAAGATTTTGTGTCGGCTGCCAAACCTCCCGACCGTTCACAAGAACAGCAACTCCCAATCTAAACAAAGCCAGTAAAATGGGACCAAAACATTGCTGTGGAGTACAGAGACATGCTACGTTAACCAACAAAGTACTAAAAAAACTCCTGTTCAATAGTCAAAGTAGGCCGTCAACATGCTACTTTAGGTAGCCAGTTACATTTAGCCCTAAAGTGAAAAACTTTTGGTGGCTTCTGGTACATTATAATGCCTTGATTTCATCCCAAGTGGCGCAGAGGTCTAAGACACTGCATCTCAGTGCAAGAGGCGTAACTGCAGTCCCTGGTTTGAATCCAGGCTGAATCACATCCGGCCGTGATCGGGAGTCCCATAGGGCGGCACACAATTGGCCCAGCGTCGTCCGGGTTTCGCCGTCATCGTAAATAAGAATATGTTCTTAACTGACTTAGTTAAATAAAAAACAATCTGAAATACACAGCTAAATTATTGAATACTTTAATGAATTTACCTTCCAGATTTGTAAAATAATTTGTGGTATTGAATAGAAAGACATGAATTTACATCGAAAATGACTGAAAATATATGAATTCAGTCTGTTGTTAGTTGGATATCGTCTAAGCCTAGACCTACTGTATCAGGACTATTTTCTAAGCAACATAACCTTTTTAAACATTAAAAGGTGTAATATGCAGAAATCGCTTAATCATTTCCTGCTAGATAAAATTCTAATAGTTCACCTAATTTCAGTTTATGGGACAAAACAAGCAATGTATAGTGTAGAGAATCATTGTAGCATCTAAACAGCTGTGAACTATCTTTTAAACAACTGAATGGTGTATTTTCAGCTGTTTGAAGCTGGTGTGCAAAACCAAAAATTGAAGACGCAAAAACAAAACTTAAAAACGGGAAGCATAGAAATAAAATATGAAATGCCACAATGATTTTTGTTCTTCAAAATATGTATTTTATTGGGTCTGCTGCTGTGGACACTTGGGGTAAGGAAACCGATGTACCAATTCGGATTTACCTTTAACAATTTGGCCTGTTAATCAATCACTGTGAGTGGGAATGTCAGGAGAGGGGGCAGGATGTTTGTGAGTATAAGTGATGTAGTATGCGAGGGACATATGTATACTGTAGCTAAGAAAGTAAGTGTATGTGGTGTAGTAAGCTGTTAGTAGCCTTTGTGTCACACCCTAACAATTTGGTCCCTCTCCCCCTCAGAACGTAGCCTACTGTTCTGACTTGGTGGTGCACATGTAGCCTATAGCCCGTTTTAGAGAAATATCATCATTGAATATTGTAAGAGCTTTCATTGTCTGCTTATGTTCCCCCGTTATTTATCCTAAAGTTCTGACTTGGTGTACAGGGAGAATACTGTAAAACCGGCCCATGTTCTGAATTCTGTCGCTGTACATTTCAAAAGTGCGGAACGAATAGTTATAGTCCGTCTCAGCTCGCTCATGTCTTAATCGAAATTACGTCTTGCCTCTTTTCCACTACGTCTCCATTGTTATATTGCTTTTACATATATAGGTATCTCTCATTAGTATCAGATTCATCATCTTAGGTAATGTTTACTTTTGGTAGCCTACTTTGTGTGGTTTTCTCCACGAAGAGGGAATACTATACGATAGTCTGCAACCATTTTTGCCAGCGACAGTCTCTTCACGTTCAAATACTTTTGTTCAACAAAAAGTTCATGTAATTCCAGTTCATATTGCGAGGGTTGTTGCGAGGGTTGTTTTGTTGGCGTAATGCGCCGTCTTTGCGCCAGTATATTGTCTATAAAAGTGGAGCCTCGTGATTGTATTTTCCTTCTTTCTTTAGACCACATAATAAAGTACTTCAAATGGTATGCTAATATCTCTCTCTCTCGCTCTCTCTCTCTCTCTGTCTCTCTGTCTCTCTCTCTCTCTCTCTCTACTCTCTCTCTCTCTCTCTCTCTACTCTCGCTCTCTCTACTCTCTCTCTATCTCTACTCTCTCTCTCTCTTCTCTCTCTCTTCTCTCTCTCTCTCTCTCTCTCTCTCTCTCTCTCTCTCTCTCTCTTTCTCTCTCTCTCTCTCTGTCTCTCTCTCTCTCTCTCTCTCTCTGTCTCTTTGTCTCTCTCTCTCTCTCTCTCTCTCTCTACTCTCTCTCTTCTCTCTCTCTCTCTCCTCTCTATCTCTCTCTACTCTCTCTCTCTCGCTCTACTCTCTCTCTCTCTCTCTCTCTCTCTCTCTCTCTCTCTCTCTCTCTCTCTCTCTCTCTCTCTCTCTCTACTCTCTCTATCTCTCTCTACTCTCTCTCTCTCGCTCTACTCTCTCTCTCTCTCTCTCTCCTCTCTCTCTCTCTATCTCTCTCTACTCTCTCTCTCTCGCTCTACTCTCTCTCTCTCTCTACTCTCTCTCTTCTCTCTCTCTCTCGCTCTACTCTCTCTCTCTCTCTTCTCTCTCTCTCTCTCCTCTCTCTCTCTCTATCTCTCTCTACTCTCTCTCTCTCTCTCTACTCTCTCTCTTCTCTCTCTCTCTCTCCTCCTCTCTCTACTCTCTCTCTCTCGCTCTACTCTCTCTCTCTCTCTCTCTCTCCTCTCTCTATCTCTCTCTCTACTCTCTCTCTCTCGCTCTACTCTCTCTCTCTACTCTCTCTCTCTCTCTCTCTCTATCTCTCTCTACTCTCTCTCTCTCGCTCTACTCTCTCTCTCTCTCTCTCTCTCAGGCCTCAACATCTTGCTGAATTTATCTGAACTAACGTCTATCTGAATTTCTGTCGCTGTCCATTTTGAAAGAGCTGAACAATTGGTACTCGCTAATACTTAGAGCTATGTGCGATAATGATATAGGAGCAAACATGAATTTACTGAACGTAAACGTAATAATGGTTCAAAAGTAAAAACTCGTTATTATTGAAAGAGGATGTTTTTTTTTTATCGAGTTACACAAATCTATGGGATGACTATCGTGCCAAACATACCTTACAACTAAGGGCTTTTGAAACAGGAACAGGAAGGTGAAAGGTATGAGATCAGACCAACAACACAGCTGCCAACACTCCTCTGTCCCAGCTGTGGCATTCCATTACCCATATCTCCCTGTTCCCATTGCAAAAGCCCTTAGTTGTAAGGTATCCAAACAGCCTTAAAAACGTTATTCTCATCATAGCTATGAAAACAACGTTGATTTCCGCGACATTTCCGCTGTTTAAACAAGTTTTGTTTAGCTAATAAGATGAAAACATTATTTCTAACTACTTTTGGGTACCTTGTTAACATCATGAAACATGAAAATTCTTGTCTTAAACGTTGCTACGTTTCGGAAATGGCAAAGAAAAAACGTCTTATCTGCTTGACACATTAAAGTTACTTACCTTACAGATCACGAAGTCAACTCATTTCCACTCCATTCATATGCAAATACGTTTGATTCATACACTGGCTTGTCCGTCTGTCATGTTTTTATTTGAATTTATTCACACTGAAATAATATAATTTCACTAGTACACCCTTGTGGTTTAATATATATGTATCTATTGTAGGTCCTAGGATACAACGGTTAATAAAGTGGAACTAATAAATCCCATCAAAGGATACAACTAAGGGCTTTTGCAACCGGAACCGGGACATATGGGTAATATAATGCCACAGCTGGGACAGAGGAGTGTTGTCAGCTGTGTTGTTGGTCTGATCTCATATCCTACATCTTCCCTCTACCTTTTACATGCCTCTCCTGGGGAAACAGTTAAAGACCTCAGGGATACTTATGTCTCCTCAATACTCATCGTCTGTGCAACATGAGACAGCGGATGGATTATAATCCCTTACAATGTATGAAATATCTTTCACATTTAGTGGTGCTTTCACACTGGCCAGCTAATTCAACTATCTGGGTGATGAACGTGTTTACACCACCATAGTGTTGTAAATATAGACTAATCTAGGGCTAGGGTTTCGATTATTTACGTTGGACATACTATGGTTACACAGATGGTTACCATACTATCATTTCTGCAGCATTGAAAGGCAGGCGTCAACACAGAATCGCTTTCTATATCTCCATATCTGGAAGCGCTTAGGTCACCTGACTTTTTGGCAGGGATTTGACGACAAGAAAAATACAAGACGTTCTCACACGTAGAAAGCAATTTGTAGTTTTTTTTTCTTCTACGACTAGAAATGGCTTTCTACGCGTGATAACTTTTACAAATCACTTTTTTTATAACTTCTTTCTACGCGTGAGAACTTCTTGAACTTTTTGCACATATGTGCAAATCTTTATGGCAGCCATATTACTTCAGGAAATGACCTGCATATCAGAAGTTATAAAAAAAACATTCTTATGCACTATATCGATTTACAAATACAAATCAAAAAGTGTTTGTTTGTGGAGAGTGATTTACTTTTGTGGAGAGTGATTTACATTTGTGGAGAGTGATTTACATTTGTGGAGAGTGATTTACATTTGTGGAGAGTGATTTACATTTGTGAATACATTCGGCATGATATTGATCCCATACAAATCCACAAGGAGTCAGTAGAAACCATATTTATTTAAGCAAGTCAGCCATATCAGCTATGGTTTTTTAAAAATAAGTAAACTAGGCTGAGTAAACTGTTTCGCTGCCAGACAAGGCTCCGCTGATAGCCAGGTGTAGCGGTGGTAAAGGCTCATTCCATGATGCTGAAAGGAAAGTTCACCTGTCGGGACAGATTTATGTCGGCCCTAACAGTTTGTGGGCACTGTTTGTCACCGTTATAGTGCATTTAATGTATTGTTTAGTGTTGCGTTGTGTAATGGCTTTGCTGGTGTAATGAAGCGTCAGCGGAGTGAGGATCCATCTGCAGTTTATTGCAAGTCAGACTCACAAGCAGTAACAGATGCAATAGAGACAGCGTAAGCTGGAACAGGCCGAGGTCAGGGTAGGCAGCAAACATGCAAAAATTCCAAAGACAGGCAGAGTTCTGGGGAGGCAGCAAACTAACAGAGTCCAAAAGGCAGGCAAGGTCTGGGCAGGTAGCAAACTTACAGAGTCCAAAAGGTAGGCAAAGATCAGGGCAGGCAGAAAACAAACAGAGTCCAAGGGCAGGCAAAGGTCAGGGCAGGCAGCAAACAAATCCAAGGGTATGAGAAACAGTCCAAGTCAAAACACGGGAAAAATACTAGCAAAAGGAATAAGCGCTCAGAAAAGTTCACCGGAGCAAAACAAGACTTCGCACTGATACTGTGTAAATGGAGTGCTTAAGTAGTGTGTGTAATGAACTGCAGGTGTGTGTAATTAGTCCCAGGAATGAGGGCCTATGGGAGATGAAGTCCAAAAGGTAACCAGTTAGTATTCGGGTGATGTCTCCCTCTGGTGGTGTGAGAGAGGTGGTGCGGAACCCTCATTCGTTACAGAGCCCCCTCCCTGTGAGCGGCTCCTGACGCGAAGAGGCAAACGACGCCGGGGTCTACCACGTTGTCGAGGGGCCGGTCTCTCCGGGTGCGTCCTGTGGAATTCCTCCATGAGGATGGGGTCAAGGATGTCCTCCGCATTGACCCAGGATCGCTCCTCCGAACCGTACCCCTCCCAGTCCACCAGGTACTGGAGTTTACTGCCCCGGCGCCTGGAATCGAGAAGTTCTCGAACCTGGTACGCCTCCTCGCCGTCAACTTGAATGGGTGGGGGGTTGTGGGTCTCTGCTTCCTCCTCCAACTCTCCTCTCGGACCACCAGCGGGTTTCAGAAGTGACACATGGAAAGTGGGAGAGATGCGATAATTATTTGGCAAGTCTAACCGAAATGAAACTGGGGTAATTTGTTTTATGATCTTGAACGGCCCAACAAACCTGAGATGATGAGCGTTTAGTCATGGTAGTTAAGGGAGCGGCGACCGAACTGAAGTTTCTTATAAAGCGCCTGTAAAAATTGGCGAAACCCAGGAACCGTTGGAGTTCCTTTACTGTGCGTGGTTGAGGCCATTCCAGAACCGCCTTGACCTTACTCTCATCCATAGCTACTCCCTCTTGACTGATGATGTATCCCAGAAATGACGTGGAGGTCTGATGAAACTCACATTTCTCGGCTTTGGCATAGAGTTGGTGCTGAATCAGACGTTGGAGAACGGATCTTACATGCTCAACGTGTTCATTGAAAGAATTGGAGTAAATCAAGATGTCATCAATGTATACCACGACCCAGCGATTGAGCATGTCTCTGAAAACATCATTAATGAATGATTGGAACACGGAAGGACTGTTAGCCAGTCCGAACGGCATGACTAAGTATTCATAGTGGCCTGTAGAGGTAGAGAAGGCAGTTTTCCATTCATCACCCTCCTTGATGCGGATGAGATTGTATGCGCTGCGTAGATCTAATTTGGTGAAGTATTTAGCCTGCCTGAGTTGTTCGAGGGCCGCGGGTACCAAGGGTAATGGGTATCGGAACTTGATGGTAAGGTCGTTGAGACCGCGATAGTCAATGCAGGGCCGAAGACTGCCATCCTTTTTCTTTACGAAGAAGAATCCGGAGGCAGCGGGTGAAGTTGAGGGTCTGATGAAACCTTTAGCTAGTTCCTCTTCTATATAGGTATTCATGGCCTTGGATTCGGGTTGAGACAGAGGAAAAATTCGGCCTTTGGGAGGAGCTGCCCCAGGTAATAAATCAATTGCGCAGTCACTGGACCTGTGAGGAGGTAGGTTACATGCTTTGGTTCGGCTGAAGGCAATGGCCAGGTCTGAATATTCTATCGGTAGGTCGGGGCTGTTGGTGTTCAATTCGGCGACATTAATGGAGCGTACTGGTAGTGGGGAGACTTGACTCAGGCATTGGTTATGACAATTTGTGCCCCATTGAACAATCTGTCCTTCTTCCCAGGAGATGTGCGGGTTGTGTTTGCGTAGCCATGGTAAGCCGAGAATGACGGGATTGTTAGGCGAATGAATGACATAGAGTTTGATGATTTCTTTGTGGAGGATCCCTACTTGCATGTGGACCTCCTCCGTGATATGTTCGACTCTTCCTTCTCCTATGGGACGACCATCTAGCGCCTCCACTGCCAAACGAACATCGCACAATGTCAGTGTGAGGTTATGTTGTTGCACAAATGCAGTAGATATGAAGTTACCGGCTGCCCCGGAGTCCAACAGAGCAGAAGTAGCTACTGTCTTGCCTTTGAAAGATAGTTCCACAGGTATTTTAATACAGGATGGGGAATGATTCATTTCAGTTTGTGGACTCACCGATTTGGAGGTATATGGAGTTGGTCGGATCGGACAGGTTGACTTGAGGTGACCCGCTTTACCACAATACATGCATAGATGCTGTTGCATTCGTCGTTCTCGTTCTTCTGGGGTTAGATGAGTGTAACCGAGTTGCATGGGTTCTGGATAAGAGCCAGCGACTTGTGTATTGGAGAAGTGTGGACGAGCAGGACGTCGTGATCGGATCAGATTATCAATCTGGATTGTCAGTTCAATGAATTCATTCAGTGTCTTTCCCTCGTCACGACAGGCTAATTCAGCTTGAAGTTCGTGACACAATCCTTTTCTGAACAGTACTTTTAATGTGTCTTCTATCCACTCGGTTTGGGCCGCGAGTGTGCGAAAAGTCAACGCGTATTCTGCTGCTGTGGTTCTCCCCTGTGACAGAGCGAGTAACTGATCCCCCGCACTCAGACCTCCCGCAGGGTGTTCGAAGACCTCTCTGAAGCGTTGTAAAAAGATAGTGAAGGAGGGGAAGATTAAACCATCCTCTCTCCACACAGCAGTGGCCCAGTCTAAAGCCTTTCCACTCAACAGCGAACACACAAATGAGATTTTGCTTGAGTCTGTGGGATACAAAGTAGGCTGTTGATTAACAAAGAGGGAGCACTGCAATAGAAATCCCTTACATTTACTTGGATTTCCATCAAATTTCTCAGGAAAGGCTAATCGTGGGTTTACAGCTGAGATAGGAGGGGTTATGGAGTTTACTGGGGCGGCAATCGGAGCCGATGCTGTCTCGGTTGGGGCTAACTGAAGACCCCGTAGTGTCCTGACGAGCTCCTCTGTTAGTGACGTCAGGTGACTGAGCTGATGTCGGTGTACGGCGAGCTGATTGGCTTGTGCGGACAGTTCTGATGACAGTTGCATAATGGCTGCTGGATCACTGTGTGGCGAAGTCTTCTGTAATGAAGCGTCAGCGGAGTGAGGATCCATCTGCAGTTTATTGCAAGTCAGACTCACAAGCAGTAACAGATGCAATAGAGACAGCGTAAGCTGGAACAGGCCGAGGTCAGGGTAGGCAGCAAACATGCAAAAATTCCAAAGACAGGCAGAGTTCTGGGGAGGCAGCAAACTAACAGAGTCCAAAAGGCAGGCAAGGTCTGGGCAGGTAGCAAACTTACAGAGTCCAAAAGGTAGGCAAAGATCAGGGCAGGCAGAAAACAAACAGAGTCCAAGGGCAGGCAAAGGTCAGGGCAGGCAGCAAACAAATCCAAGGGTATGAGAAACAGTCCAAGTCAAAACACGGGAAAAATACTAGCAAAAGGAATAAACGCTCAGAAAAGTTCACCGGAGCAAAACAAGACTTCGCACTGATACTGTGTAAATGGAGTGCTTAAGTAGTGTGTGTAATGAACTGCAGGTGTGTGTAATTAGTCCCAGGAATGAGGGCCTATGGGAGATGAAGTCCAAAAGGTAACCAGTTAGTATTCGGGTGATGTCTCCCTCTGGTGGTGTGAGAGAGGTGGTGCGGAACCCTCATTCGTTACAGCTGGCATGCATCTCAAAAAATTGGTTGAGTTTTCCCCACCGGGATTTGCATGCTAAAGTCACCACTCGACACTCTTAAGGATTGGACCCTTTTTCTCAATTTTCGCCTAAAATGACATACCCAAATCTAACTGCCTGTAGCTCAGGACCTGAAGCAAGGATATGCATATTCTTGATACCATTTGATAAGGAAACACTTTGAAGTTTGTGGAAATGTGAGATGAATGTAAGAGAATATGTCACATTAGATCTGGTTAAAGATAATACAAAGACATTTTTTTTTTTTTTTTTGGTCACCATCTTTGAAATACAAGTGAAAGGTCATAATATTACTTAAGGAGTCCAGGCACAATTTAGATTTTGGCCACTAGATGGCAGCAGTGTATGTGCAAAGTTTTAGACTGATCCAATGAACCATTGCATTACTGTTCAAAATGTTGTATCAAGACTGCCCAAATCTCCCTATTGGTTTATTGATACATTTTCAAGTACAAAACTGTGCACTCTCCTCAAACAATAGCATGGTATTCTTTCACTGTAATAGCTACTGTAAATTGGACAGTCCAGTTAGATTAACAAGAATATAAGCTTTCTGCCCATATAAGATATGTCTATGTCCTGGGAAATTGTATTGTTACTTACAACGTCATGCTAATCACATTAGCACACGTTAGCTCAACCGTCCAGAGGGCGGGACACGATCCTTTAGAGGTTAACCTTCAATCACCACTGGACAATATAACCTCTCTTTTCTTTTATCATATTTTGGAACAGAATGAGTCTCTCTCTCCGCTACCTATACAGTTCCTGCTGTGAGGATTCAACATAATATATCTGCAGATAATTGCCAGAAAGCAGCAATAGCCTACCAGTATGCAAATTAGGTAGCCAAATGAACGGCTATCTCGCCGATGCGATTCGGTTCCGTTTACCTACGTACATTATGTTTCCCTCATCCTTTCCTATGACCGAAAACATCGATCACTAACCTCTATTTGGATGAAGATTTCTACTTCAATGAGTCGGCGGCGCAGGACATACTGCTCACCCCGGACCAGTCCTTAATCCCAGAGACTCAGAAGAGGAAAAGGCAGCGTAAGAGAGGCCAACGTGCGGGCCAACCTGACGAAACTACTTTGGGGAATAAATAATCTGCCTCTACCCTCAGTTCTATTGGTGAGCATTCAATCACTGGAGAACAAACTGGACGAGTTCTGTTTGAGACTATCCTATCAACGGGACTGGAAGGACTGTAATATCCTATGTTCCTCGGAGTCGTGGCTGAACAAGGTCATGGATAATATGCATCTAGCTGGTTTTTCTATGCATCGTCAAGACCTCGAGGCAGCGTCAGGTGCGGGTGCGCAATCTCTAACGTTAAGGAAGTCTCGAAGTTCTGCTCGCCTGAGTTAAAAAACCTACAGACCATCATCCCAGAAATCCTAGACCCACTCCAATTCGCATACCGTCCCAACAGATCCACAGATGAAGCAATCTCTATTGAACTCCACACTGCCCTTTCACACCTGCACAAAAGGAACACCTACGTAAGAATGCTGTTCATTGACTACAGCTCAGCGTTCAACATCATAGTGCCCTCCAAGTATTAAACACCTCACTCTGCAATTGGATACAACAGGAACAGGATCCCACCTACCTGTACTTCCTCATACCTTTTATCTGTTTGCCGGAAAATGGCTGCTGGCTAAGGACGCTGCTGGGACATACGCAGCGTTGACTTTTTCACTCTTTACTTTAACTGCTGTTTAATCTGGCTTCGGTTTCGTCTTCGCCCAAACTTTGACTGCAGCCAACCACAGCGCACAAAAATAGCACAGGTACCGAGAGAGCAGACTGACAAACCAGCAGTGTTTCCCTGTCATCACTGGCTTTGTGATTGTCCTATCAATAGTTCACTAGAAGGTGCATATTGTTCATTCTAGCGGGAAAAGACTATGCAGAGGTTTCTGACTAGAGAATTGAAACTTCTAAACGTAAAGAAGCCTAGTTAGTTGGAAAAAGTAGCCAGATGACAGTGAGTCTGTTATCAGCTGTTTAGCCGACAGCCGGCTCTTATGGGAAAAAAAATGATTAAGCCCAGTGTTTTGGCTACAGTCACAGGTGGTATTGTCTGTCCACTAAACAGCAGAGAAGCACTCAAAATTCAACATATTATCCATAACATATGCAACCGGATTAATTTCAAAATAAATTAATTTTTAAATGTACTATGGCCATAGTAATAATTTACATGAAAGTGCCATGCTATCGCAAGCTGCTGTATTTCCAATTCGTTTTGGATTACAGTAAGCACTCTCCCGTCTATTCGATATGTTATGGTGGTTTTGGTAAGACCATTTAGCGTTTCACTGTGAGGCAAGCTGTTTCAGTGGAAAGAAACACACACACACGACTAACACACTGGGCACCACTACTATGGAAGATGACGAGGGATAGGAAGGCTGAAGTGACCTTGCTTGCCCCAGGCAGGAGGTGGAGCTTGACGTATGGATCGGCCAGTCCGTTGGAGTCCATGGCCTTCAGTCCCTGTGGAGACACACAAAGGCATGGTTACGGATGCATAGAGTGAGAGACACACACAGAACACACTTGGTCAAGGTTTAGCTATCGTACACAGGATAGTCATACGCCACAGGCGGTAAGCCAGACAAGGTCAGGGCTTGACAAAGAACATTATGTCCTTTGGTGTTCAACTCTACTCTTGTTTTGTCCATTGTGTCAAATGCCATTCTACTCAAATTGTTCTCATTCTATGTCCATCATCTCTCAAGCTAGTCTGTTTGGGTAAATAAGCTGATCAGGAAGGCTAGCTCTGTCCTGGGGATGAGCCTTGACACTCTAGAGGAGGTGGCGGAGAGACGGATCCTGGCCAAACTGCTGGCCATCATGGACAACGTCAGCCACCCTCTGCACGCTATGGTTATGACGCAGAGGAGCACTGATCCCACCACGGTGTGCCAGAGAGCGATACAGGAGGTCCTTCCTGCCGGCGGCTATTAGACTATATAATGCCTCACCGGGGTGCCGTGCCGTCGGCAACATAGATCTGGAACTGTTGGGGTGCTAGGACCTAGTTTAACAATTATGCAGCCATCCGTGAGTAACTCTGGTCTGTAATCACTCATTCACTCAGGACCTATTTATTCATGCAGGTCTGTATATACATACTCATGTACAGTTGTTATATCATATCACGTGCAATATTGCTAGTAATTCTTGGACCTAACTTACGTAGTCATTCACTCAGGAATGCATATTAGTATCCTGTCAGTTGCACCTTTTCTCATTGCTTTTAGTATATTGAATGTGCAATACGTGCAGTTGTCTGTAATTAAACCCTGCGCACTAAGGACTGTATTTTAAGGGAATTACTATTATTACCCCAAATGATATCATACACATATTTAGCTATTAAAGTATCTCCTCCTGTCATTTACCGGTACAGTTTGTGTAACCATGCAAGTATTCACTTATCTGTAAATATAACTGTATACTTAACTGTACAGCTAATTTAACCATGCAAAATTTTCACTTACCTGTTCATTTACCCAGTCTGTCTATTAAGTAAACTATTATTACCCTCACTCATACCATACGCATTTTTAGCTACTGAAGTATTTCTCTGCCATCGACCTGTATAGTATAGTTAACCATCCAATATCCACCAATGTATAGTGTACATATTCAGCCAACCACCCATACTATGCTATGTCTTTTTTATAGCTTTTATTATATTATTTTTTTGCACTCCAGATAACTTGTATTTCTATACTTTTTCATACTGCCGCTCTATGTATCATGTACCGTGTATCTGTCTTTTGTGTACTTTCGTTGTGGCATTTTGCACCTGCCCTGTGTTTTGTGTAGCTGCTTGACAATGAAATTTCCCCCCCGGGGGATCAATAAAGTACCTATCTATCTATCTATCTATCTATCTATCTATCTATCTATCTATCTATCTATCTATCTATCTATCTATCAATCTATCTATCTATCTATCTATCTATCTTATAAGTAGGTGTGCCAGAACTACCAATGGTTTCCATTGGATTGGGGTGCTTACCTGGGTATAAACATAGTCAATCGCCTTCCAAAAAAACACAAATGATAGCAACTCCCCGAAATGACCTAATAGGATGGCACAGAGTCTGAATCCCAAATAGCACCATCATCGCTATGTAGTGCCCTACTTTTGACAAGGACCCATATGGTGTTGGTCAATGGGGAAGTGGTGTAATATTTGGGACGCACGTTTAGTCTGTGTATATTATTGAATGGGTGAATCTCAGCTTCACATTTACCATAGCACCCATTAGAGGTGTGTATATTGCATGTTTGCCTGGTATGGGCTGATCACATCAATACTTAACTCTGCCTCATTGTCAAGAGATAAACCTTGGTTTTCTCTCACCGAATAGAGTTCGCTGGTTTTCTAGGCAAGCGCCATTGTCTTCATGACTTGGCTTGATGTTCTGGGTTAGAGCTAAGCCTGTCTAGGTGGAAAAGATATGTTGAGTGGCTTTCGACGCTGCAATGCTAACCCCTACGGCTTGCAGTGGATTGGATAGTGCTTAAGCTAATTGCACTTTGATTCTTGGCGCGTTGTGTGGAGGGGGACGTGGCTTAGTTTAGGCTTAGGGGTGTAAACGGATACTTGTTTTCAAGCTTAGCCCTTGACGGACATTATAATAGTCTGTATAGGGGTGTATAGGGTGGAGTTTCTTACCTTGGCCTTGTGGATTGTACAATGTAGACAGTTGTTCTCGTGATCGAAGAGCAAGGTGAACTCCAGGGTGCCTAGGTAAGCTGCAAAACAAAAAAACATTCGATACAGACAAGCCATTATTGGCCGTTGGTTTGGCGCTGGCTGTGAATAGAGCCTGTATAAATAGATGGTGTGTATAAATGAATTGAATGCACATAAACACACATGTATGCGCAGATGGCCACACAGATGCATTTACATTAACATAAACACACACACCTTCCACCTCCCCAAGCACAAACACCTGTAATTCCAGCCTCCGGAACAATTATTGAATCAAAACCTGCCGATGTTAATTTTCCTGACACTTTCTTAAAAAAAAAACACCCCTTGTTTTTATTACTCGCCGTGAGTGGAAAGTAAAAAAAAGCTTGAGGACCGAATCACATTACTCCGAAAGAGCGAATTAGATCACACAGTGTGTGTGTGTGTGTGTGTGTGTGAGCCCCTCTGTCGGAGAAACTCGGAGCGAGCGACAACCAACGCGGGACAATGACGGCGGCGGAGGCGCTCGACTCACAATTACTTCCCTGAAACGCGCGCATTGCCAGCTGACACTGAGAAATGTACCCAGAAACTGCTTTTGACACAAACAAACAGCGACTTCGAGAGTCGGGATTAAACCGCAAGAATATTGGGGCCTGTGCTTGTTTTCGATGATTAACTAGGATACACATTTATTTACATAAATCACCACATCGAGTTCATTTGCGTAGACATGCACGAACGTACACAATTTGACAGGTGTACACACATGGACCGTGATGCACATACTCACACACTCAGAGACAAACAGAGAATTCACAACTCTAACATCATTAACTAACCTAATTTTAACACCAATAATTACATTCAGAAAGACAAACAAATAAAACACAAGCCACACTGGCTATAGCCTTACACACTTTGACCAATGGATGTACACACTTGTCAAAATGATTGTAATACAACATACAGTGAGTGGTATGAGTGAAACTATTCACACCCCTTGACTTTTCCACATTTTGTTGTAGCTTTCATTTTAAATGTATTAAATTGAAATTTTTGTCTCTGATCTACACACCATACCCAATCACTTAAAAGTGGAATTATGTTTTTTGACCTTTTTACAAACTAATTAAAAATGAAATGTCTGGTGTCAATAAGTATTAAAATCTTTTGTTATGGCAAGCCTAAATAAGTTCAGGAGTAAAAATGTCACATAATAATAATAAGTTGCTTGTACTCTGTGTGTAATAATAGTGTTTAACATGGTTTTTGAATGACTACCTCGTCTCTGTATCCCACACCCACACAATTATCTGTAAGGTCCCTCAGTCGAGCAGGGACTTTCAAACACAGATTCAACCACAAAGACCAGGGAGGTTTTCCAATTCCTCGCAAAGAAGGGCACCTATTGGTAGAAATAAAATAAGCAGACACTGAATATCCCTTTGATCATGGTGAAGTTATTAATTACACTTTGAACGGTGTATCAATGCACCCAGTCACTACAAAGGTGCAGGCGTCCTTCCTAACTCAGTTGCCGGAGAGGAAGGAAACCACTCAGGGATTTCACCATTAAAGCCAATTGTGACTTTAAAACAGTTACACAGTTTAATGGCTGTGATAGGAGAAAACTGAGGATGGATCAACAAAATTGTAGCTATTCCACAATATTAACCCAATTAACAGAGTGGAAAGAAAGAAGCCTGTACAGAATTTAAAAAATCCAAAACATGCATCCTGTTTGTATCGAGGCACTAAAGTAAAACTGCTAAAAATGTGGCTAAGAAATTAACATTTGTCCTGAATACAAGGTCTTATGTTTGGGGGCGAATCCAATACAGCACATAACTGAATGCTACTCTCCATATTCTCAAGCATAGTGGTGGCTGCATCATATAATGGGTATGCTTGTAATTGTTAAGGAATGGGGAGCTTTTCAGGATAAAAAAGAAACGGATTGGAGCTAAGCCTGGTTCAGTCTGCTTTCCACCTGACACTGGGAGACGAATGAACAGACAACTACCTAAAACACAAGGCCAAATATACACTGGGGTTGCTTACCAAGATGATATTGAATGTTCCTGATTGGCCTAGTTACAGTTTTGACTTAAATCGGTTTGAAAATCTAAGGCAAGACTTGAAAATGGCTGTCTAGCAATTTTCAACAACCGACTTGACAAAGCTTGAAGAATGTTTTAAATAATAATTTGCAAATATATTACAATCCCGGTGTGCAAAGCTCTTAGAGATTTACCCAGAAAGACACAGCTGTAGTTGCTGCCAAAGGTGATTCTAACATGTATTTACTCAGGGTTGTGAATACTTACGTAAATGAGATACGTCTATATTTCATTTTCAATAAATTTGCAAAAAATGTTTTCACTTTGTCATTATGTGTTAATGTGTGTATATGGGTTTGACTTTTTTTCTCGAGTTAATCTGTTTTTAATCCATTTTGCTGAAACACAACAAACAAAATTTGGATTTAGTCAAGGGGTGTGAACACTTTCTGAAGGCACTGTATATGTTTGATGAGATTGTGCACAAAAAAAAAACGTTTTCACAACCGTTGTGGCTCGAATACATCCATAAGGTAGTGTGCAATGGTTGTGAATGTGTTGTGAATGCATTGTGTGGAATGTTTTCTGCTAATTTAAGCATGGTTAAATTAGCATAATCCAGAGGGATATTGTCAAATGAGATTTTTCCATTTCTAATCCTTTCTGTTCCACGTCCTCAAATACCCATGAATCACTGTTCACTGTGCTAGTGCACTGCTCATTCCGTTGAAATGTACTTGGAACAAAACACAGATTTATACGATATTAATTGGATGTTGTCGGAGATGTGAGAAGGAACATTTGGCCCATGTATCTTTCTTTAAAACCCTGGCGAATTACGTGTTACCAAGCAATGCTCTTAATTATTGTAAACATTGAGATGAATTGAGGATATGGCAGCTTATTGAGAATGGTTGCGTGGGCGGTAAAATGTCTTTAAAAAGTTGTACATTTCGAAATAGATTCACACACACACAGACACACACACACACACCAAACTTGACACAAAGGCCTTTCCTGACCCTAACCCCTGAACTCTGACCCCCACCCCCTCCCACTCACTTTCATCATCGTCGTCTGAATCCACCCCTTCTTGCCTCTCCCCCCGGTCCACCTCTATGGGTTTCCTCTCCTTCTCCTTCTCTCCCTCCGTCTCCCCTCCATTGTTCAATCCAAAATCTGGTTCCTTCAGGATCTTCTTCTCCCGGGGCGGGGGTGGGGTCATGGGAAAGTCGTGGAAGCGCGGGAAGAAGTCGGAGATCTGCGGGATAGGCATTATGGGCCCGGGACACACGTTGATGGCAAAGTGCTCCTGCATGGAGATCTTGACTGGAGAGGGCGGCGGGAGACATCTGGGAGCAGAGGAGGTGGCACGAGAAGGTGCGGGGGAGGATGGGGTGGAGGAGGAGGGAGGGACGGAGAGATGGGAGGAGGTGGAAGAGTCGGGTGGGGGGGCGAAGTGGGAGTGGGGTGGAGGAGGTTTCGATACGCTCATGTGGACCGCCGGATGGGACTGTGGGTAGGCGTGTGTGGGTATGTAGGCAGGTGTGTGCGTGTGTGTGGGGATGGAGATGAGAGAAACAGAGAGGGAGATATGAACGAGAGGGGAGGAAAGGAAGGAAAGGTGGGAGAATGAGTGATAGTATCACTTTATTGAGTGTATCTCTTACTTCCTGGTTCTTTCGCTGTACTTAGTCCCGCCCTCTCCCTCACTCTCCTACTTGTACATAACGCTCTTCTTCAAGTACCTCAGCTGATGTAAGCTACTCCCAATATCTCAATAGTCTTTCATGTCAAAATATTGTGCTACTACTGTCTGTCAGAAATCCAAATATATCTTCATGTTTGACAGTGTCATTGTCAAACATCATCATTCTACTCTATTGAACTCCGTTTACTGTTATTCATACCTTCACTGTACAAGATAATCCCTGCATCTCTCTCTCTCCCTCTCTCTCTCTCTCCCTCTCCATCTCTCTCTCTCTCTTTCTCTCTCTCTCATCTTTCTTTAGGTTTGTCTCTCTAGCTCAATCTCTTTTAGCTCTCTCTCTCTCTCTCTCTCTCTCTCTCTCTCTCTCTTGCACTCTTCCAAACTTCTCTCTCTCTCTCTCTCTCTCTCTCTAGCTCTCCACCTTGTCCTCAGTATTTACAGAACCGTGCTTGAAGTCTCATTCTCCAGTCCAGACGATGGCTGTCACCTATACAAGGAACAATCTTCTTCTAAATAAAGATCAATGGTTAACTGTAATAGAAATGGTAATCATCCCATTATTTATTGAGGACATGTAATCATCGTGCCTCTCCTCTGATTATCCTTTCGTACCTCTGTCCTGGTGTACATGTTAATTGCTGGAAGACTACTGGCTATCGAAATGAGATCACTGTTCTATTCCATACAAAACATTGCTATAGATGTTGTGTACTTAGCCTACATGTACACACACACAGTGTGACACACAGGCTACGTTTAGACAGGCAGCCCAATTCAGATTTTTTTCTTCTTCACTAATTGTTCTTTCGACCAATCAGATCAACTCTTAAAAAGATCTGGCCATTATTATGAGCCGTCCTCCCCTCAGCAGCCTCCACTGACACGAACACACACACACACCCACACACAGACACAGACACACACACACACACACACACACACACACACACACACACACACACACACACTCAAGGCACACTCAAGGCACACTCAAGGCACACTCAAGAAACACTGACACACTCAAGACCAATGGAGGCTACTGAGGAGAGAACAGCTCATAATAGTGTCTGGAAAGGAGAGAATGGAATGTGTTTGATGGATTTGATACCATTCCACCTATTCCGCTCCAGCCATTACCACAAGCCCGTCCTCCCTAATAAAGGTGCCACCAACCTCCTGTGCTCAAGACACACACACACACTCAAGACACAGAGACACACGCAGATACATACAAATGAACAGACACACAGACAGATATTAAACCATGTGTGTTTTGCCTCAAATTAAGCTAGCACCAGAACGCAATCCAGAAGGGTTCATCAGTGAGATAAATGGTTACATTAAAAGCTCACATCTTACAAAAAAAAATCTCTCTGTCTTACCTCAGGAATCCCAAACTCATACGCACAGGCTTCAGCATACCTGTACACTCTCGCATGCACCCACTCTTATATGAATTATGCACACGCTCTTACTCAGTCAGAACTACACAGAGGAAAAAACCGTGTGACTTGCAGCTTCTTGAGGATACGCACGCACTTACTCTTTCACAAACGTACACAGACAGTCAGACACTCACACGTTCTCACCAAGTCAGACTTACACACAGGCATTGCCTAAACTCAAACTGTCTGACTTGCAGGTCCTTAAGCGTTCACACGCACACTCGTTCATTCACACGTGTACACACAGACACACTCCTTCACTCGCACACACAGACACACTCCTTCACTCGCACACGTACACAAAGACACAGTCATTCATTCACACATGTACACACAGACACACTGATCCATTCACACACGTACACACAGACACAGTCATTCATTCACACATGTACACACAGACACTCACTCAGTATCCTAGACAGACAGAGACAGGCAGACAGACAGACAGACAGACAGGCATAGACACAGAGACACGCACCCAGTGACTGTCTTCATCTGTTCCAGCGCTCCATCTTGTCTTCTTACACGTCCCCTGTCTCTTCTCTCACACACTGAAGAGCAAGCAGAGCTGCTTTGACTCAATATATCCTTCCCCTCTCTCTCTCTCTCCCTCTCTCTCTCCCGCTCTCTCTCTCTCCCCCCCTGTCCCTCCCGTCCACTCGGTCGTGACGTTTCTAGTTAAATTCTCTCACAGTCGGTTGTGCGCGCACACCATGTATATAGTACTGTCACTCTGTGGCTCCGCAGTGAGGGGATTTAGCTAAACAGAGAGAGGGAGGGGGGAGAGGGGAGCAGAGGGAGAGGAGGAGAGAGAGAGAGAATGGGGGGGTATATTTATCCTGTTACACAGTGTGTAATGGAAGTCTGTTTCTTGTGTATCCCAACTCCCCCTGAGACACCGGCAAGGGGTGGGGTCACGGCCAGGGTCACCATTGTACAGCGCCCCTGGAGCAATTAGGGTGAAGTGCCTTGCTCAAGTGCACAGCAACAGATTTTTCACCTTGTTGGCTCCAGTATTTGAACCAGCTACCTTTTGGTTACTGGCCCAATGCTCTAACCTCGAGGCTACCTGACACATTTCAACCCGTCCCAGCCATCCATACAGGCAATGTATTGGGATTAATCAGTGTCAGGAACGCTTCAAAAAATAATAATATCCCTTAGAGAGAGAGAGAGAGAGAGAGAGAGAGAGAGAGAGAGAGAGAGTCTGCCCATTGCTGGCACATTCCAATAGACACATTTCAACAAATAGATGAGGTTAGGTTCCCCAGTTGTGGATAGAGCCAGAATCCCCTCTTTGCTGGACATCACAATTAGCCTACATTTAGGCTATTGTTTATGTGTGTATTTCACACTATGTTTGGGTAAAAACCGGAGTATAATATTTGTATGGATGTCAACCCCAATACATGTTAATGTCATCGTCAACAATCATCTGCATTGAAATGAACCACCACCACCAATTTCTACAGTATATGGCCAGCTATTCTCCCAGCTTATCCTAACTGGAGTTAGCATTTAGCAGACATTGTTTCTAAATATTATGTAGGGGGCCTGTTAGAACACAACAGTCATGATGGATTTGACGAATAGCCACTTTAGTTAGATCAGCTTCTTTGAATGGGCGCCAATGATGGCATCCTTGTTCTATCCACCACAACATGTGCTCTATTGATCTCTTAATGCTACATACAGTCAATTAATTTAGATATAATCAGTATCAAGGATATTTAAAAAATTGAGAGAGAGAGAGAGAGAGAGAGAGAGAGAGAGAGAACTACCGTGGGATATGCGTAAGCAACCTTGGGAAGATTTTCTGCATTATCACTAACAGCAGACTAGTTCATGTACTGAGCAAATGTCAAATTGGCTTTTTACCAAATTACACGTATTCACCCTGCACACCCTAATTGACAAACAAACAAACCAAAACAAAGGCAAAGTCTTCTCATGCTTTGTTGATTTCAAAAAGGCATTTGACTCAATTTGGCACGAGGGTCTGCTATACAAATTGATGGAAAGTGGTGTTGGGGGAAAAACATACGACATTATAAAATCCATGTACACAAACAACAAGTGTGTAGTTAAAATTAGCAAAAAACACACACATGTCTTTCCACAGGGCCGGGGTTGAGACAAGGATGCAGTTTAAGCCCCACCCTCTTCAACATACATATCAATGAATTGGTGAAGGCACTAGAACAGTCTGCAGCACCCGGCCTCACTCTACAAGAATCTGAAGTCAAATGTCTACTGTTTGCTGATTATCTGGTGCTTCTGTCACCAAACATCAGAACCACAGGTAACTTCCACAAAGCTGTGAACGATCTGAGAGACGAGAAGGGTCTTTTATGCCATCAAAAGGAACATAAAATTCGACATACCAATTAGGATCTGGCTAAAAATACTTGAATCAGTTATAGAACCCATTGCCCTTTATGGTTTTGAGGTCTGGGGTCCGCTCACCAACCAAGAATTCACTAAATGGGACAAACACCAAATTGAGACGCTGCAGGATTCTGCAAAAATATCCTCTGTGTACAATGAAAAACACCAAATAATGCATGCAGAGCAGAATTAGGTCGATTCCCGCTAATTATCAAAATCCAGAAAAGAGCTGTTAAATTCTACAACCACCTAAAAGGAAGCGATTCCCAAACATTGCATAACAAAGCCATCACCTACAGAGAGATGAACCTGGAGAAGAGTCCCCTAAACAAGCTGGTCCTGGAGCTCTGTTCACAAACACAAACAGACCCACAGAGCCCCAGGACAGCAACACAATTAGACCCAACCAAATCATGAGAAAACAAAAAGATAATTACTTGACACATTGGAAAGAATTAACATAAAAACAGAGCAAACTAGAATGCTATTTGAACCTAAACAGAGAGTACACAGTGGCAGAATACCTGACCACTGTGACTGACTCAAACTTAAGGAAAGCTTTGACTATGTACAGACTCAGTGAGCATAGACTTGCTTTTGAGAAAGGCTGCCGTAGCCAGACCTGGCTCTCAAGAGAAGACAGGCTATGTGCACACTGCCCACAAAATGAGGTGGAAACTGAGCTGCGCTTCCTAACCTCCTGCCAAATGTATGACCATATTAGAGACACATATTTCCCTCATATCACACAGATCCACAAAGAATACGAAAACAAACCCAATTTTGATAAACTCCCATATCTACTGGGTGAAATACCACAGTGTGCATCACAGCAGCAAGATGTGTGACCTGTTGCCACAAGAAAAGGGCAACCAGTGAAGAACAAACACCATTGTAAATACAACCCATATTTATGTTTATTTATTTTCCCATTTGTACTATTTGCACATTGTCAAAACACTGTATATAGACATAATATGACATTTTACATTTCTTTAATCTTTTGTAACTTCTGAGTGTAATGTTTACTGTAAAAGAAAATGTGTTTACTATCTACTTCACTTGCTTTGGCAAAGTTAACATATGTTTCCCATGCCAATAAAGCCCTTAAATTGAATTGAACTTGAATTGAATTGAAAATGTAATTGAGAGAGAGAGAGAGAGAGAGAGAGAGATTTTTAGTTTTAACTCACAACACAATAAACCCTCAAATAAACAAACCAACGGTAACACATCCATTAAAAAAACACAACACCAAATCTTTCTCCACAGTAACTAAACACAACTGCCTCTAAAAAACCCATAAACCACAGGTAGCCTAGCGGTTAGAGCGTTGGGCCAGAAATCAAAAGGTCGCTGGTTCAAATCCCTGTGCTGACAAGGTGAAGAACCTGTTGATGTTCAGGCAGTCATTGAAAATATGCATTTGTTCTTAACTGACTAGCCTAGTTAAATCAAGTATTTTTTTTTAAATTAAACAGCTCAATGTTGTTAGCCATTTTGTAATAGGCAAACTCATCCCTCAGTCTTGCTGCCAACATCCCCTACAGCATTCCCACCACATCCACAGACCCCTGTCCCCGAATACTGGTCTTTGGTGTCTTCCATATTGCTAATTTATCTTCCCCTGACACAACGTCAAGCAAGGGAACATCATGAATAGATGAGGGGAGGAACAGCAGCAGGGACATTAAAAGAGATGAAGAAAGAGAATGATAAATTGAGAGGCATAAAGAAGTCATAAGGAGAATCCTCTTGAAACGATTTGAGTCACATACTGTACAGTACAGAAAGAGTTGGAGCAGCACCAAGGCAAAAACACATTCTATATGATAGATAATAGAAAGAGTTACAACAGCACCAAGGCAAAAACACATTCTATATGATAGATAATATGAAAGAGTTACAACAGCACCAAGACAAAAACACATTCTATATGATAGATAATATGAAAGAGTTACAACAGCACCAAGGCAAAAACACATTCTATATGATAGATAATATGAAAGAGTTAGAACAGCACCAAGGCAAAAACACATTCTGTATGATAGATAATATGAAAGAGTTACAACAGCACCAAGGCAAAAACACATTCTGTATGATAGATAATATGAAACAGTTACAACAGCACCAAGACAAAAACACATTCTGTATGATAGATAATATGAAAGAGTTACAACAGCACCAAGACAAAAACACATTCTGTATGATAGATAATATGAAAGAGTTACACAGCACCAAGACAAAAACACATTCTGTATGATAGATAACATGAAAGAGTTACAACAGCACCAAGACAAAAACACATTCTGTATGATAGATAATATGAAAGAGTTACAACAGCACCAAGACAAAAACACATTCTGTATGATAGATAATATGAAAGAGTTACAACAGCACCAAGACAAAAACACATTCTGTATGATAGATAATATGAAAGAGTTACAACAGCACCAAGACAAAAACACATTCTGTATGATAGATAATACGAAAGAGTTACAACAGCACCAAGGCAAAAACACATTCTATATGATAGATAACAGAAAGAGTTACAACAGCACCAAGACAAAAACACATTCTGTATGATAGATAATATGAAAGAGTTACAACAGCACCAAGACAAAAACACATTCTGTATGATAGATAATATGAAAGAGTTACAACAGCACCAAGACAAAAACACATTCTGTATGATAGATAATATGAAAGAGTTACAACAGCACCAAGACAAAAACACATTCTGTATGATAGATAATACGAAAGAGTTACAACAGCACCAAGGCAAAAACACATTCTATATGATAGATAACAGAAAGAGTTACAACAGCACCGAGACAAAAACACATTCTGTATGATAGATAATATGAAAGAGTTAGAACAGCACCAAGGCAAAAACACATTCTATATGATAGATAGTAGGGAAGGCTCTTTGATAGTGTCACATGACAGGCTGGATAAGGGAAACTGAGGAATGAACATTACTCGCCTCGTGGCTATGACAACATCACAGCCATGATAGAAATGTCATAACACATGGCCTCTCATGTATTATTGCTTGAATGAAGTATCACCTGGATAATATAACGCCAGGTGACACGTTATCTCTCTAGATAGATAAACGTCTCTCTTTTCATGTTTCATCTGATGAGAAAAACATGGCTGTCGCATTGAGAGAGAGGAGTGATGCTCCTTTTTGCTTTAACATGCCTCTGGGCTTGGTATCATTTGTACGATATTTGGTTCCGCTTTATACTGATTTTGACAGTGGACTGTTTACTCGGTATCTACTTTAAAATCACTTCATAACATGTTAATTACATGGTTATTAGGCCTAGCTACTTATTGCTATTTTTGTTTGGTTGGGGTTCAATGAAAGAAGCACTGTTATAAAGCATACCATTTGATACCAGTTTACCAATGGGGTTGGATTCTACGTGACTAATACCATAGTATAGTCCCCATTCTTCTAACACTGTTTCTTACCACTTGGAAATAGGACATTTTCATCCAATCACAAGGTGTGTGAAACCCATTCCCTCAGCCCGAGCCCTCGCGGTGTTCTAGTAGCGAGACCAGACGATAGGCTCATGTTATCTCGGAGTGCTGTATAATTTCACAACTAGAGCCACCCGTCACTGGAGTTTATATATGACAGCCTGCGTTCACACAGCCTGCTGGGTAGACGACTGCCTCGCAGCCTTGGGCTCCTGCTGTCAGAGCGCTGGGCGTCACCAGAGAACGTTCTCTTTTTCTACGGCCGCACACCGCTCTGAGACTGCTTCGAGTCTCGACCCCTCTTCACGTGACCGCCAGCCGTGAGATGTACTCGCTCTCGACACGTCTCGTCATGGGTGAACAGCGGAAGAATCATGGAGCTCGTTGTTATTCATGTTTTAAGGCATGGGGGGAGATGGAGGGAGGGAGGGAGGGTTGAGGAAGAGTGATGGGTCTGGTTTTATGAAGCTTGGGGGTTTCATGAGAGGTTGGCAGTGTTGCAGGTAAAATGCAACACCACTGACCAGCAGCTTTTGGGGGTTATGCAAAAATGTCTACAATGCAAGTATAGACGCTAATTAGAGAAAGCGAGATGAACAGGGATTCTGGGAGACACCAAACTGGGAGGGTTGGCAACCCCCACCAGATACCCAAACTATTAACCTTGAGAAAAAGCTGCTTGAGAGACACTCGGTACTCCTGCCCCAGATACCCCAGATACTCACTTTTTGACACCTAGATATCAGTCTTGTGATCCGATTCTCCACAGGCTATTTCTCCCTGATGGGCTCACTTCCACACTCCCCTGGATTTAAAAGCATTGGAATGGTGCCAGTATTAGCAAGAGAGAGATTTTCCTCATACTTCTTAAAGCAGTCGATTTCTCTTAAACCCATGAGGGGCAGTGAAGTGAATGAGCGCACACTTAGGAGAGGCAGAGAACAAGAGTACTGCTGGGATAATCATTCCAAATACTATGCAAGCCTTAACGCTGGAGTCTGTGTAATGACCTCCTCCGGGGTTGTAGCACTCCCACTAGTGGCAGCTAGGCTACATCGCTTGGCACTCAATATTTACATTCCATTAACTAACAAAGCTTATGGCAATCTCAAGAGGTCACTAGAGGAAGCACCCTAATTCAGCAATGATACAACAGCCATTGTGGCTCCAAGGATCCGCAGTCGAACGGTTCCATGGGTGACTATGGGTACGAAAATGAAGAGGAGAGTTGCATCTAGTCTTGACGCCAGCCTCCAATATGGAGCACATAGATTTGTCTCTCTCCCCATGGTCAGTGCAGTGGGTGAAATGTAATAAATTGGGCTTGAGGAATGAAGTCTGGACAATGGCAGGCGCTGGGTATCGATCGCACCCGCGGGGTAAACATGAGGTATCAGATTGATATTTTAGACAGTGTTCTGGTGCGGTGTATGAGGTGATTAGTGCAGGTAATCAACTGGATTTTCAGGGAGGAAGTCATCTGAAACAGGAGAGCATGGTGTATGGGCCTATTACAATCCAACGAGCAGAGAAAAACAATGAGGGAGAGGGAGAGAGAGAGAGAGGGAGAGGGAGAGGGAGAGAGAGAGAGAGAGAGAGAGAGGGAGAGAGAGAGAGAGAGAGAGAGAGAGAGAGAGAGAGAGAGAGAGAGAGAGTAGAGCAAATTCTCAGTCCCACTGCATGGTGAGATTATCTTCTCCCATTACCTCAGTACAAAGAGGCTGCAGCCCCTCTAATAGGAAACACAGCACAGAACCTTCCCAGCCTCTCAGCACCACATTACCGTAGCGACAAGATAAAGGCCTCCTCTATTTACATTTTACATAGTGTCGAAATCAAATATTTCCCTGTTTGACATATAGGGAGGGAAATCGCATAAATCTCACAATCGTCTCGCCCTTCGTAAATGTACTTTGTCTTATCTCAGTCAGAATATACCCTTTTTCCAGGTCCTATGAGAAATACGAGGCCAGTCCAGTGATGCCAGACAGTGTTTGGTGGAATTTGTAACTGGACTGTGAATATCGTACATTGGTTTCGTCTCCCAGGGGTTTTGCTAACAGTATCGAAGTGGTGCTTAGTTGAAATCTGAGTTTTGCTGAAGCCCATTGTTTTTCTCTGCGTTGTTTCAATGTAACTCTGCTGACTGGATGAGGTTAATTGAGCTTAGTTGAGAACAGTCTCTGGTTGAACAGTCTCTGTTCAGTTCAGTTTATCATCACTCTACAGCTGACGCATGTACCAATTAATCAACACTTTCGAAATATGTGAATAAACATGAGAACAGTACTCATACCAGTGGAGGCTGGTGAGGGGAGGACGGCTCATAATAACAGCTGTAATGGGGCGAATGGAATGGCATCATTTGTTGGATGTATTTGATACCATTCCACTGATACCGCTCCAGTCATTACCACGAGCCCGTCCTCCCCAATTAAGGTGCCACCAACCTCCTGTGACTCATACAGTATTGTAACTACACTGTTCCTACTGAAGCTGTAACAATTTTATCAATACTTTTGAAATATGAGAATTGACATGACATAGATTAGGCCTAATGCTACGATACCTGGTTGTAAACAAAAAAAGTATTTACAGAGGTGTGAAATACTGCTACGTTGTTTGTGGTTGCAACCACTGAGAACCTCATGGTGATTCTACTAATATGTTGGACCTCAGCGTCTGCGGTTTTCTCAGTTGCTGTGTTGTGTTCTACGTTGCCACTCGGCCTCAGGGAAGGATCGCTAGCCGCCTTGCGAGCGGTGGTGTTCAGTCGATGTGCGTCTTCTATGTGCTCAGTGTCCCCTCGCGGAGTCCCTTGGGCACTTATCTTTTCTCTCTCTCTCCCGCGCTCTCTCTCTCTCTCTCTCCCTCCACCCGCTCTCCACACACCTCCTATGACAGAGACAGATTCCATTAACCCTACCTGCGACTTGTGCTTAACTCCGACTAGCAGAGGAACACGCGGGGAGACAGCCAGACACGTCACTTTTTCTCTCTCTCTCTCTCTCTTTTTTTCTGTCATCATGCGAGTTCTCTGTTTTTTGTTTTGTTTTGTGACAGCAAAGCCAGCGGTGTAGAAAACCTGTGATATAAAATGCCTCATGACAGATTGACAGACGCATTGCCCCGAGGGTACTTTCTTTTGTTTTGTTTTTCACTTTTGTGACTGTTCTCGTTTGCTGGAATTTTAGTCTTGATAAAGATCCCTGTGGTAATCTGTGGCATTATCATTACAGTTCCATGTTATGGAGGGAGAAGATTAGCACAGCATACTGAGTGATGCAGTAGGCCTACGTAGAATGGGATTGGTTTGAAGAGCTGAGTGTGGCACCCATGGGAGTAACGGAGGGTTGGGGTTTGGGGGGCTCGTCTCAAATCTCTCTATCCTCATCTCTCCGGGGATTAAATTAGTCTCATGCTGGGGATGATCTCGAGCTGGGCTGCATGTGGTGCCGACCTCAAAGTCAAACTCAGCACTAACTATTTTATTTGCAGCTGACCCAATTATGTTCTGCCAACCTCGTGACACACTTTTACACTCTCTCTCTCTCTCTCTCTCTCTCTCTCCCTCTCTCTCTCTCTCTCTCTTTTTCTCTTTCAACCCTTTCTTCTTGTTTTTTCACTGTCCATGATGAATGGTTGCTTGCTTTTTAGGATAAATGACAGGTCAATGATTAATAGCACGCTCTCTTTCGCTCTTCCTTTCCACCCCATCTTTCGCCTTCTACACGCTCACGCTTTCATTCTCTCTCTCTCTCTCCCTCCCTTCCTTGTACCAGGGGGTGTTTTTCTATACCTGTGTTAGCCCCATCAGCACATTCCCATAAATAAACGAGTGGAGCACAGGGGGGAGGCATGGCCCAGAGGCAGGGCAGTGGACATGCAGGATGGAGGGATGGAGGGAGAAAGGGATGGAGGAAAGAGAGGGATGACGGGAGAGAAGCCAACTGCTCCAGAATGGAGTGTGAAGGTGACTGCGGAAAGACGTAGAGGGAGACATGGAGAAAGAGGGAGATGATAGGAGAGAGAGCTACAGTGTATTAGGAAGGAAGAGACAGACAGACAGACGGATTGATATGGAGACACAAGTAGAAGAAGAGAGAGATAGAGATTAAGGGCGCGTTCGTACATTTTAATCTGGAGTGCCAGAGTGCGCCCAGAGCGTTGTCAGATTGTCAGTTCGTAAATTCAGAGCTCGGAGTGTTCAGGGCGCACGCGGGACGCTCTGGCCGAGGAGTAGGGTTGATCCGAGCGTTCTGACCTCACAACGGCAGTCAAGCACCCAAGCTAACTGGCTAACGTTGGCTAGCTTGGTAGCTACTTCCAGACACAAATGAGAGAACAGCTCACTCTGACCATTTGACTCGTCCTAGCAGAGCTGGTTAGGCTGTTTTCCTGTTATCCAGAGCGTAGGTGACTGTAAACGTGCTGCTGGCAACAATTTAGTTACGCTTTTTTGCCGACATTTACTGACACCGGCCATATTCAACGGGTGTTAACCGTTTGTAAATTCATCAGTTATTCTGCGCTCTGGCACACTCAGACGAGAGTGCTCTGAGATCAGAGTAGATAGCCAAGCGTGAATTTATGAACGCGCCCGTAATATGAAGGAGGAGAGAAGAGAGATTGAGAGAAGGAGGGAACCGAGAAACGAATGCTGAGACAAAACAGCAAAAGATGACTTTCAAAGGTTTATAATGAAAAGACATGAAGGAGTGGTAGAGGAAAGGAAAAGGCAAGGCCATCTAAAAAGATGGAGGGATGAGAGCAGGAAGAAGAGACGGGTAGGCGGAGAGGGGGAGACTGTTTGATGTGGCTGGCTGTTGTGGCCGACGCCCGATGCTGCTGCTGTCTTGCTGTGGTTAATAATTAGCTCTTGATATGGTATTATCAGCCACCAATATTGGGACGCTTGATTATACCCATAATGCCCAACATACTCACTGAAGGCAAAGCACCTCATCGACACAAACACATATCTGTACCTACAAAACACCCTTTCGCACAACATCAGTACCGGCTTTGCCTTCTTATTTGCGAACACATTTCTCTCACCAAATAATCCATATTTCCACTTGAAAAGCACACAAACACTATACGAGGCAGAGTAACCTCATGAAAAACCGACCAGAACTGTGCTTGGCCTGTCTTTGCACCGCAGCCTTGAGGCAAGAGGGAGGCAAGGAGCTACAATAGTGGATTTCCACACCAGTAAACATTTCATTGCCAAGGTACACAGTCCACCGGGAGCTGACTGGTGCATGTAATGTGACAACGTTATTGCTACCCCTTTTACTTTTTCAGGCCGGAAAGGAGGGAGCTTTCTCACTCTTCATTAATGCTAAATAAGGGCTTTGGTTGGCCGGACTAAGCATATTGGAGCATGGCGAGGTTCGAATAGCACTGGGAAACGGTTCACCTGCAAAGATCTCCCTTACTGCGCCACAGTGCTTGGAGAGAGAGGGTGCTATAGGATTGCAGTGCTGTAGAAAAGGTAATGAGGTGGTTCCAAAACATATTTATCTATCTCACACTCCACAATTGTCATTTGAGCGAGGACTTGTACAAACGTGCACCGACATCAGGTATACCTTTCTGCACCGTAGCACCGTTTAGTCGCTTGCACGGTAGCCTAGATTCCCATTTATCTAGCCTACTGTATTACAATCTTCCAGAAATGCATTTAAAGCCTTCTCACTGATCCCCAGGTAGCACCTCAAGGACCAACACTGGTCCCCAGACCACCATTTGGGAAGCTCTTTGAAGACATATTGTACGCTCAAAAAATATGAGGGAAACAAAGTTGTAGCAGTGACGAAACAAGGATAACTAAGTTTCGGACAGTGTAGCAAGGAATACGAAGTTGGAGCAGTGATACTTTGGTGAACTCTGTAGAACGTTGCAAGGGAGGTGAGTTTGAAGCAGCCATACAGTAATCCACAATAGCCAGGTAACTGCAGTGTTTGTAACCTGAGGGTTAAGAAAAGGACAAGCTCAGTGATAAAAACCCATCGAAGGTCTACATGAACAAATGTAGGTTTGTGAAGCAGTAGCTCAAAGAAAGGGTTTCCTGTGACGGTTTTCATTGTTTATTCACAACCTATACACGACTACCCTACAATGTAATTTCACGCCTCTCTCCTCAAGACAGTGACTTGGTCACGCACCTCAACGTCTAATCCAGACATATTTAGCAAGATAATCACCCTTCTTATTGTATAATCTGGTGAGGCGGAGGAGGGGGAAGGTTGAGGGGAAGTTATACTCCCAATTTAAATCAGTCAACACGTCCGCGCTAAACGGTAACGACTGGACTTGTCAGGAAAAGGGGGAAGCTCTCTGTTTATTTGACTTCCTTTCTGTTTCTAGCTGCGTATTGAAGGTAAGGAGGAGAGAGGGAGGAGGCCAAGTGCTTGTATTTGTTTACTTCAATCGATCAGATAATCAATCGATAAATGTATCCCTCTATATGACTTAATGTAGTGTAGCTCTCTTTGAAATGTCTCCAATGAGTTTGGGGCGAAGTGTCCAGTCTGAACGGACCAAACAGTCTATCAACAATTACTGCTGGTTACAAACAGGAACCGACGGACAGACAGGATGCCAGACCAGATACAAGGAGAGAAGGCACTGAAATGACAGCCGCACAGGAGATTGATTATGTGGGATGCGAGACGGCGTGAACGGGGGGTGGGGCGTGGGGGGGGGTGCCAAGATGTAACCATTGATATGAGGATGACAGGGCAGCCCGCGGACAAGAAAACCCACCCATCAGCTCCCCACCTTCCAAAAACGGTAACGATGGAGAGTCAGATTTCTGAGCCGTGACACAAAATCGGTGGTGGAGATCGATAGGGAGAGGAGGAGGCAGCCAGGCCTATTGTACCGTGGCTTGTTCTAAGACATCGGACGAGACGAGAGTGGCTGAGCCATCTGGGTATTTATCAGCTTCTGACTGCAGATGAACAGCAGGTGAACAGAAGGAATTATTTTTAAAAAACTAGGGAAAAACACTGGAGAGAAACAAACAACGAAGGATGATGTTCAGCTAACCAGTTCTGGATCACAGCCGGTCTGTGACATCATCTGCGTTACCTCTGCCTTAACTTCGCCCCCGCCTGGTTCTCCGTTTAATTATTTAAATTAGTGTGATTAGGATCTGAAATTGCTTGGTGATTGACAGCGATTGGCCACTTAGGGTAGAAGCTCATGCTGTCTCTAATGGCTCATGTAGAAGTGTGTGTGTGTTTGCGTATTAACGTGCATGCGGGTGTTTGTTTGTTTACTCTGATGGGTACTTTGCTCATTCAAGAGGAAGCTGTTCTTGAGGCAAACAATAGTTAGGCCTATTGTTAACTATGAATGCATCGCCATGGAAATTGTAGCAATTTAGCTGTGTGTGTGTGTGCGCGCGCACCTCATTATCTTAGAATCCATTTTGCACAGTGGAGGCTGGTGAGGGGAGGACGGCTCATAATAATGGCTGGAACGTCAAGAATGGAATGGTATCAAACCATGTGTTGGATGTATTTCA
This sequence comes from Thymallus thymallus, assembly GCA_023634145.1. Taxonomy (NCBI): domain Eukaryota; kingdom Metazoa; phylum Chordata; class Actinopteri; order Salmoniformes; family Salmonidae; genus Thymallus; species Thymallus thymallus. The sequence goes on from CM042424.1 coordinate 13,535,253, forward strand.
GCCATTCCAGCCATCTCAAGGAGCCTGTCCTCCCAAATTAAGGTTCCACCAACCTCCTTGTGATTTTGAACAACAATTATACAGACAATATGGCACTAACTATCAAATACCAGCCAACTGCTCACACATCCTTATTTCCAGTTGTTTTCAGTCATTCCCTGAACCAACTATGAGAGAGGAACAACCGTTAAGATGATCAAAGATGATCTATTACAAAGATAGCCGAGTGACTGCTCTAACAATGGAAATACATGTCCTCAATGATTGAAGGCGGGCGAGATCAGGTGGGTCTATTCTAGCCAATGAGAGGGCAGATACGCGTGAAACAACAGGCACAACAATGTCCTTTTTCTCAAAGTTGCCGGAATGCATCCACTTATATCAGTACATTTGTAACAGACTAAATAATTTGACATTTCTATTCGATCAAATAAGCCTCACAGACTTGCTCGTAGACCTCCATACAAAAATGGCTTATCTCACGCGGACAGATTTTGGGCGGAGTAAATCCTCTCGCTTCGCCTCTTCCTCTCTGGGGAGACAGAGCGTGGCAGTCTGCACACATCACATGCGTGCCGCTCGCGTGCCGCTTTCGCCAGAGTGCCGGAGTGAAACGGGGTTATTGTAATTTATAGGGCCTACCAGTTCTGCTTGTCTCATCTCATTATGATCTGTACTCCTTAGGGAGGAGAACGCAGACTAACGGTGCCTCGTTGGCGTGCGTCTCTGCACTTGAATTTACCAACATTCGTACAACGTTCTTACAAACGGGAGGCATTGGGCGCATTTTTATGAGCATCTGAGATGGTCGGGGGTGTCAACTGGGGTGGCAGGTAGCCTAGTGGTTAGGGCGTTGGGCCAGTAACTGAAAGGTTGTTGGATTGAATCCCTGAGCTGACAAGGTCTTTCTGCCCCAGAACAAGGCAGTTAACCCACTGTTCCCCAGTAAGCTGTCATTGTAAATAAGAATTTGTTCTTAACTGACTTGCCTAGTTAAATAAAGGTTAAAAATATATATAATTATAACTGTCTGAGAGGCAGTCTTTCATCCCGGGCCCTGGTTCTGACAACACAGTGCGATGACAAGGCATTCATCTGTCTCTCAAATGTACAGCCATAAGTCTCTCTGTCTGCCTTTCTCTTCTGTATCTCTCTCTCTCTCTCGCTCTCTTCTTCTTGGTCCCTTGGATACTCATTATTTCCTCTCTCTCTCTCTCTCTCTCTCTCTCTCTCTCTCTCTCTCTCTCTCTCTGCGCTGCCAACCCACAGCTCTCTGCGTCCTCCTCCAAACAGGACGGGTCGCCTGTTCTCATCAGAGAGGACTTTGAAACCTTGAATATGGGTTTAAAATGTGGGGAAATTACACTCTCTGATAGTTTTATATTTTTGACATTTTGTCAGGAAATGCAGCTCTGTCTCTGGTTCTGCTGTGGTGCAGTGGTTGCACAGCCTTTCCTCTACAGGGAGCCAGGTTTTCCTGTGTCTACCCTTCTCAATAACAAGGCTGTGCTCACTGAGCCTGTACTTTGTCAAGGTTTTTCTAAGGATTTGATCAGAAACCATGGTCAAAATAGTTTGCCATGGTGTACTGTCGATTTAGGGCCAGATAGCACTGCATTTTGCTTTGTGCTTGTGTTTCCCAATAAGTAATGTAGTTTTGTTTTGACTGTGATGTAATTTGGCTTATTCTGATTGATTGGATGTTCTGGTCCTGAGGCTTCAGTGTGTTAGTGGAACAAGTTTGTGAACTCTGCCCACGGACCAGCTGGATGAGGGGACTCTGTTCTTCAGTGTCTTCGTAGAACAGGTTTGTGAACTCAGCCCCAGGACCAGCTGGATGAGGGGACTCTGTTCTTCAGTGTGTTAGAACAGGTTTGTGAACTCAGCCCCAGGACCAGCTGGATGAGGGGACTCTGTTCTTCAGTGTCTTAGTAGAACAGGTTTGTGAACTCAGCCCCAGGACCAGCTGGATGAGGGGACTCTGTTCTTCAGTGTGTTAGAACAGGTTTGTGAACTCAGCCCCAGGACCAGCTGGATGAAGGGACTCTGTTCTTCAGTGTCTTAGTAGAACAGGTTTGTGAACTCAGCCCCAGGACCAGCTGGATGAGGGGACTCTGTTCTTCAGTGTGTTAGAACAGGTTTGTGAACTCAGCCCCAGGACCAGCTGGATGAAGGGACTCTGTTCTTCAGTGTGTTAGAACAGGTTTGTGAACATAGCCCCAGGACCAGCTGGATGAGGGGACTCTGTTCTTCAGTGTCTTAGTAGAACAGGTTTGTGAACTCAGCCCCAGGACCAGCTGGATGAGGGGACTCTGTTCTTCAGTGTGTTAGAACAGGTTTGTGAACTCAGCCCCAGGACCAGCTGGATGAGGGGACTCTGATATTTGCTCAGCTCTTGGCATTGCAGGGCTTGGTAATGATATGAGAGGGGGTCACTTTATCTGATATGTTTATTATTAGTGGATATTGGCCTGATTCTGCCCTGCATGCATTGTGTGTAGTTTGAGCCTAATACCAGGGGCCGAGGATGTTTCTAGAATAGTGGCCAATTCGTTGATGTAAATATTGAAGAGTGCAGGGCCTAGATTGCAATCCTGGCGAAGTCTTCGTCCCTGGTTAAAGATTTCTGTTATCTCTCTCTCTCTCTCTCTCTCTCTCTCTCTCTCTCTCTCTCTCTCTCTCTCTCTCTCTCTCTCTCAATAAATCAATCAATTGTACATTCATAAAGCCCTTCTGACATCAGCAGTTGTCACAGTGCTTTTACAATTCTCTCTCTCTCTCTCTCTCTCTCTCTCTCTCTCTCTCTCTCACTCTCTCAGCATGTCTCAGAAAGGGACAAAAAAGGGAGAAACGCCCTCACCCAGAGCGAGGTAAGTGAGACCCACCCTCAAAGGTAACGGTGATGACACAATGGCAAAGATGATGTTGACAAGGATAAAGTCAGACCTCCTTCCTCTAACAGCACGTCGTCAAACACCCCCTCTGCACACGGGACCCCTGGGCGCTCTGCGCTCCGCCAGCCAAAGTCAGGAGAGAATGTCAGCAGCGCCAAGAATGGCAGGAGCCACAGCCAGGGCTCTGTGACAGCCGTCTACCTGTCCTACCTCAACACACTCTTTGGACAGGTCAGTAACACTGTCGCCTGGTTATACCTCTGTCACCTCCTGCCTCTCTCATATGCCAAATCAGTTGCACAGTGAGTTGTGATCCAGGATCAAACGTTTCAACGTCTGACAGAAAAGCTGGGGTGATTTACACATTTAAGCAATGCAACCTGGACACAGATCCATAAAGCAACTGAAAATGAACAACAACCATATTTCTCACACCTCAATTCTCTCCCCTCGACCCTCAGCTGACAACTATATATCAGAGGATTAGCAACAACCCCTCCTCCATGCTGACTCTTAACATACGGGTCCCTCAGGGCTGTGTCCTCAGCCCTCTGCTGTACTCCCTGTTCACTCACAACTGCGTGGCTTTCCACGACACCAACTCCGTTATCAAGTTTTCTGACGACACCACGGTTGTAGGCCTGATAACCAACAGCGACAAGTCAGCCTATAGGGAGGAGGTAAGTGAACTGGCATTGTGGTGCCAGGACAACAGCTTCTCCCTCAACGTCAGTAAGACAAAGGAGTTAACTGTTAACACATCAATGGGACTGCAGTAGAGAGAGTTAGCAGATATTATCACTGTACCATTGAGAGTGTCCTGACCAGTTGCATAATGGCCTGGTATTAGAATTGCTCCTTCCACGACCACAAGGCCCTCCATTTATATTTTTAGTCATTTAGCAGACGCTCCTATCCAGAGCTACTTACAGTTAGTTAGTGCGTACATGTTCATACTGGTCCCCCATGGGAATCGAACCCACAACCCTGGCATTGCAAGCGCCATGCTCTACCATCTGAGCTACACGGGACTACGCGGGACTTCACCACCAGCGGGTAGGACACTTGCCCCCCAATCCCCCTTCCCCAAAACATGTGTAAATATTAGACTATAAATTGTTCCTTCCTGTATTATACCGATGCTAAAACTGCTATTCTATTCGACTGAGCCGTTTACTTTCGGTTCGTATTCTTATCTTGTATTATTTCTTATCGTTGTTGTGTTGTCCAGAAGGAACCTGCAAGTAAGCGTTTGATTGGACGGTGTATACCATGTGTATCCTGTACATAGGACTAATAGAACGTGAAAATCAAGGAACATAGTGTGTATGTGTTCTGGTTTCAAATCGGTCATAGAAAACCAAACATGACAATCACAAAACATGAGGAGCACTAAGCAGTTAACTGAGAAAGCACAAACAGATTGACATCCAGGCTACCACAAGGCACATTTTCCCAATTTCCATGCCCCTTCCTTGCCCCACACTGCCCTTGCAGTAACACTGCCATAGATTATTAGTTTAGTCTGTGTTGGATGCACAGACAAGAGGAGGTTAATTCACCTCATAACAATCTAATCCCTGCCTCGGCGCAAGTATTAATAACGCCGTTAGCAAGGCTCACTGTCATCCTTCATTAGCCGTAATGAGAACAGAGAGACAGACAAACAGACAGATACCAAGACGAATATGCTAGACAGTAAGACGGAAAGATAGATAGATGAGGCAGAATGTATAGCATTTATTCATGTGAATTCAGAAAGTATTCACACCCCTTGACTTTTCCCACATTTTATTGTGTTTCAGCCTGAATTTAAAATGGATTACATTCATATGTTATGTCTCTGATCTACACACAATACCTCATGATGTTAAAATTGAATTATATTTTTTGAAATGTTTACAGATGAATAAAAAATGAAAGGCTGAAATGTCTTGAGTCAATAAGTATTCAAATATTTTGTTATGGCAAGCCTAAATAAGTTCAGGAGTAAAAATGTGCTTAACAAGTCACATAATAAGTTGCTTGGAATCTGTGTGTAATAATAGTGTTTAACATGATTTTTTAATGACTACCTCGTCTCTGTACCCAACGCATACAATTATCTGTAAGGTCCCTCAGTCAAGCAGTGAATTTGAAACACAGATTCAACCACAAAGACCAGGGAGGTTTTCCAATGTATCTATTGTTTACCTAATACTTATTTCTTACTTAAAAACTGCACTGTTGGTTAAGGGCTTGTAAGTAAACATTTCACTGTAAGGTCTACACCTGTTGTATTCGGCGCATGTGACAAATACAATTTGATTTGATTTGAAATACACTAAAGTTGCTTACCAAGACGACATTGAATGTTCTTGAGTGGCCTACTTACAGTTTTGACTTAAATCGGCTTGAATAATTTTTTAAAGAATAATGTGAAAATATTGTATAATCCAGGTGTGCAAAGCTGTTAGAGATTTACCCAGAATGCCTCACAGCTGTAGTTACTGCTAAAGGTGACTCTAACATGTACTGGTTGAATACTAATCAATATACAGTATATTACTGTTTTTAGTTTTTAATTCCTTTTTTTTTTCTTATAATTTTTCTTCCACTTTGACATTACAGAGTATTTTGTGTAGATCGTTGACAGAAAATTACAATTAAATCAATTTTAATCCCACTTTGTAAAAATAAAATGGGGAAAAAGTCAAGGGTTGTGAATACTTTTTGAAGGCACTGTACAAGTATGTGTGCAGGTGTGTTTGTGCGCAGGTGTGTGTGTGTGTGTCTATGTGTGAGTGTGTGTACATGCAGATCTGTGTACCCGTTCTGCATGTGTGTGCACTGACTGTCCATGTATATTCTTTGTGTGATTGCATGTCAGATTTTTCTAAAACACTTTGCTCAGCCACCCATGTGAAAGCAAGCAAACTGGAATTAATTGTTAATGGGTCTCTATATTGACTGATGATTGGAGACTTTGGCATACTGTCTAATCATCTCTGGATGAATAAATCAAATTAATGTGTGTTGACCTTGCCTTCTAAATAAGTCCTTGTGTACGTGGGTGTCAGAATCTCCTCAACAGTAAGCACTGGAGCACACAGCGTACACTACTGGATATTATATTGGTTTCACGACGCCTGACCATTTTAATAGGGTATTATTATTTATTTTACATTGACTTTTATCAAGAATCATCTTTAGAAATAAAAACATTGATGGCATCCAAAGTATAAAACTAATTCTGCGTAGTAACAAGGGTGTTCGAAGGCTTCTACCTAACTATGTCATCAAAGTAGAATGTTGGAGAGTTTATACAGTGCAGGTCCTTAACATTAAGTAGAGTGACCTTTGACAGTAGCCTAGATGGAAAACATTTTGTCCTGACTTGTTATATTCATCCTTAACCAGGAAGTCCCGTTGAGGTCAGAGGACCTCTTCCCCAAGGGAGACCTGCGTATGCGTTGGGTTTGTGTCTGCTGCTGACCTTTGGCATGACCTGCATACATTAAGCTTGATATGCCTGATATGTCTACCTAAATGTGATTCACGTGTGTACTGTAGCATGTTTGGTATTGCTTGTATCCCAGTTTATAGCATTATCCTTACTATAATGTCCATTGTGTACATCTATCCGTAGGCTATGACAGTAAACTTAATGCAGCGAGAATTTGTATAGGGCGGCAGAGTTGCTAGCTGTTTGTACAATTATCCTTGCTGAAATGTGCGATTCATGTACGTCATTGATATGTAAGACAGTTTTGTATGCTAGAGAGGTGTAGGCTATCTGTACAGCCTGGTCTCATAGACTAGACGTAACATAGTAAATAGAAATCCGAGACACTCATATTAGTATATGTTACGTTTGGTATGGTTACATAAGACAGATGGTTACTTGAGGCAACACTGAAACTGAGATGGATGGCTGGGCATATAACATGAACGTCTAGCAACCCAAAGGTTGCGAGTTCGAATCTCGTCACGGACAACTTTAGCATTTTAGCTAATTAGCAACTTTTCAACTACTTACTACGTTTTAGCTACTTTGCAACTACTTAGCATGTTAGCTAACCCGTCCCCTAACCCTAACCTTAACCCTTTTAACTAACCCGTCCCCTAACCTTAACCCTTTTAACTAACCCATCCCCTAACCCTAAGCTTAACCCTTTTAGCTAACCCGTCCCCTAACCCTAAGCTTAACCCTTTTAGCTAACCCGTCCCCTAACCCTAACCTTAACCCTTTTAACTAACCCTTCCCCTAACCCTAACCTTAACCCTTTTAACTAATCGTTACTCTAACCCTAACCTTAACCCTTTTAACTAACCCATCCCCTAACCCTAAGCTTAACCCTTTTAGCTAACCCGTCCCCTAACCCTAAGCTTAACCCTTTTAGCTAACCCGTCCCCTAACCCTAACCTTAACCCTTTTAACTAACCAGTCCCCTAACCTTAACCCTTTTAACTAACCCTTCCCCTTACCCTAACCTTAACCCTTTTAACTAATCGTTACTCTAACCCTAACCTTAACCATTTTAACTAACCCGTCCCCGTCCCCTAACCTTAACCCTTTTAACTAACCCATCCCCTAACTCTAACCTTAACCCTTTTAACTAACCCATCCCCTAAACTTAACCCTTTTAACTAACCCGTCCCCTAACCCTAAGCTTAACCCTTTTAGCTAACCCGTCCCCTAACCCTAAGCTTAACCCTTTTAGCTAACCCGTCCCCTAACCCTAACCTTAACCCTTTTAACTAACCCGTCCCCTAACCCTAAGCTTAACCCTTTTAGCTAACCCGTCCCCTAACCCTAAGCTTAACCCTTTTAGCTAACCCGTCCCCTAACCCTAACCTTAACACTTTTAACTAACCCGTCCCCTAACCCTAACCTTAACCCTTTTAACTAACACTTCCCCTAACCCTAACCTTAACCCTTTTAACTAATCGTTACTCTAACCCTAACCTTAACCCTTTTAACTAACCCATCCCCTAACTCTAACCTTAACCCTGTTAGCTAACCCGTCCCCGTCCCCTAACCTTTTAACCTACCTAACATTAGCCAGCTAGATCATTTTAGCCACCTGTCAAACGTTTTGCAAATTCGTAACACATCGTGTTTTGCAAATTCGTAACATATTGTATGTTTTGCAATTTCGTAACATATAATACGAACTGTAATTCGTTTCATATTATACGAAATGGGTGATGGACATCCATAAATGAATACACGCCATACGAAACGTTACATACAGTATGATACTAAACCGAGTAGCTCGGATTTACATACAGAATAATACAAAATGCTCTGAGACCAGGTTGATCTGTGTTCTGCTCCAACGCTGGTTAGCCTTTGGGCACATCTTTGTACTACCAAATGTCAGTGTTGTTTGTATGCTCTATGTCCTTCTGTTTCTACTAGCCTGTCGGGGTCTGTCTCTGTGGAAGAAGGATTCAATGTTAGAAGAAGTATGTCATGTTTTCTGTACTGGATCTACAACAGCCTATAAGAGGGAGTTCCGCTTCACTAGCATGTTGCCGTTTCTAGCCTGTGTCACAGTAACAAAACAGGAAGACATGAAGCACAGCATCTGTTTTTAACTCAATAAGTCCGTCTGCATTCCAGTGGGATCTGCTCACTGTCTAGCACGCAGTGGTTTTCTATCTAGCCTACAGGCCTATCTGTGAGTCCAGTAAGACTCATTGACTTTAGCATGCCTCCGCTCCTGGTGTTGTGAGTACTGTGAAATGTCCCTGTGCTCTGAGCTTTGCCTGGCATTACCACCAGCCACAGTCATATCATATCTGTCATGACTGAGGGCGCAGACATACAGTATATACTGTATATATACACTGGGGGCCAAAAGTTTGGAATATTACTCATTCAAGGGTCTTTATTTATTTGCATAATTTTTTACATTGTAGAATAAAAGTTAAAAAAAATATGACATAACACATATGGAATCATGTAGTAACCAAAAAAGTAAACATTTTTGATATATTTGATATTCTTCAAAGTAGCCACCTTTGTCTTGATGACAGCTTTGCACACTCTTGGCATTCTCTCAACCAGCTTCACCTGGAATGCTTTTCCATCAGTCTTGAAAGAGTTCCCACATATGCTGAGCACTTGTTGGCTGCTTTTCCTTCACTGCGGTCCGACTCATCCCAAACCATCTAAATTTGGTTGAGGTTGGAACCAAAAATCTCAAATTTGGACTCCAGACCAAAGGACAGATTTCCACCAGTCTAATGTCCATTGCTCGTGTTTCTTGGCCCAAGCAAGTCTCTTCTTCTTATTGGTGTCCTTTAGTAGTGGTTTCTTTGCAGCAATTCGACCATGAAGGCCTGATTCACACAGTCTCCTCTGAACAGTTGATGTTGAGATGTGTCTGTTACTTGAACTCTGTGAAGCATTTATTTGGGCTGCAATCTGAGGCTGGTAACTCTAATGAACTTATCCTCTGCAGCAGAGGTATTTCTGGGTCTTCCATTCCTGTGGCGGTCTTCATGAAGATGTTTGAGAGAATGCCATGAGTGTGCAAAGTTGTCATCAAGGCAAAAGGTGGCTACTTTGAATAATCTAAAATATAACATATATTTTGATTTGTTGAACACTTTATTGGTATCTACATGATTCCATATGTGTTATTTCATAGTTTTTACAATGTAGAAAATTGTAAAAATTAAGAAAAAGCCTTGAATGAGTAGGTGTGTCCAAACTTTTGACTAGAACATCTCATTCCAAAATCATGGGCATTAATATGCAGTTGATCCCACCTTTAATGCTATAACAGCATCCACTCTTCTGGGAAGGCTTTCCACTAGACGTTGGAACATTGCTGCGAGAACTTGCTTGCCTTCAGCCACAACAGCATTAGTGAGGTCGGGCACTTATGTTGGGTGATTAGGCCTGGCTCGCAGTCTGCGTTCCAATTCATCCCAAAGGTGTTCAACGTGGTTGAGGTCAGGGCTCTGTGCAGGCCATTCAAGTTCTTCCACACCGATCTAGACAAACCATTTCTGTATGGACCTTGCCTTGTGCACGGGTGCATTGTCATGCTGAAACAGGAAAGGTCCTTCGCAAAACTGCCACAAAGTTGGAAGCACAGAATCATCTAGAATGTCATTGAATGATGTAGTGTTAAGATTTCCCTTCTCTGGAACTAAGGGGCCTGAACCATGAAAAACAGCCCCAGACCATTATTCCTCCTCCACTAAACTTTACAGTTGGCACTATGCATTCAGCGAAGGTAGCGTTCTCCTGGCATCTGCCAAACCCAGATCCCTCCGTTGGACTGCCAGATGGTAAAGCGTGATTCCTCACTCCAGAGAACGCGTTTCCACTGCTCCAGAGTCCAATGGCGGCGAGCTTTACACCACTCCAGCCGACGCTTGGCGTAGACCATTGTGGCCTTAGGCTTGTGTGCCACGGAAACCCATTTCATGAAGCTCCGACGAACAGTTCTTGTGCTGACGTTGCTTCCAGAGGCAGTTTGGAACTCGTAAGTGAGTCTTGCAACCGAGGACAGATTTTTTTGTTTCGTGCTACGCGCTTCAGCACTCGTCGATCTCCTACTGTACCACTTCGCGTCTGAGCCGTTGTTCCTCCTAGATGCTTCCACTTCACAATAACATCACTTACAGTTGACCGGGGCAGCTCTAACAGGGGCAGAAATTTGACAGACTGACTTGTTGGAAAGGTGGCATCCTATGACCGTGCCATGTTGAAAGGCACTGAACTCTTCAGTAAGGCCATTCTACTGTAAATGTTTTTGTCTATGGAGATTGCGTGGCTGGGTGTGGCTGAAATAGCCGAATCCACTCATTCGAGTCCACATACTTTTGTTTATACACTACCGTTCAGAGGTTTGGGGTCACTTAGAAATGTCCTTGTTTTTGAAAGAAAAGCAAATTTTCTGTTCATTAAAATAACATTAAATTGATCAGAAATACAGTGTAGACATTGTTAATATTGTATATGACTATTGTAGCTGGAAACGGCTGATTTTATATGTAATATCAGATAATAATGTTTATTATCTGTAAGGAAAAAAATCAAATTGAGTCCCTTTTTAGATGTAGATTTTAAGACAGCAAAATGAGAAGACTGTGCTATTGGTGTGTAGACTTTAACTAGGCACTGGAGCCCGAAATGATTAATACCCTTGAGAAATAATGACTGAATAAAATAAACAATTCAAATACTGAGCTACAGTATATTGTATGCTCAAAATCTTTTTCTTTTAAAAGTAATACATTTTCTTCTCAAAAAGGTAGGGGCCAAAATAATTATAATTCTTATAAAGTAGTCCAAAGTTTAGTATTTGGTCCCATATTCCTGGCACGCAATGACTACATCAAGCTTGTGACTCTATGCATTTGCAGTTTGTTTTGGTTGTGTTTCAGATAAATCTGTACCCAACAGTCATTGCGTGCGGAATATGGGACCGAATACTCAAACCTTGACTACTTTATTTATAAGAATCTTTAGGGCTGTCAATCATTTTCACCCCTATATTTTTTAGAAAAAATAAATAAATTACTTATTGAACAAAATCTATTTCTCTGAGAAAATGTTTGGCATACAGTACATACAGTACATACAGTACATACAGTACATACAGTACATACAGTATATACAGTATATACAGTACATACAGTACATACAGTATAGCTTAGTATTTTTATTATTTATTTTATACAGTTATTACTACTAATTTTTATCAAGGGTGTCAATAATCTCGAACCCCACTGTACATGAGAGAGAGAGAGAGAGAGTTGAGAGAGAGTGAATTATTTTGAATATGTTTGGTTGTGTATGTGATAATATGTAATGGATCTATATTTTTGTTGTTGTTGTTAATAATAATATGAACTTTCTTTTTATTGTTACATTGTAAAGTGCTTTGGCAATATTGTTAAGTTGTAACTTTCATGCCAATAAAGCCGAATTTGAATTTGAATTTGAGAGAGAGAGAGAGAGAGAGAGAGAGAGAGAGCAAGAGAGAGAGAGAGCAAGAGAGAGAGAGAGAGAGAGAGAGTGAGAGAAAGAGAGAGAAGAGAGAGAGAGAGAGAGAGAGAGAGAGAGAGAGAGAGAGAGAGAAGAGAGAGAAGAGAAAGAGAGAGAGCGAGAGAGAGAGAGAGAGGTGAGAGAGAGAGAGAGAGATTGAGAGTATGGTAGCTGCACTTTGTAACTGTGTGTGTGTGTGTGAGTATGCTTGCACATGCTGTGTGTGTGTCGTTGCTCAGATTGGAAAGGCATGTCGTGGAGTAGATCCCATTAGGGTCTCTGTCAGGCGCTGTGGTGGTCGATATGCATGTTACCCTAATACGCCAGTAAAACATTTTTTATAATTAAAGTGGAGTATATTTCTCAAGGGACGTCTCTGCTTTAATGAAGCAGAGATTTACAGAACTCACTCATGCTCCCTCTAATCTCCCTTCTCTGTCTGTTTACTGCAGGACAGGGAGCTGATGCCCGAGGAGTTGGATGGTAAGTCTCTGTTATTGATTATAGAAACGTACTATGCAAGTGCAGGACACACAGTGGGCGAGAGTCCTTTTAACCAGTTCACTTAAGGGTAGTGCCAGCGATAAGACGTCTTCATACGCAGCGGGGCGACTACCTGCATACATAAATCAATAGCAACTAAATTATAATCCTCCAAGAATTACTATTGGTTCGCCCCAAAGTGGCTGGGCCTCAAGGGCTGGGTGCCATTATGGAAGAACCAATTTGTAAGCAAGAAATTGGCCAACTGATGTCATATTGCTGAGTATACCTCAGTGGAATGACTTGTGCAAATGCAAGCAATATTATAGGACGTTTTAAGAAACAAAATATTCCGCAGGCATACAGTTTATTTATTACCCAACAGGCCGAGTCTTTCATAAGCTCCACTTACCCTTGTGAGTCATACAGGACACAGTGGTAGCTTGTAAATGTTACTAGCTATTAGCTTCTTGGAACATCATTCAGCAATACGAGTTTACTGTAGGAGCTGCCAAGCTGTTCGAAAACCGTTGCACCACAATTTTTGGACTACTGCAAATATTATAACATTATACACATTTCTGTTGGTGCGTGCGTGCGTGCGTGCGTGCGTGTGTGAGTGTCTCAGAGCTGCAGGTGGCCTTTAAGGAATTTGACTACGATGGGGATGGCTTCCTGCACTATAAGGACGTGGCCGACTGTATGAGGACCATGGGATACATGCCCACTGAGATGGAGCTTATAGAGATTATACAGCAGATCAAGATGAAATGTGAGCATGTGTATTTGTGTGTGTGGAGGGGTTAGTGGTGTGTGTGTGTGTGTGTGTGTGTGTGTGTGTGTCAGAGGAGGCTGGTGGGAGGAGCTACAGGAGGATGGGCTCATTGTATTGGCTGGAATGGAATTATTGGAACAGAGTCCAACATGTGGTTTCCATGTTTGACGTGTTTGATACCGTTCTATTGATTCCCTTCCAGACATTACAGTGAGCCCGTCCTCCTATTGGTCCTCCCACCAGCCTCCTCTGGTGTGTGTGTGTGTGACATGTTTGACTTATGTCTCTCTCAGGGGTTCATGCGTGCGTGTATGATTGATTGATTGATGTCTCCCTCCATGAAGTTAGAGGAGGGGTGTGTGTGTGTGTGTGTGTGTGTGTGTGTGTGTGTGTGACTAATGTTTGTTTTTGAAGATTGGGACATTGGGTATTTGATTGATGTCAGGTGGAAGGGTGCTTTGTGTGTGTGTGTGTGTGTAATCTGACGTCTCCTTCTCTGTAGGGGGCGGTCACGTGGACTTTGATGATTTCTGTACTGAGCTGATGGGCCCTAGGATGCTGGCTGAGACGGCTCACATGATGGGGATGGGGGAGGTACGCAGTGCTTTCAAACAGGTGAGAGAAGGACTCTAGGAAGTGTGCAAAAGCCATAAGAAGTGTGCTTTCAAACAGGTGAGAGAAGGACACTGGGAAAGTGCTTCAAATAGGTAAAATGAAAATAGGAAGGGTTCTATCAGACAGGTGAGAGGATCCTACAGAGTACAGAGTGCTTTCAAATAACTTTTTAAAACCAAAGCAAGTGTTGCATTCAATAATCATTATAAATGATAACAGGAGTGAACGAGTGGAACTGACAGCATTTTAGCAATATGAAATGTTATTAAAATCTGTTCATATACACCCCCAGGAAGAATATGTTATTAAAATCTGTTGATATACACCCCCAGGAAGTTTGGAAATGGCGTCTAGTAAGGCATTTGTGTAAATTCTATACCAATATAGAGTGGGAAGGTTCTATATGAATATAGAGTGGGAAAGTTCTATATGAATATAGAGTGGGAAAGTTCTATATGAATATAGAGTGGGAAAGTTCTATATCAATATAGAGTGGGAAAGTTCTATATGAATATAGAGTGGGAAAGTTCTATATCAATATAGAGTGGGAAAGTTCTATATGAATATAGAGCGGGAAAGTTCTATATATGAATATAGAGTGGGAAAGTTCTATATCAATATAGAGTGGGAAAGTTCTATATGAATATAGAGTGGGAAAGTTCTATATCATTATAGAGTGGGAAAGCGCCTTGCGTTTGGATAATTAATAGGCACTGCAGGAAATAAAACCGAATAAAAACATTGGTCTTGTCCAGGACCGGAGTCTACACAGACCGGTGCCCATCAGAACTACAATAGGCCTATATGCAAACAAGCCAAACGGGCCTGCCATCATTCACTTTGAACTGGACTCTGTGTTTACAGGCAGTAGCAACAGCACGACTTTAGATCATTAGAACGCATTCGCCAAAAGCCACAAAATACACCTGAATGGATTTCTGCAAATATGTAAACAACACAGGAGCCCTCTTACATTTGGGAACTTCACAGTCCTATTGATCAAACAACCATGAAATGTGACGTGGTGAGGTTGGACCCAGGTGCAGTAAACAGACCAGACTTGGAACCAGTGGTTAAGGTTAAACATAAATACTTTACTGAGAAACAGTAACCGAAGGATTACAGTAACACTGGGGAAACAACAGTCAGGAAACAAACACAACCAATTCAAGCTTCTGCAAAGAACCAGAAAACACAGCTCTCTTAACAGGGGAATGATCATGAGTAAATAGGACACACCTGAGTGTCGTTAATGTCTCTAGGACGGTCTCTGGCGCCCTCTGGTGGCAGGTGGTACCATTACACGAAAAGATAGGCTCTCTCTCCCTCAGCTGCCTATGCACGGTCAGCAACAACAAGATCAACAACTAATGCTAGCCAGAGCTAGATGAGATCAAATACTAACGGGGAAACATTAGCTAAACCCTCTCAAACTTTTTCAGCTCGCTGGCCATCAACATTGCACTGATAAACGATGGCGACTAGTAGCCAGCCGTCCTTCGCAGCTCAGAGGTGGTGTCAAACTCAATCAGCGCACGGGTCATATTTAAAAACACAAACTGACAATTGTTTTATTTTAAAAAATATGTCCCTTTATAACGTCCACTTATGTACATCTGATGCTGTATATAGAATTTTAACATATTAAATCAAGAGATAAATCATATTTGTCCAGCCTTTGCTGCGATGCTTGCAGATGTGCATAATATGCTGAAACCCTAATTAATAACTCAAAAATAACAAAAACTGTTCCTCCTTTGTGTGGGGTTTTGTTACAGGTTTAGTTTTTTGATTATCCATTCTCAAGCTTTAAAAACCTAAGCAAGAGTGCAACATTTTAGTAGCCTAGCTAGGACTGCGGCATGCGTCTGGACACGCGAAAGCAGTGCAATTGATGTTGAATTCACTGATGCCAGCGCATCAGGCTCTAATTTCATAAAGTGGATGAGACGACTGTTGACTCATTCATACTCGCTTGTGTGTCCAATTCGGCCCTCGGGCCTTGTGTTTGACACATGTACGCTAGCCTATTAGCCACGTTATGACTGACTTGCTAGTTTGATTCCCAGCCTTAGCTTGTCATCCGTTTTTGTGTCATTGAAACTTAAACAGTGCATTCCGAATGGAGGCAGCAAACAATGTACCAGGTAAGCTGTGATTTACAACCTGACAGTAATATTTTTGGGAGAAATGTATTGGTGAATTACATGAATCATGCATTGACCTGCATCCATCTATTGTGCCAACAATGCCTTACTATACGTCATGGAATGCTGAGTCGAATAGAACCTATTTTAAAAATGTTGTGATACAGCCCGGGATCGAACGTGGGTCTGTAGTGACGCCTCTAGCACCGCTGTGCCACTCGGGGAGGCCCCTAAATAGGTTCAGGTAAAAACAGTTGGTTAACAAGTCACATAATAAGTGTATGGACTCTGTGTGCAACAATAGTGTTTAACATGATTTTTGAATGACTACCTCATTTCTGTTCCCCACACATACAATTATCTGTAAGGTCCCTCACTCAAGGAGTGAATTTCAAACACAGATTCAACCACAAAGACCAGGGAGGTTTTCCAATGCCTCGCAAAGAAGGGCACCTATTGGTAGAAAGAAAAAAAAGCAGACACTGAATATCCCTTTGAGCATGGTGAAGTTATTAATTACAATTTGTATGGTGTATTAATACACCCAGTCACTACAAAGATACACGCATCCTTCCTAACTCAGTTGCCGGAGAGGAAGGAAACCAGTCAGGGATTTCACCATTAAAGCCAATGGTGACTTTAAAACAGTTAGAGAGTTTAATGGCTGTGATAGGAGAAAACTGAGAATGATTTTTTTTTTAAACAAGGCAAAGTGTTACTCTTGGGGCAATAGAACACATTACTGAGTACCACTCTCCATATTTTCAAGCCTAGTGGTGGCTGCATCATGTTATGGGTATGTTTGTAATCGTTAAGGACTGGGGAGTTTTTCAGGTTAAAAAAGAAATGGAATGGAGCTAAGCCACTGACAAAATCATAGAGGAAAACCTGGTTCAGTCTGCTTTTCATCAGACACTGGGAGAGGAATTCACCTTTCAGCAGGACAATAACCTACAACACAAGACCAAATCTACACTGGAGTTGCTTACCAAGAAAACGATTTGACTTAAATATATTTGGCAGTGATCTACAACCAATTTGTCAGAGCTTGAAGAATTCTGAACAGAATAATAGGCATTCCAGCTCAGAAAGACTCACAGCTGTAATCACTGCCATAGGGGCTTCTACAAAGTATTGACTCAGGGGTGTGAATACTTATGTCAATAAGATATTTATGTATTTAAATTTCAATACATTTATTGGCCCTGCTCCAGAGCATCCAGTAGAACCTGTTTCTGAAATGCAGGTTTGTACAGTCCACTTACAGCCCAAGGCATCAGCCATTCACCTAAAAGCCTAGTGGCTACCTGTGTGCATTTTCTTCCCTCTATCCTGCCGTGTCTCGTCTCTCTTCGGTCACCACACCATCCGTTTTCTCTGTCTACTGTTGCTGTCCTCAGGGATGAATCCTGTAAACACATGCATGATACATTTATGTGAAAATGTACATGAACATTCCAGAACTCAAGGTCAAGAAGGTCAAAGCCACGGATCTCATGGTTAGGACTCAGCACCTTATGACCTCTGAACCCCTGAGTTTGACCTTTGTCCAGAACATGAAAGTATTAGAGGTGATACTTTTTGGGGGTTATTCCATTGGTTCAATTGCACAGATCAAATTAAAGCAGACGCATCTCAAGTAATTGAAAGTATTTGACCCAGGCCTGATTTGTTCCTTCTTCCAACTTAATTAACTTAATTAACCATCAATTAATTGTAGCTGATAATCTACTACATAAAAGTCATCATCATCACCATCATCAACATCTTCATCATCTTCATCATCTTCATCCGTCCGTCATCATTATCATAATCATCATCATCTCCCCTCTTCTGCCTCTCCTCTCCTCTCCTCTCCTCTCCTCTCCTCTCCTCTCCTCTCCTCTCCTCTCCTCTCCCCCCAGTTTGACAGCAACGGGGACGGGCGGATCACCTTGGAGGAGCTGAAGGAGAGCATGAAGGCCCTGCTGGGCGAGAAGCTGAAGAAGGGCGAGCTGGAGGAGATCCTCCAGGACATCGACCTCAACAAGGACGGCGGAATAGACTTTGACGGTGAGGGACAGGGGGAAGGGAGAGGGGATAAAGGTCAAGAGAAGGGAGAGAATGAGGGAGAGGAGAGGAGAAGGTAGGAGAAGAGAGAGGATATGAGAGCGGAGGGGAGAGGAGGAGAGAACAGAGATGAGGACAGTGAAGGTAAGGTGGGTGGATAACCCAGTCCAATCTCATCAGTAGTGCATTAAGGCAATCATTACAGTGCATACATTGCGGACGTAAGTTGGGCATGGTTGCTCGTGGTTACGTGATGAGGTAGCCCCGCCTGCGAACTTCAAAGGCAGTATCTGCCCTCAGACCAAAAGGACATTTCCTCTAATGGTCTAAATCAGGGTTCCCAACTGGCGGCACGCGGGCCGAATTTGGCATGTGGGTGATTTTATTTGGCACCCCCTTTTTCTGAGCAAACTCTCTAGGGAGACCCGGGTCCACACATGCACAGTCACACATGGCACACACACCTTAGGACTACTCAAGGACTGAATACATGCACGTGGACACACACACACTTAACTTAACTCTCAGTTACGCCACACTTCACATGCTTTCAAACCAGCACACACACACACACATACTCACACGTCTCAATAACTACAAACCAAGACCTGTCTCATGTCCCTCAGTAAGCTCCTCCCAAACACATTATTATGTCTTTCCTAGCCAATCGAAGTCCCAATCAATAATAATAATTGGAAACATGTGGATGGGAGTGTCTCCGTTGGCAGGGGATCGATAAGAAGGTGGCCCACTTCTGATCAACAATTAGCCCCTGGGGCGATACAACTAGCCTACACCTCTTACTGAGCCCTCCAGCCATCTCTCCAATCAACTGTTGAAGTTGCACACCTATGGGTTTAGAAGACAAGACATTGGCTGAGATCCAAATGGGGTGCCATTTGGGACACAGTCATAAAAGTCATTCAACAGCCGTGGCCTTAAAGAAGCATAATGGAAAATGTAACCAGAATTGACCGAGGGATTGAATGGAAGGGATGGATGGAAGGGATGGATGGAAGGGATGGATGGTGCCTGCCTGGGGTTGTTTAATGGTTACTACTGCCTGGAGCCATGTTGTGATTGACAGGTGGATCGATGGATGTTTGATTGACAGATGGGAGGCACGCTGAGGGTGCAGGTGACACAGTGAGATGGGTCATGCTTGGTTAATCCTATTGGTTCGGAGAACACGACAGACGGGAAAACAGAGGAAGGAGGAAACGGGCAGCTAGACAGGAAGGGAGATTTAGGAGAGGGGTGGTGGGAAGCAACCTGGTCTCAGAGCATTTTGTATTATTCTGTATGTAAATCCGAGACACTCCATTAAATATGATACTTTATGTTTCGTATGGTATGTATTAATTTGTGGATGTCCATCACCCATTTTGTATATGCTGTGAATTACAATTGGTATTATATGTTGCGAATTTGCAAAACGTGTACTATGTTACGAATTCTAGCTAGGTGGCTAACGTTTGGCTAGCTCACTAATGTTAGCTAGGCTAGGGGTTAGGGTTAAGGTTAGGGTGAAGGGTTGGCTAAAAGGGTTCAGGTTAGGGTTAGGGGAAGGGTTAGCTAACATGCTAAGTAGTTGCAAAGTAGTAAGTAGTTGAAAAGCTCCTAATAAGCTAAAATGCTGAAGTTGTATGTGGTGAGATTTGAACTCGCAACCTTTGGTTTGCTAGACATTCACGTTATACACCTACCCATCCACCCCCCTTAAGTAACCATCTGTCTTATGTAACCATGCCAAACGTATCGTACTAAATGAAGTGTGTTGGATTTACGAACAGAATAATACTAAATGTTCTGAGACCAGGTTGTGGGATGAATTCCAATTCAAAATCTATAATCTCTACATCAACCCTATGCACACCCATGGCTATGAGGGGGTAAGGGGGGTTTAAACAACATGCCCTGTGATAGGTTGGGTGTAGTTTACAGCATATTGCTTCATACCTGTCCAATTCCTCCTGATATACAAGTGCCTGGGGCCAGTGGTAGGTAGAGGTGTGTGCTCGGGTTCAATTTGGAAACTCGAATTGGACACAAATTAACTGGTTACACTTTATTTTACAGCCACACTGTGTACCTAGTTTTAACAAAGAAGTGACTAGATGTCGCTACACCTACTGAATCCTTTAGATTACTATAAAGTACTCACTGTAACCATATTTTTGTAAATATAAGGTTCATAGCATCAAACACTACTTTAAAAATGACTGTCATATATGACTGTAAAATCAAGGGTCACCCTCAAAACTAAAATGGTCCCATCCTCAAATCACCCCAACCTGGCTTTTTTAATTAACTCCATCCAGAACGGAATTACATTGTCATTATTATCACACTGCGAGTTCTATTGGCATCCAATGCATTTTAATGAGGGCAGATGTAACATGGGGTTGTGTCTGTTGTTCCCTGTGATATCTGGAGCCCCCTGGATCTAATCAATGTATCTGGTGCGGTGTGTCTACGTCTGCCCTTACAGAGTTTGTCATGATGCTTTCATCGCGGTAGCCTGCCTCAGCCATCAAGCAAACAAACCAACAAGATGCACTGGATGAGGTCTGGATCACCAAACAAGTGACATCATTCTTGTGTCACTTTCCTGTAGCATTGTACATCGTTTTTGTATGGAATGATTATGCATATTCATCAGATTTAGATCTGAATGCTTTTGTAGTGTATATCAATTCAGGTAAAATTGTTGCCTTTATTTTAAAAACATTTGTACAATAAAATTGGTTTAAGCGACTCAGCAGAGGGCGAAGGGTGAGTTATGAAACAAGACTAGTGTTACATAGCTGTTACATAGCAGTGGTGAGTCTATGGCGCCACCTTGTGGAAGTATTCTGAACAACCAATAGAACTGATTGTGCTGAATGTACCAAGCACTTCCTGATTACGTAACACCCAATGCGTAACACTGGGATTGGATGGTTACATTTAGTCTTAACCATTAAACACACATAGCACTTGAGGCTTGAAGTTGAAAAAAATTAATTCATTTATTGAAAATAAATACTTATACATCAGAGGAAAAAGCATGATCTGTCCAAAAACAAGATGATTTACACAAAGCAACGCTGCGACTTTACATACATTATACACACTGAATGAAAATACAAATAATTAACACAAATATCCCAATTACTAGTACTGCAACAGGAATGCTAACCAAGCCGTCGCATTGTGTGCCATTCAAAGCAAAATGGTATAAGGCAAAAACGTGTCTGCGAAATTAACCACCCCAGATATATTCACCTAGATTAGTCCTTTCTTCGGCAAAAGGCAGGTGTCTGCTTTTTACTGGACAACAGGGTGACCTTTAACCCTTGCAGTGCTGAGCTCAGATCATTGTATACTGTTTTTTTATTTTCTCTCTTTTTCACTGTGTCAAAATATTGCAAGTTCCCGTTTTTTTGATTTTGTACATACAAACATACTGTCAAAATATATATGTATATATCTGTCCTTAAAAATTACATCAGTTTACATTGGATTTAAACAGAAAGTTGCCAAGTGGCTTAGAAGAGAGACAGGAAATACAACACTCGAGTCACATGGACGACTTTTGAGGTTTCTCTCAAGAATCGTTAACTCGGGATTGGGAAACATCCCCAACGCAAAATCAAAGACGCTTCCTAAGCTAATCGGGATTCAAGAGGTTCCGTATCCACTTAGAAACGACAACAAAAACAAAACCAGAGTAACGCATTTTGGAAGTCTGGATTTTTTGGGATAATTTTTTGTTTGTTTGTTTTCCGCTAAGAAAAAAAACGGTTAAGAGAACAATGCGACGCCGCAGTCGTCCCACATCTGTAGCTACACTGCAGACTGGACAACATGGCTGCCACAAGGGTTTTCTTTCTGAAGTCTTGGAAGTTAAAAGTTAAAAACTTAAAAAAGGGGGAACCTCTCTTTTTCCACCAGGGTCCACCACCACTAGGTGGCAGCGGTGAAGGAAGTTGTGCGTTTAGTAGACACAGAGACGTGACAGAGAGGGGCTTTTAATGCTCGGAAGAGTACGATTCACGCTTTTTTGTTTTCAGTGTTGTAAGGCCGCACCATCCCACTTGTTGGGCTTTATAAACAAACAACTCTAGTAACCCCTCCCTACATTTGTTAGCACCGACCTGCAAGTCATTCACACACCTCCCTCTATCGGACTCAATTTCAGCATTTTGGATTTGCACAGAAGTACCGCCCACCCATAGAAACATACACACATACATACAACCGCCACCCTCCCTTCTACCATCCACAGTGACCGAATAGAGAAAAAACCCTGCTTGGGTGCCACTGTTGAAGCCAGCGTTGAGTATAGACAGAAACGCCTTTATTGTTTTCACCAACATATGAGAGTGAGCGAAAGAGAAAGAGAGAGAGACAGAGACAGAGTAAGTGAGTAAGTGAGTGAGTGAGAGAGTGAGAGAGTGAGAGAGTGAGAGACAGAGACAGAGACAGAGACAGAGAGAGAGAGACAGAGACCGAGCGAGTAAGTGAGTGAGAGAGAGAGAGACAGAGAGACAGAGACATAGCCTACCAAAGAGACAAGATCTCCCCTGGAGGGTGGAGAGAAAGCATCATTAAAAGAGATAAGACCAGTTCTTAGAATTCGTCTGACTTCTCAGCAGTCTGCCAATGTAGCTAGCTGGTGTGTGGTAACTGTCATGCTGCTAAAGCTAGCTGTCGTAATGCTAAACCTAACTGCTTATGTGACTGGGATCTTGCTGGTGCCTTAGAAGTGTTGTGTGATTCTGTCCTCTCAGGGAGATGTCTCACTGATGTCTCACTGTCCAGATGTCTCAAGGATGTCTTGTGGCGGATGCCTCAGCAGTAATAACGAGCAAAATCTGACGTATGGAGTCGTAGGAGTCTTTGTTGTGGTATGGCGGTACATGGTGCCGGAACCAGGAAGTAGGAAGTAGTTGTGGTAGGCTGGAACTTCTACTCGTTGGGGATGCTCTGCAGGTAGGAGAGGATGTGCTGGATCTTGACCAGGCGTTCGTGCAGCGTGGTCATGGAGAGCACCGACAGCTGGTAGCGAGGGTCGATGGGCAGCACGGCCAGCAGCCACCAGCAGCAAGCCGGACCGTTGGGAGTCGCCTGGAAGAGAGGAGGAGAGGATATCACTGACCAGAAACATGATGTCACTCACCCAAAACAACGGACAGACAATGGATGGTTAACTACAGTTTTTTTTTTTTTTGCTGGGTCACAGTGCAAAAGAAAAGTGATTGGATAGATTATAAACATTATCATCGTGACTAAACTGGAGAGTAGAGACTAGGGAGTCAGCCGGAGTTCAGTACATGTCAGGCAGTTATGAAGGAGACGCTTTACAAGCGTTTAGAGAGTAAATATCTTAAAATAGGTCGTCCTAGAATTGAGCCAAGAATCTCAGAAAATGACTAATGTGGTGAATTCGCTTGAATCCAAAGCAGCTTGAACCCTATTGGATGTTGCCGTGTCAGAGTCGCATGTTGTTTATTCTAAACTGGGGGGGGTTCCAGCCCTGAATGTTGATTGGCTGAAAGCCGTCGTATATCAGACCATATACCACGGGTGTGACAAAACATGTCTTAATAGAAACACACACAAGCAGCGGAAATGTAACGTAATCTTGACTATGGTTCATCCCCAGACACTCATCATTAATACTAGCTAACCACACATTATCCCAATTATAGAACTGTACCGTTCCAAACGTTCCAGGAAAAATGCTATGCCTCTATTGGATATTGTGTGTCCATTTGTGTGTGTGTGTGTGTGTGTGTGAAGTAAGTGAAGGGGATGGGGGGTTGTCGTAAGGACACACTTGTGACATAACACCTTCCTCCAGAGGATTAGTTAAGAATTACCCACAATGATCTCTTTTAGAGCAGTGGAGCAACATAGAAATATATATATAGATTCTATTTCTATTGGAGCGACACTCCACACCAATCTCTAACATGCCACTAACAGAGCTACTTCCTGTTTGTAAACCTGGGTCGTATTCATTTAAGAACCAAAACGGAAGAAACAAGCCTGAAACAGAGCGGGACTAACTGAACTTGTCCAATAAGAAACAATCATTTTCATACTCGGTTGTAAAACGTTTTGCTACAGTGTGCCCTAATGAATGACCCCGGAGAAGGGGATGGGGAACACTCTATGATGGGAAGCAGTTTGTGTCTTATCTCTCACCTGGATGTCGGGCTCTCTCTCGGGCATGGCGCCGAAGTGCTGAAGGATCTGGTTGCGGAAGCGGTTCTTGAGGTTCTGGAACCAGGTGCACGCTTGTTCGTAAACGGCGTCATGCAGCTGCTGCAGCTGTGACAACTCCTCGCCATCGCTCACCTGTCAATCAATCAATCAATCAATTCATCTTAACCAGAGGAAGATTAGGTTTGAAAGCCTAATCAGGTCACATGACAATGAAAGCTATATAGATTGCAGTGTAGAATTCACCAAAACACCACACCTATGGAAAATGGATTTCAATATAATTTGGTCTCTATGCTTTTGTGTTTTTATTGTATTATTTTGTCCTTTCTTTACAAATAAAAATACAACCAAATATATAAGAACACAAACTCTCTGTAAAAAAGAAATACATCCAAACCAGTATTTTCAGATAAGAGAACATGGGTTCTTACCCTGGTATCCTCCAGGTACTTGATGTCGGCGATGCAGTACCCATCTTTCATCCCACGGGTCAGCACCCGGAACCTCTTCCCTCCGATAGTGTCCACCACGGAACGCCCGTCTGGAAGGAAGTGGACGCTCCGGATGATCAGCATACAGCCGTAGTCCACAAATCTGAGACAGGAATATTTGGAATTTTAATTTGTTGTAATCATAGTCACCTTGAGGTGATTCGCCAATGGTCTATATTGCTAAATTATGACCCTAAGCACACAGCCAAGACAACGCAGGAGTGGCTTCGGGACAAGTCTCTAGATGTCCTTTATGGGCCCAGCCAGAGCCCGGACTTGAACCCTATAGAACAACTCTGGAGAGACCTGAAGATAGCTGTGCAGTGACTCTCCCCATCCAACCTGACAGAGCATGAGAGGATCTGCAGAGAAGAATGGGAGAAACTCCCCAAAAACAGTTGTGCTTGTCTCAATACTTTCCAAATGCACTGTATATTGCATATGGTCATTGCATAGTCAAATCAGACAGGCTTTCAAAGCATTGTGAAAAAGGTATTGGCTCATTGTAAACAGTCAATTTGCATACTCAAGTCAAACGTATTCAACTAATTTGAGAGAATGGAATCTCTCCCTCTCTCCCTCCCTCTCTCTCTCTCCCCCTCTCTCTCTCCCCCTCTCTCTCTCCCCCTCTCTCTCTCCCCCTCCCTCCCTCCCTCCCTCCCTCAGGGAGTAACAGTGTTTTAATTAGTTCTCCAGGGTGAGGCGACAGAAGGTGACACATTAGTACTCAGCAGAACAGTGTGTGTGTGTGTGTGTGTGCATTCGAGTGAGTGTCTATGTGCATATGTGTGTGTGCTTGCCTACGTGAGTAGGTGCTTATATTGGGTGTCACTGTGCCAACCACTGTGCCAACCACTGTGCCAACCACTGTGCCTACCCTTTCTGAGCGTCATTGATGCACATCCCAAACTGCCGCGTGCCCGTCTCCATGCAGCGGCGGATCATGAGGCGGTAGCGCGGTTCGAAGACGTGCAGGGGGCAAGGCACGGTCGGGTAGGCCATGGTGCACACAAAGATGGGGACATTCTTCATCAGGCTGCAGAGAGAGAGAGAGAGAGAGAGAGAGAGAGAGAGAGAGAGAGAGAGAGAGAGGGGGAGAGAGAGAGACGGAGAGAGAGAGAGAGAGACAGACAGAGAGAGACAGAGAGAGAGAGTTACATGATGCTAAGACACTAGAGCATCTCTCACAAGTAAAGTGATAATGAATTTGACATACGCAAGTCAAAATAGATATCAATAGAATTCCATCTAACAGTCGGTGCTAACATTAGGGGAACCTGTCTGCTCTGTGTTTTTTGCATGATCTCTGCTGCATTCATTTTTTTAAAAGTTGTACAACCAGGGAGAAAGAGAGACAAGGGTTCAGAGAGAAGGCTGAAGACATACAATACAATTACCCAAAATGGACATTCTAGGTTAATTCTATGTGAAACTTCTATGTTAGGAGGACAACTCACTCCGCGAGCTCTTGGGTCTCCTCAAGGTGAGTCTTCTGCCGTTCCGACTGCTCCTCAGACAGGTACTGCTTTATCACTCGGTCCAGCACACTGGTGACTGTGTACTTCCTGGCTGCTAGATACTGGGGGTGAGGTGAGGAGAGGGAGAAGGTTAAGGTCAGGTTTTCTTTTTGATCCAAAAAGACGTCTTCCCCAAGCTAATTGTCTTGGTTAGCCTCCCAAATGGCACCATGTTCCCTATTGAGTGCACTACTTTTAACCAGAGCCCTGTTGGACTCCCTTGGTGGTGGTGGTGGTGTCCTCTTACCTCTTTGAGGCTCTCCTTGCAGAGAGGGCACTGGGGCGTGTGGTCCAGACAGCGCTCCAGACAGTTCTTACAGAAGGTGTGACCGCACGGCGTGGTCACCGGCTCGTAGAACAATCTAATGCAGAGGGAACACTCCAGGTCATTGGGGTCCATAAGGTCCCTGGGTACGACTCTGTGAGCTCGGGCTGAGGCTCCCTGGCTCGACGCACCGCAGGCCACTACAGAGGAAGCGACAGGAGAACGTCAAGCACTTCACACACACCCAAGTACACAGACACACACACACACATACAAACGCAGACACAGCAAAGGTCCCGGGCAGCGCAATGGCTAATGGGGCAGCTGCTAATTGGTACTGTGACGATTGCGGCTACGCCACTGATATACAGGGATTGCATCTTTTAGCTACTTTAATCCAGGAATAATCCAATTTAAAACAACATAAAGAGCCAGTAATCAAGTTAAACCAGGGTTCCCCAACTGGCGGCCCATGGATTTTATTTGGGCCACCAAAGTTCTGAGCCCCTCCCCCACACACCCCCACCAAAAAAAACGGGATCATATACAAATGTAACAAAGGTTTTAAATAATTATGTTTTAGTCAAACATACCTGCTTGGGCTTCTTGCGGTCAATTTGCGGTTTACAAATTATTTGTAATCATGTTCCGGCCCCCCGACCAACCGCTACATCTGGATCCCTGAGGTAAACCATCCCCTGTCTATTGCTGACATACAGTCTTGATTCCTACCTGCTTGTTTCTTCTGCTTGCTCCCGTTGCTATAGACGACGTGGGGTCCGCCCTCGGAGGCCGACAGCTTCCTCTTCAGCAGCATAACTTTCCCCTGGTCCCCCAGCTGGGGCGCGGAGCAGACACGTTTAAGACCCTCACCCAAGCCGCCAAGACCCAAGCCCGGCCCGTGGGCTTGCATCGAGTGAGCGCGGCTGAGACCAAAACGCTCCAGGCTCCCGGAGCGACCCGGCTTCTGGATGGAAAGAGGGGGAGGAGAAGAGAGAAAGAGAGAGAGTTAAAAGGAGTGTTAGACATTGTTGATGCATTTTAACTGAACAAACACCAAACAAATATCAAAAGATAATTTACTTTGGAAACCTTTAAGGCACCCTAGTGGTTCAGGGCTCTATCAAGCACACGGTCCAATTAGCGTACCTCGTGTTGTGCGTTGGGCCTGGGGTGTGCCGAGGAGGTGCGAGCCTGGACTTGGTGCAGGGCAGGGTGTTTGGCTTCGGCCTGATGCTGTTGGGCTCTGACCTGGGCATCCGCCACCACAATTTTACTACGCAGGTGAGGCGATGTGCTCTGCGCCGTCTCCCTCAGGCCCACCTTCACGTTCTCGCCGGCCGGAGACAGCAGGTCGCACAGTATCTGTGGTACACATTGCGTTAGCCATAGGAGCAGTGCAACTGGATAGAACATTGACCAAAAATGGAGTAATAGGAGCCTAGTTCACAAGAAACTTATAACACGATATCATGACAGATTCACACTAACAGTAACACGACATCATGACAGATTCACACTAACAGTAACACGACATCATGACAGATTCACACTAACAGTAACACGACATCATGACAGATTCACACTAACAGTAACACGATATCATGACAGATTCACACTAACAGTAACACGATATCATGACAGATTCACACTAACAGTAACACGATATCATGACAGATTCACACTAACAGTAACACGACATCATGACAGATTCACACTAACAGTAACACGATATCATGACAGATTCACACTAACAGTAACACGATATCATGACAGATTCACACTAACAGTAACACGACATCATGACAGATTCACACTAACAGTAACACGATATCATGACAGATTCACACTAACAGTAACACGATATCATGACAGATTCACACTAACAGTAACACGATATCATGACAGATTCACACTAACAGTAACACGATATCATGACAGATTCACACTAACAGTAACACGATATCATGACAGATTCACACTAACAGTAACACGATATCATGACAGATGCACACTAACAGTAACACGATATCATGACAGATGCACACTAACAGTAACACGATATCATGACAGATTCACACTAACAGTAACACGATATCATGACAGATTCACACTAACAGTAACACGATATCATGACAGATTCACACTAACAGTAACACGATATCATGACAGATTCACACTAACAGTAACACGATATCATGACAGATTCACACTAACAGTAACACGGTATCATGACAGATTCACACTAACAGTAACACGATATCATGACAGATTCACACTAACAGTAACACGATATCATGACAGATTCACACTAACAGTAACACGATATCATGACAGATTCACACTAACAGGAACACGATATCATGACAGATTCACACTAACAGTGCATAAACATCCAAACTACACAGTACAGATCAGGGGACATAAGACGTGAGGCAAGAGTCATTCTCCAGTCAGACAGAGACGTAGTTAGGGGCTAAGTTTAAGGTCTTGAAGCAGTGTGGGGGGGGTGGAGGTCAGTTGGAACGGAAGCTAGGCCATGCCAAGTATGTATCCACCGTTTAGACCGCAATGCAGGAAAGTGGCTGGCCAAGACTGGGAGTGACTGGCCAGCCAACCAAGTCTGCCATCCTGGCACCAATGTGGATTTAGACGTTGAAAATGCCTTTTGCTTCACAATAACATGATTTGGCGTCAAAAACAAAAGGTTAAATCTGCAGTAAGGCTCACTTGCAGGAAATAAATATGTGTTGGTTGTTGCAGCCCCTCTGTCACTCCACTTCCACCCTCTCTCATCCTGTATGTCAATGGTCTTCTCATCTGGGCCCTGTATCTTCTCTGTATATCAATGGTCTTCTCCTCATCTGGGCCCTGTATCTTCTCTGTATATCAATGGTCTTCTCCTCATCTGGGCTCTGTATCTTCTCTGTATATCAATGGTCTTCTCCTCCTCTGGGCCCTGTATCTTCTCTGTATATCAATGGTCTTCTCCTCCTCTGGGCCCTGTATCTTCTCTGTATATCAATGGTCTTCTCCTCCTCTGGGCCCTGTATCTTCTCTGTATATCAATGGTCTTCTCCTCATCTGGGCCCTGTATCTTCTCTTTCTCCTTTTCTATCGTCTGTGTTTCACCTTCTTTCGCTCTCTGAGTCCACTACGTGTTATTAGATGCTGACGAACGGGCAACTGTTGTATCTGCTAAACCTGGGGCCCATCCTGGATCAAAAGATGGGGAATGTGTGTTCTTGAAAGGACATGTTTTAAGCACCATTTTTGAACACCTTTATGATAAAGGCTACTCACTGTTAGATGTGTTGAAGAAAACAGAAACACACAGACAATCCCATATAGCTCTTTTCATTCAAACCTTGAGAGCAGGTTTCAGACAATCCCCTTCCTGAGTAGAAAGGGAAACCATTTGCGTTCAACTACTCAACCGAACAAAGTTCTTCTTAGAGTGAAACAACCAGAAAGCAAATCCGCACATCAACTACACCATCAAAGTAACCCAGGCCTAGTTTCTCACTCTACCGGAGGTTTAACCCTAACGTTTCACATAGCCTCGGAAACCCTGTCAGCGGTTGGGATCGAACAACGGTCCACAGTGTCTCTGACTTACGCAACCCTGCTTCGTCACAGTACTTTGTCTTAGTCCCAAATGACACCCCATTCCCTACATAGTGCCCTACATTAGTGTGCTATATAGGGAGCAGGGTGCCATTTGGGATGAAGCCTTGGCCTAATGTCATTACAGGAGGGGAGAGTCACAAGGGCTGACCCACTTGAGAGCAAACGTATGTCATTTGATTACAGAACTGGCATGAGACACAGCCTTTAGTCTGAGTCTCAAAAACATGGAGTCTCCGATGAGATGTGGTGTTGAGGGAGGGAGGGAGGAGGGAAAAAACTATTTTAAAATGCTTTATTTTAACTGAGACACTACATGGTAATCACTGAATACAGAATAATGAATGACTACTTACTTATTCGTCGTGGGGATTGTACTGTTACCAAGTACTTTCATAGCACAATACCAGATAGATAAAAGCCCATTCCAGCTCTTATTCAACAGGGTCTAAACAAACAAGACTGCGCTCTGAACTTGGACTCAGTCTGACAGGCGAGTCGTCACGGAAGCAGAACAGCCGCACTCCCTCTATAAATAACGTGATTTAGCCATTAAGGCCGCTGTCAGCCCGATATGTTCCATTAGGCCGGTGCTAAGTGTAATAACCCAGCTAGCCGACGCTAGGCTATCAGCAAAGGAACGCACACAGGGTTCCTTTGCATGGATGGTAAGCAAATCAGTGGCGGGAAACAAGCATGGCTTAAGTAAGACACAAAGGGGGTACTCGGAGAGCACCTGGCTTCTTATGAAAGTAAGGGGTCTAGACTTCAAAACGCTCCTGGAGATAAAAACAGTATTTATAGTAAGTTTATGAACTTAGGCACTGCAATTAGTGACAGGCCTTGTGATTGGTCTATCATTGATACACAGAGAGGAGGTTTGGCTCAACATAGCAACCTCTTCACAAAGAAAAGAAAGACATTTAGAAGATACAATATCTCCTTGCTTTCTGGCGCTCAAGTCAAGTCCCAAAGCTTCCAGGAAGAGTAAGAAGACTTAACCATCATTGCCAAAGCAAATTAGTTCAACAACAACATCACTCTCCCTCCAGCTCCGTCTCTCACCATTTCCACCTCTCGTTTGGCCAGGGTGAAGTCCTCGTCCAGGGCCAGACAGTGGAGGAAAACCTGCAGCGAGTCGTCCACCTGGCCCATGTCCTGGAGCACCTTGGCCTTCCAGTAGAAACCCTGGGAAAGAGAGAGAGACAGGGGGACAGGGGGGGTTATAAAGAGTGGAAGACTTCCAGTGGAGAATCTGGGAGAGAGTATTTCAACTGGAAAATACTGTATTTGAACGACAGCCAGAGGGTGAACCGCTAGAGAGAACGGTAGAGAGACGAGAGAGAGAGAAATATTATTTTTCTCTGAGTAATTGTATTAGTATAAAATAATATAATTTCCCAATTATTAGCTCAGAATGTTTTAATTATTTATTTTATCCGGTCATTATAGCTCATCTTTATCAAGGGTGTCAATAATTTTAGACCCCACTGTATGTTTCCACACTATGAGGTTGGAATAATACTGTGAAATTATGAAAATTATCATATTGCCCTTTTAATGTAAGAGCTGTTTGAAAAAAAAAAAAACGGCTGAAATTTCAGCCTAGTTCTGGCCTGCCTGGCTACATCACCAGTCGGTAAATTAGTTAATAGCCCAATAAGAAAGAGAGATCCAATCCTCTCTGCCAATAAGAGCTAGTTTTCCGTTTTCCCCTCCCCACTCTGACCACTCCCAGACAGTCCTAGCTAAAGTCTTGCTTGTGAAATTTCTCTTGGCTAAGAATCCATTTGTGTTTCTTTTTGACCATTTTCATTGAAAACAAATCACAGTAACGTTCTTAATTGTTACCCAGAAATGATTTAATATTGAGATAAAAACATCCGCACTGGACCTTTAAAAATCGCTCAAGCCACAGTAAATATAAAGTGTGACCAAATGTGTAACAATCAGATGCACAACTCCCAAAGGAGAGGCTCTGAACCCTCAATCTTATAAAGTATGTAATCAACATTTGATAACAGACAACCTTCCTAAAGGTGTAGAAGGTTATACAGTAATATTCTATTATAATATAATTTAATTTGACTTAAAAGGAGATTATAGTGAACAATGCTGTTTATAGCGCTACAATACATCCTACCGGTTCTCATTCAGGATGGCCTGCTAACGCAATTTAGACTTACTAACACCTGGCTGAGCCTCTAATCAGCCTCCACTTTCCCTCCATGACGCATCACACGGTGTAGTAAAGCGTTGGAGGATATAACCGGAGCTGTAGGCTTCTAGTTTACTGTGTCTAAGCACCACAGGGTGCCTGGTAAGGATAATGACAGTGCTGGGGAGCTGACAAGTGAAGGAAGAAAGCCTCAGCAAACTTAAAACCTATTACAATTTCCACTTGTGTCTACTGAACACAACACAACGTTTCTCCAACCCCTATTGGTCCAGCGACCTACCTCTGCAGAGTGGGTGGAGCTAAGACAGAGTTCAGCGTCCTCCAGGGCTAACCGGTACTGTCGGAGCCCGGTGTAGGCCTTGACCCGTGACCACCGCACGGCCTCATCCCCAGGGTCTGGAAAAAGGAGAAAAGGAGAAAGGAGGAGAGAGACAGATTACTTAATAATAAAAAAACTGAAAACTTTTACATTTCAGACAAAGCCCATTTTATAAATAGGTTTTCTTTCTCAAGATCTGTCAACGAAGATGACCATAACTCTAGGGTGATATATCCGTGTCTTGAGAAAGGCATACATTCAACATAATAGCAAATGATGACAGAATGAAAGCTACATCCATAGAAGGATTCATGTCAAACAGATTATCCATCCATCCATCCATCCATCCATCCATCCATCCATCTACCGCGGGGATCAAACTTGATCAGAATAAAGACATTAGGGGCCAAAACGACCTCCGCTGGGCTGTTCGCGATCTTAACTCCAGGGCCGACCAGGGCTTTTGGCACCGCTAGGTTGCTAAGGCCGTAGCCGACCAGCAGAGCTTGTGGCTTCACGCTCCAGACTGCACACTGGGGGACTGTGAAGACCGTGACAATCCTGTCAAGGAGTAGTCCTCGCCTATATAAGTTAATGATCCATGCCATGAAACTGGCCCGGACGTTGTCTTAAATCAGCGGCACAGAGAAGCATCCTGCAATTCTATAAACTTTTGTGGTGTGAAAGCTCATTTCCTGCAACTCTACGCATTTTGCCATGGCTATTTCTGTGTTCTTATGCTCAAACATTATAACAAAATCAATGGGCTGGGCATATAACCTGTGTGGCCTGTCAGTAATGCAGCCATGACAAAAATTCTCCTAACTTCCTTGTTTTGGGAATTTTACTTTATTTAGGTGATTTCTAGTTCTCAGATTATATTACAATACAAGTATGTAGGTCAATTATATTTTCTACACACTTTCTGTGTGGGTTTGTATACTGTATTTATATATGGATTTAAATATGACAGCTAAATTAATAGAGGGAAAATACTGTAGACCAGGTTAAACTGCCCATCGTTCAACTGAAGTCATAAACTAGGCCTATCTGGTCTTCTACGATGAATTAACATTCAAAATAATGTGCGTTGCAAGAAAACAGACACGCTGTTGCATGGTGTTTGTGATCCAGGATGGGCCTTTTTAGCCTGCAGCTGGAGGTGACTACCGGAGGTCTACAAAACTTTCCCGGTCTCCTGACATGTCTACAAAACGCACAAGGGCTGCATCTGTCTGCTTTTGCTTTAAACTATTACGTCTCTGTAGCTCAGTACAGATGAAGGACAAGGAAACGAAGCTCCTCTAAGCTATTGAGATGCACCCCAGAGGCTTTTCCCTTTTTGGGAGAAAAAGAGAGATTTCAATAATGACTGTGTGATTCACTTCACTAGACACACATTAGCTCATGTGCTTCAGACATGGCTAGCACAGCGAGTCTCAGACAGATACAGTGACGTCATAGCGGTGGCACCTCTAGTCCGGCTCTAGTCCGGTGAAGGACTGTGCCACCAGCGTTGGCACTGCAGCTGTGTCACACGTCTGGGCCCCAAAACCAAAGTCACTTCAGCGAAGTCCTTCCGCTGACACTAAGTGTCACACTGGCTATGGGCTCTTACACTTTGCTACAGTGTCTCGCAGTTGCCAACATTTCTGCGTTAAACAGTGTTGAAAGATAAGAGCATAAAGTTCCACCTCTTGACCTAACAATGTTGTTTGCGCTCAATTAGACTCAAATCAAAGAAAGTAGCCTCAGGCTACACTTATATGCAATAAGTGCTCATATATTTAGTTTAAGGGCAAGGTATAATTTGTAACCCCTTTATTAACGAGTGAGATCGGTGTCATGTCAAGAGAGAGGGGAGCCGGAGCAGTTTGATGAGTTATCTTCAGCGGTAGAAGGGTCAAGGGTCGCGGAGGTGAATACGGAGTCTGGAAACGTATTTCTCAAATCTAAGGATCCCGAATCACGTTCTGCCCACAGTCTTATTTTACACACACATTCACCGCGATCTCTTTACTCCACCCTCTTCTGAGGCCCTCAACCAATTAGATCGATATGACGATGTGGGCTCTATATCTCTTACCTACCAAAAATATATATATACGAAGGCTACAACCTTCTCTTTCTGTCGGAACGGATATTAGCTTAGCGCAAGCAAGACGCAGTCTACACATTGCAAAAAATCATCTTTCAAGTTATGCGGCCATTTACCAGCAGTCTGCTTCCTGTTTAGCCGATGTTTGCAATGACTGCCTGTCTGTGTCTTGCTCGTTTCATATGCTGTGCAGGCTTTGGCTTCTGTTGTGCTTTTGCTTGCAATAGCCTACTCTTAAAACAGGCCGAGAGCTAGGTTTATTCAAACTATTTTGTGTACAAGCGGCAGCTTGAGTCACAGAGTGACTGAGCAGTAGCTGAAAGGAGGCAGGCTAGTGGATCTTGCATTCGCAGGAAATCGTCGTATTTTTAGCAACAGCAAGTCGGGTTCGAGAAAATCCGGAACTGCAGCCACTCCGTCACCTCATGACCCAGATATGTGTCACCTTTATGTTATACCTCCACACCTCTTTATTAAATGTCTGAACATATACCAGTTTAGCATGTGACTTTATTATTATTTACATAAATATATATCAATATAAACCTGTCTTCTGAAGAAACAGCTTCTGCATAATTTGGTTTAATTGGGAGGTCAACAACATTACAAGAGTATGTTAGCCAATCATTCAAGAAGTATTTACGTGACATGCTAGGCCTAAATGTAGCAGGTTATTGTGCAAAGCATACTGCTTGATGTAATAACATGCATCTGCATGGGTGCCATTAGAATTCCTCAGTAGGCCTTCACATTATGGAGAGCATTGCCTTGGTTATTATCTGTAACTGTTGATCTGATCGATTTCAGACTTATTTTCCAGGAATAAATTACTTTCCGAGAAGCTGAACCATCAAACAAGGCCTATGGCTGTCAAGTTGAGATATTGAGGTCGGTTCGGTTTTGGTTCTAATATTTTGGTTTCGATCATTTTTTTAACCATTATATGCACTATGCATTAAGTGCTTTGATTGCTGTAACAACACAAAATAAAACAATTAATACAAGTCCCACGATGTTAGTGACTGCCTAACTGTCAGGTAGAGACGACTGCTCTCTATCGCGCATTCTTCTGTCTCTTCTCTCCGTGTCTCCCCCACACTAAACTAACTTAGCAGGCCTAAAAGGCTGCGTTTACACAGGCAGCCCAATTCTGACCAATTACATCCGATCTTTTCATATCAGAGCTGCCCTGATTGGTCCCAAAAAAACTATTATATATCAGAATTTGGCTGCTTGTGTAAACGCAGCAGAAGAAACACACTGGACAAGTAGGCGAACACTGCATTGTGGTCATTTTGTGGTTAATGACGATGTTGTCGGCACTAAACTATGTCAAGTATTGGCCTGTTGTAAACTACAACTCCCTAATAGGCTTAGGTCGCACCGTTTGGTTCTTGATCCGCTTTCTCTAAATAAAGAACGCTGAGTTCACAGGAAAAAAAACTAACACAATGGAATCCAGTTAATTGAACCGATGTCTGTCAATGAGTTGTTTTAAAAGCCGAAAAATAACCGAAATGTAGGTTAATCGCTCAGCAATTACACATTTCAGGAATCTCTTAGGTATTTATTTGTCTAAGTATCACTAATTGTATGTCTGGTGTCATTAAAAACCACAAGTAATCTAATAACTGAAGGAATCTTGACAAAGCCTACAGCAATGACTATAGACTTCAGTGCTGTCACTCTGTACTGCCTTCACAATATTTGCATACACCCTCTCTCTGTGTCTTACATTGGGCAACACATTTCGCCTTTTTTTATCTTTAGGAAATGTTTGGGAGGGGACCAAACATTATGACATTGTTTGGCAAACCCATCCCCCGCTACTTAGTTACAAAACCTTCCTCTGTGTCACGACCTGCCTTATGAAACTCGCTGCTTGTGCGCATGCCCAACATTTCGTAACAGGGTGGCACGAGGGTTACATCCGTGGCACAAAGGCTGCGTTCACACCAGCAGCCCGATTCTGATATTCTTCCCCCACTAAATTGGTCTTTTGACCAATAACATCAGATATGTTCACATCAGATATTCTTCAGATCTGATCTGATTGGTCAAAAGATAAATTAGTGAGAAAACAATATGAGAATTGGGCAGGCTGTAAACGCAGCCAGAGAAGCCACAGTCAAACACAAGACAAGACGGTACCATTGATATTGGTCAATGGAACTCTTCTTCCCTACTCTTTGATAATAATGACCACCAATAGGAACAGGGAATAACTCAAATAACACTTTGTTTTCATGCTTTGACAAGTTTACTAAATGTCTCGTCATAGCATTCAAAACAAGGATGCGCAGTGGTAGTCTCCACAAGCCTTTCCTCTCCCCACTCACCAGATTCAATCACATCTGTCGCTAGTGACACGGCCTCCTCGAAATGGTTCCTTCTAGACAGGTCTTCCATTTGACTAATAGCTCTAGACCTTTTCAGCTCCTCGGGAAACCACTTTTCCAAAAGTCCGAATAGAATCACATTCGTTTTGAGCTCCGTCGGCCTGCCTCCGACCTCGCTGCACAGCTTGCATTTGGAGAGCAGCTGATGTTGTAAACATCTTTTACAGTAGGAATGTCCACAGCCGAGAGTCACGGGCTCGCCCAGGAATCTATGACAATTCGGGCAGTCAAAAACATCCTCCTCCCCGGTTTTATCCATAATATGTCCCGTTGGTTCCGAAGGCGCCTCATCCTGTCCCAGCTTTCTCTTGAAGTTGCGCACAATGCAATCCACTAAAGTGCTCATCTGCTCGGGCCCTACGGAACCATATCTCAAGGCCATGGAGTAAACGTCGATGGCTTCTTTGAGACGGTTTTCTGATGCCAGCGCATCGGCTTTTTGTAAAATAAGTACGTGGTGGTCTACATTGTCCTGGTCCTCGCCCAAGTCGGGTTCTGGTTCGATGAAGAATCCCTTTCTTTCTTCGACCGCATCCTCTCCTTCGGGTTGTTGGACCGACATTGTAGGCGATCTGATCGGCATACAATGTACGCCTGTTATTATAAATGTATTTAAAAAATGTGTTTAGCCATAGCTGTAGCCTACATTGTGTCTGGCGCATGTGCCAGTGGAGATTTGGCAACATACAGGTGTACACCCGTTTGTTACGTAAAAAATGCGATCACGTGAATGGCATCGCAGTGCCTTGATTGGCCAGCGCGTCTAGATTACAAAACCTGAGATTAGAAGTTTTATAACTACGAAAAAGGATCTGGAAAAAACGTGCGCAGACGCAGAGTGTATCACGTTGAGATATAAAAGAGAGGCGCGAGAAGCTCTTCTCCCTGTGTGATCACTAAATAATGCATTTCATCTTAATGTAGGGAATGACAAAGTGGGGTGAGGTGGAGTATGGGTGATTTCAAATCCTCCAATGACTTTTGGGTTATTTTAAGATCATTTATGCCTAC
Organism: Thymallus thymallus; assembly: GCA_023634145.1. NCBI lineage: Eukaryota > Metazoa > Chordata > Actinopteri > Salmoniformes > Salmonidae > Thymallus > Thymallus thymallus. The sequence goes on from CM042424.1 coordinate 13,573,333, forward strand.
TGCATTTCTACACAATTTAAGAAATCTGAAATGGTATTTGGAGAACAGCAAAACCAAACAAAAATGCCCCCAGCCATTAATTATCACCTACATATTAAGTTTAAAGGTCTGTGGAACGGTGTGTACAAGGTTAGCTACTCAACCTCATCATACATTTACTCATTTACTCATTTACTTGTGAAACGCCGCATACAGTGCGCCAAGATATGCAGTTGATGTCGGAAGTTTACATACACCTTAGCCAAATACATTTAAACTGTACATTTAAAAAATTCCTGACATTTAATCCTAGTAAAAATTCCCTGATTTAGGTCAGTTAGGATCACCACTTTATTTTAAGAATGTGAAATGGCAGAATAATAGTAGAGAGAATTATTTGCACTACATTTGCACTCTGTATATAGATTTTTCTATTGTGTTATTGACCGTAGTCTGGCTTTTTTATGGCGGTTTTGGAGCAGTGGCTTCTTCCTTGCTGAGCTGCCTTTCAGGTTATGTCGATATAGGACTCGTTTTACTGTGTATATAGATACTTTTGTACCTGTTTCCTCCAGCATCTTCACAATGTCCTTCACTGATGATCTGGGAAGTACATTCATCTGTAGGAGACAGAATGTGTCTCCTTCCTGAGCGGTATGACGACTGCATGGTCCCATGGTGTTTATACTTGCGTACTATTGTTTGTACAGATAAACGTGGTACCTTCAGGCATTTAGTAATTGCTCCCAAGGATGAACCAGACTTGTGGAGGTCTACAATTTATTTTCTGAGGTCTTGGCTGATTTCTTTTGATTTCCCCATGATGTCGAGCAAAGAGTCACTGAGTTTGAAGGTAGGCCTTGAAATACATCCACAGGTATACCTCCAATTGATTCAAATGATGTCAATTAGCCTATCAGAAGCTTCTAAAGTCATTACATACTTTTCTGGAATTTTCCAAGCTGTTTAAAGGCACAGTCAACTTAGTGTATGTAAACTTCTGACCCACTGTAATTGTGATATAGTGAATTATAAGTTAAATAATCTGTCTGTAAACAATTGTTGGAAGAATTACTTGTGTCATGCACAAAGTAGATGTCCTAACCGACTTGCCAAAACTATAGTTTGTTAACATGAAATCTGTGGAGTGGTTGAAAAATGAATTTTAATTACTTCAACCTAAGTGTATGTAAACTTCCGACTGTAGTGTAGATGCATAATACACGCTATAAAATAACAACAAGGGTGACTTCAAATATCAATGTGAAAGTAACCGATGCATAAAACAGTTGACAGGGAATGCAAACTATGCCAGATAAATCCTACACGTGCATTGAAATAAAATGCATACATCAAATGACTTAAGCCTACTTAGGCCTACAATCGACAAGGATGCATGAAGACAGACAAACTCCACCAAATAATTACGAAAATCACGAAATACAAAAGGAAAGTCTACACGTTTATTTTAAAGGGAGCTAAGGCCCCGCCCATGATTCAGCACTGCTGAATGGACAGCGCCTCCGTACAGGTAGGCATAGTGGAGCTCGTGGTGTGGTGCTGAATGGACAGTGCCTCTCTTTATTTGCCAGCTATATAATTATTTTGTTTATAGGCAGTTAGACATTTTTGGGGCACAGTTAGATTGCCTACAATGAGTATATGGAAATCATAACTGGCAAGCTGATCTTTAGAAATGATACGTAGGATATATTGTAAATTGGCGCTCCACAACAAGAAAGGTTGCCATCCCCCTGCTATAGGCTATATGAAGCCACCCTTGTGGAACGCCAAAACAGTGTAGCCTACTAAGACTGTCTCTACGCTTCCCACGAACATTGTCTCGTGCGCTTCTTGCTAATTTCTGCATTTACCTGTCTGCCTTATTCGCCAGGGAAGGGGAAAAACATTCTGCGAATTTAGAAGCATTGTATCAACAAGGTGGCCCTGAGAATATTGAAACATTGTGTCAGTAGCGGTTCTAGCTTGTATGGTGCCCTGGGTGAAACCACCCTTCAGCGCCTGCGCCCGCGCCCCCGCCCGCACTCGGGAGCACCCCGTGCCACCCCCGGTATGATGCCGCCCTGCCGTACCTAAATCCGCTACTGCATTGTGTCAATGAACGAGGCTGTTTGAAAAATATTGAAATATGTAGTAAATCAAGAAAGGCAGTTCCGAGAATATTGATTGTAACATAGCAGCCAACAAGATTTTTTCCCGGGCCAGACATTTGTTATAACCTACTAATGTATTGTCTATGAAGCCATAAACAGTACATGTAATTTGGGGAAATTATCTAAATAACAAATTGTTCAGTTGTGTTTATTTTCATACCAAAATTGTGCTAGCCTACTGGACGAATAAATTAAAATATATACTGAACTAAAAAATATACGCTACATGCAACAATTTCAACGATTTTACTGAGTTACAGTTCAGATAAGGAAATCAGTCAATTGAAATAAATTCTTTAGGCCCTAATCTATGGATTTGGAGGGCATAGGTCAACCAACTGGGGAGCCAGGCCCAGCCAATCAGAATGGGTTTTTACCCACAAAAGGGCTTTATTACAGACAGAAATATTCCTCAGGTCATTACATGGGCTTGCTCCTACCCATCTCTTCGATTTGGTCCTGTCGTACATACCTACACGTACGCTACGGTCACAAGACGCAGGCCTCCTTATTGTCCCTAGAATTTCTAAGCAAACAGCTGGAGGCGGGGCCCAGTCTGGCCCATGGGGGCAAAGGTGAACAGAAAGGCACTGGAGCGATGAACCGCCCTTGTTGTCTCTGCCTGGCCGGTTCCCGTCTCTCCATTGGGATTCTCTGACCCTATTACGGGGGCTTAGTCAATGGCTTACTGGTGCTTTCCATGCCATCCGTATGAGGGGTCCGTCACTTGAGTAGGTTGATTCACTGACGTGATTTCCTGTCCGGTTTGTCGCCCCCTCGGGCAGTGGAGGGGATCTTTCGTGCACTATACTCAGCCTTGTCTCAGGGTAGCACGTTGGTGGTTGTTGATATCCCTCTATTGGTGTGGGGGCTGTGCTTTGGCAGAGTGGGTGGGGTTATATCCTGCCTGGTTGGCCCTGTCCACAGGTATTGTTGTGGGTATCGTCAGAAGGGGCCACAGTGTCTCCTGACCCCCCTGTCTCAGCCTCCAGTATCTAGGCTGCAATAGTCTATGTGCCGGGGGGCTATGGTCAGTTTGTTAAATCTGATGTTATTTTCCGGTGTATTGTGTGAATTTAAGTATGCTCCCTCTAATTCTCTCTCTCCCACTCTACCATGAGCCATAGGACCATGTTTCAAGTCCACCTGGTCGTGCTGCTGCACCGGTTTCAACTCTTCTGCCTGCGGCTATGGAACCCTGACCTGTTCACCGGGTGTGCCACCTTGTCCCAGACCTGCTGTTTTCAACTCTCTCTCTCTCGCTCTCTCTCACTCTCTCTACCGCACCTGCGCTCTATCGCTCCACACCTGCTATTTCAACATCTAAATGTCAGGCATTGAAAAGCCAAGTGACATTTACTGCTGATGTACTTACCTCTACAACCACTATGATTATTATTTGACCCTGCTGGTCATCTATGAACGTTTGAACATCTTGGAGAAAGATCTGGCCTTAATGGCCATGAATTGTTATAATCTCCAGCCGGCACAGCCAGCAGAGGACTGGCCACCCCTCAGAGCCTGGTTCCTCTCTAGGTTTCTTCCTAGGTTTTGCCTTTCTATGGAGTTTTTCCTAGTCACCATGCGTCTACATCTGCATTGCTTGCTGTTCGGGGTTTTAGGCTGGGTTTCTGTTTAGCACTTTGTGACATTGGCTGATGTAAAAAGGGCTTCATAAATTTGATTGATTGATTAATTGTCCAGGAGGCTAGCCTCAGATCGGACCCTTTTTTTCAATTTTCACCTAAAATCACATACTCAATTCTAACTGCCTGTAGCTCAGGACCTGAAGCAAGGATATGCATATTATTGATACCATTTGAAAGGAAACACTTAACAATTAATGTAGTTAATGTAGTTGAATATAACACATTAGATCTGGTGAAAGATAAAACATGCAGGTTTTTTAAAAATTGTTATTATTATTATTATTTTTGACTCATTTTTGAAATGTAAGAGAAAGGGCATAATATAGATTCTGGCCACTAGATGGCAGCAGTGTATGCGCAAAGTTTTAGACATATCCAATGAACCATTGCATTACTGTTCAAAATGTTGTATCAAGTCTGCCCAAATCTGCCTATTGGTTTATTGATACATTTTCAAGTACAAAACTCTGCACTCTCCTCCAACAATAGCATGGTATTCGTTCACTGTAATAGCTACTGTAAATTGTACAGTGCAGTAAGATGAACAAGAATTGAAGCTTTCTGCCCATATTTGTCCTGGGAAGTTTTCTTGTTACTTACAACGTCATGCTAATCACATTAGCGCACGTTAGCTCAAGCGTCCCGAGGGCGGGACTCCGATCCTTCTTGTTATGTCACACCTGTCAGGATTAGTGTACAAGATTAGAAAGACAGACAAATTCAGGGATCTTCTATTTCATCTCATGGGACCAACACTTTACATGTTGCGTTTATATTTTTGTTCAGTGTATATTAGGCATGCAGCTATCACAACCTATATTTTAATACCAATAAAATAGCTTTTGGTTTTGAATGGTCACCAAAAAGGAGGGCTCACCCCCACCTCCTAATTCCAAGTTCAATTAACCCCTGGCTATCGGATTACAAGGCTTACAAAGGCTGAGTTCAAATGCCAACATCAAATTAGCTAGCAAAGCAAACTGGCACTGGCCTTGTTTGAGTGGTAAGGCTGAAGCAAACGACTTCAGATGAAAGTCAAGAAGTGAAGTCGGGGGAGGTTCATCTGTTATAGCCGAAAGTCGGACACTGGTGTGGTTTTATAACAGCAAGGCTCAGTTGCAACATGGCAGTGTTGCCATTGTTTATAAAAGGTTTGCCTCCCACAATGCAGGCAAACATTCCAATAATTGGTTGACAAATAGCGCCTCCCACAATGCAGCTGGTGAGGAGAAACTGCAGAAAATTCAAGTAGACTACAATCGAAACCTCATGACCTTTGATCACATGGTTGTTGTAAAGTTCATGAAGTCGACATGTAGGCGCAAGTCTGAACATTTTCATCCCCAGAATGCAACAGACATTTTTCCCGGACCCTAGGCTACTGAAAGTGTTCCCAACGTGTGCAACTTCTGTCAGTGCCTCTACTCTACTGTTCTACGCCACTACGCAAATGCCATGATATAAAGCTCTTTTTTTTCCTCATGCGTTGCGGTACCTCAGAATTCCCCAGGTCACCCCCCTCTCGCACACATTTTTTGTTCCGGCACCTCCCGATTTACAAATGAAGCACTGGTTATTGGTTATTGTCACTCACAGAAAGAATGGATGTTAGCTGAATGCTGATATCAGACCAAATCCCAGAATAAACATCTGTCCCTTTCCCAAAATATCTAGACTCTAGCGCAGCAATAGTCTTGTCTATAAAATGTTTTTCTGCCAATGATCCGACAAGGATATGTTAATCGTACATCCGGGATGACTTCAAAGGAATGTTATGACGTTTAATCACTCAGTCATACTTTAATTCCATTGCAGACACAACACACCTTTAATGTAACACATTACATGTAAGTTACATGGTTAAAATTGTTGTTGACTAGTCAAACAGCTGCTTGGTAAATGTATCAGTATTTATGGTTTCGCTTGGCATTCAGGCCAAACGGTTCAATCTTGGTTTCATCAGACCAGAGAATCTTGGTCTAAAATACTTCTAGGTGCCTTTTGGCAAACTCCAAGCAGGCTTTCATGGGCATTTTACTGAGGAGTGGCTTCCGTCCGGCCACTCTACCATAATGGAGTGCTGCAGAGATGGTTGTCCTTCTGGAAGGTTCTCCCCATCTCCACAGAGGAACTCTGAAACTCTGTCAGAGTGACCATCGGGGGTCTCCCGAGTGGCGCAGCGGTCTAAGGCACTGCATCGCAGTGCTTGAGGCGTCACTACAGCCACGGGTTCGATCCCAGGCTGTGTCACAGCTGGTCGTGACCGGGAGACCCATGAGGTGGCGTACAATTGGCCCAGCGTCGTCCGGGTTAGGGGAGGGTTTGGCCGGCCGGGATTTCCTTGTCCCATTTCGCTCTAGCGACTCCTTGTGGTGGGCCAGGCGCCTGCAAGCTGACGTTGGTTGCCAGCTGGACGGTGTTTCCTCCGACACATTGGTGCAGCTGGCTTCCGGGTTAAGTGAGCAGTGTGTCAAGAAGCAGGGGTTGTATATTGGAGGACGCACGGCTCTTGACCTTTGCCTCTCCCAAGTCCGTAGTGGAGTTGCAGCGATGGGACAAGACTAACTACCAATTGGATATCCTGAAAAAGGGGTAAAAAGTACCTAAATAAAAAATAAAAAAATATTACAAAATTAAAAAAGTGACCATCGGGTTCTTGGTCACCTCCCTGACCAAGGCCCTTCTCCCCTGATTGCTCAGTTTGGCCGGGCGGCCAGCTCTAGGAAGAGTCTTGGTGGTTCCAAACTTCTTCCATTTACTCTGTTCTTGGGGACCTTCAAAGCTCCAGAAATGTTTTGGTACCCTTCCCCAGACACATTCCTGTCTCTGAGCTCAATTCCTTCAGCCTCATGGCTTGGTTTTTGCTCTGACATGCCCTGTCAACTGTGGGACCTTATATAGACAGGTGGGAGCCTTTCCAAATCATGTCTAATCAATTGAATTTACCAAAGTTGGACTCCAATCAAGTTGTAGAAACATCTCAAGGATGATCAATGGAAACAGGATGCACCTGAGGTCGAATTTGAGTGTCATAGTAAAGGGTCTGAATACTAATGTAAATAAGGGATTTCTCTTTTATATATTTACAAACATTTCTAAAAACCAGTTTTCACTTTGTCATTATGGGTTATTGTGTGTAGACTGATGAGGAAAACATCTATTTAGTAAACGTAATCCAATAAGTCTGTAACGTAACAAAATGTGGAAAAAGTCAAAGGGTCTGAATACTTTCCGAATGCACTGTATCTAACTAAGTCTATTTTCCAGATCTATGCCATAAATTCGGCCCAATTTGCCTTCATATGACTATGACCATTTCTGTCATAAGTGCTTCAGGCTGCAGCCCAAAACAGCACACTGTTCCCTATATAGTGCACTACTTTTGTGACCAGGTCCCATAACTCTCTGGTCAAAAGTAGTGCTACAGTTTGTAGGAAAAAGGGTGCCATTTGGGGACGCACCCTAGGTCGTACATTCCACCTCGGGTCGGGCAGGGTGTTATGTAGATAAGGCACTTAACCCTAATTGCTCATGTAAATCTCTCTGAATAAGAGCGTCTGATAAATTACTTCAAGGTAACTAGTTGAGTATAAAGCTGTAATGTGGAGCCTAACAGTTGTCAGGCTGGTGCTTTGTGCTGTGGTGGGAGAAAAACAGAACTGGTATGACTCTATGAAAAACAGAACTGGTTTGACTCTATGAAAAACAGCACTGGTTTGACTCTATGAAAAACGGAACTGGTTTGACTCTATGAAAAACAGCACTGGTTTGACTCTATGAAAAACAGCACTGGTTTGAAAAACAGCACTGGTTTGACTCTATGAAAAACAGAACTGGTTTGACTCTATGAAAAACAGCACTGGTTTGACTATGAAAAACAGCACTGGTATGACTATGAAAAACAGCACTGGTTTGACTCTATGAAAAACATCACTGGTTTGACTCTATGAAAAACAGCACTGGTTTGACTCTATGAAAAACAGCACTGGTATGACTATGAAAAACAGCACTGGTTTGACTCTATGAAAAACAGCACTGGTTTGACTCTATGAAAAACAGCACTGGTATGACTATGAAAAACAGCACTGGTTTGACTCTATGAAAAACAGCACTGGTTTGACTCTATGAAAAACAGAACTGGTTTGACTCTATGAAAAACAGAACTGGTTTGACTATGAAAAACAGCACTGGTTTGACTCTATGAAAAACAGCACTGGTTTGACTCTATGAAAAACAGCACTGGTATGACTATGAAAAACAGCACTGGTTTGACTCTATGAAAAACAGCACTGGTTTGACTCTATGAAAAACAGCACTGGTATGACTATGAAAAACAGCACTGGTTTGACTCTATGAAAAACAGCACTGGTTTGACTCTATGAAAAACAGAACTGGTTTGACTCTATGAAAAACAGAACTGGTTTGACTATGAAAAACAGCACTGGTTTGACTCTATGAAAAACAGCACTGGTTTGACTCTATGAAAAACAGCACTGGTATGACTATGAAAAACAGCACTGGTTTGACTCTATGAAAAACAGCACTGGTTTGACTCTATGAAAAACAGCACTGGTTTGACTCTATGAAAAACAGCACTGGTATGACTATGAAAAACAGCACTGGTTTGACGAGAGAGAGAGAGAGAGAGAGAGAGAGAGAGAGAGAGAGAGAGAGAGAGAGAGAGAGAGAGAGATAGTAGGCCTAGATAATAGATGCGTCGACCACACAAACATACTCAGCTCACACACACACACACACACACACACACACACACAGATACAGTTCCACATAGTCTCAGCACACATGCATTCACAACACACACATACATACATACATACATACATACATACATACATACATACATACATACATACATACATACATACATACATACATACATACATACATACATACATACATACATACATACATACATACATACATACATACATACATACATACATACATACATACAGTGGGGAGAACAAGTATTTGATACACTGCCAATTTTGCAGGTTTTCCCACTTACAAAGCATGTAGAAGTCTGTAATTTTTATCATAGGTACTCTTCAACTGTGAGTGACGGAATCTAAAACAAAAATCCAGAAAATCACATTGTATGATTTTTAAGTAATTAATTTGCATTTTATTGCATGACATAAGTATTTGATACATCAGAAAAGCAGAACTTCATATTTGGTACAGAAACCTTTGTTTGCAATTACAGAGATCATACGTTTCCTGTAGTTCTTGACCAGGTTTGCACACACTGCAGCAGGGATTTTGGCCCACTCCTCCATACAGATCCTTCAGGTTTCGGGGCTGTCGCTGGGCAATACAGACTTTCAGCTCCCTCCACAGATTTTCTATTGGGTTCAGGTCTGGAGACTGGCTAGGCCACTCCAGGACCTTGAGATGCTTCTTACAGAGCCACTCCTTAGTTGCCCTGGCTGTGTGTTTCGGGTCATTGTCATGCTGGAAGACCCAGCCACGACCCATCTTCAATGCTCTTACTGAGGGAAGGAGGTTGTTGGCCAAGATCTCGCGATACATGGCCCCATCCATCCTCCCCTCAATACGGTGCAGTCGTCCTGTCCCTTTTGCAGAAAAGCATCCCCAAAGAATGATGTTTCCACATCCATGCTTCACGGTTGGGATGGTGTTCTTGGGGTTGTACTCATCCTTCTTCTTCCTCCAAACACGGCGAGTGGAGTTTAGACCAAAAAGCTCTATTTTTGTCTCATCAGACCACATGACCTTCTCCCATTCCTCCTCTGGATCATCCAGATGGTCATTGGCAAACTTCAGACGGGCCTGGACATGCGCTGGCTTGAGCAGGGGGACCTTGCGTGCGCTGCAGGATTTTAATCCATGACGGCGTAGTGTGTTACTTATGGTTTTCTTTGAGACTGTGGTCCCAGCTCTCTTCAGGTCATTGACCAGGTCCTGCCGTGTAGTTCTGGGCTGATCCCTAACCTTCCTCATGATCATTGATGCCCCACGAGGTGAGATCTTGCATTGTGCCCCAGACAGAGGGAGATTGACCGTCATCTTTAACTTCTTCCATTTTCTAATAATTGCGCCAACAGTTGTTGCCTTCTCACCAAGCTGCTTGCCTATTGTCCTGTAGCCCATCCCAGCCTTGTGCAGGTCTACAATTTTATCCCTGATGTCCTTACACAGCTCTCTGGCCTTGGCCATTGTGGAGAGGTTGGAGTCTGTTTGATTGAGTGTGTAGACAGGTGTCTTTTATACAGGTAACGAGTTCAAACAGGTGCAGTTAATACAGGTAATGAGTGGAGAACAGGAGGGCTTCTTAAAGAAAAACGAACAGGTCTGTGAGAGCCGGAATTCTTACTGGTTGGTAGGTGATCAAATACTTATGTCATGCAATAAAATGCAAATTAATTATTTAAAAATCATACAATGTGATTTTCTGGATTTTTGTTTTAGATTCCTTCTCTCACAGTTGAAGTGTACCTATGATAAAAAGTACAGACCTCTACATGCTTTGTAAGTAGGAAAACCTGCAAAATTGGCAGTGTATCAAATACTTGTTCTCCCCACTGTATAATCACACCCCCACACACAATCTCTATCTCTGTCTCTCATCTCTCTCCCACCTTCTCACCTAGAGAAACAGAGGGGGCAGAGGTTGGCTGCAGACATGTTTCTCAGCTGTGGTTATGTGTGACTGACGTTGTCTTTAAGGCGTCCGCATGCATCCTAGCCGAAACAGTTCGGAAGAGTTTGTGGATATATTCTGATGACATTCTGTAATGTTTTTGTTCATTTTGGACTTCGGTGAGGGTTTTTACGGCTTTTCAGCCACACTTTTTTTTTCTGGTGACCAGCCGAAGTTCGGAGCCGAAGTCCACACCCATTCCTTTGTGATTGGTCAACAGTAGGGATTATTCAATAAATTATTTGTTGTCATTCAACGAGAGACGACTCGTTTTCGTGCACATTTTTTCATTACGAAATAGGATCGTAAGAAAAGCCATGCGTGAAACATGAACGTGAACGTGAAATTTCATCTGTGAGCATACAAACACCATAATACGATTACCGACAAACATTTTAGGCTTGAACAAATCTTGTGTTGCAATTCTGACGCACAATAATACCTTTCAGAGTTTTGTCAGTTTCATCTCACCAACACAAAAAACGTACACCAAACGGCCTGTGAGGAGAGCTACCTGAACCAACATAGCAACGTATAATAAAACGGAAACCGGAGAGAGGTATCCTGCACGTTTTCAAGGCAAAACTCTCCATTGTCTTTTACTCAGTTGAGTTCACTTCACATTTAGCAAGCTAGTGTAATGGATTTGTTTGCCAGAGCAAGTCTAGATAGCACTAGCTGTATTATGCCTTCAACAGTGAAGTTTCAGTCCGCTAGATGTATCTCTACAGCAAGGGCATATCTCTGGGAGACATGGACATCCCTATGCATGCACCTTATCAAAATCGGACTAATTCATGTTAACCATCTGTATAACTACATTTTTGGAGATTCACAGACTTCTGTTCGATCACCATGCACTGCAAAATCCTTCTGGCTACAGTTCCGGAGAACATCAATACATTAACGTCAACATTTCATTCTTATGAGTTGACCTCATATTTAGATTTTTTTGATTCTGCTTTGCCACTAAAATCATCACAACCACTGATAACTAAAAGGGGTTCATTGAAGAAATGTTTTAAGGGTTCTTCGAAGTACTTATGGGGTTTCGCCCACAGTTTCAATTTGAAGAACCCTTAAGGATACTACAGGAACCTTTTATTTTTAATAAATGTGTATAATTCAGATAAGCATACCTACTGTATGTAATGGCAGTTGAATTACAGTAGCGTGTTTTAGACCTTCAGAATGAATGAAAAAAACTGTCTGGAGGAATTGACTACAGCTAAGGTTAGTGGAAAATCATGTTTTAGGCTATTTACATTTTGAGGAATGAAATAGACTTTTAAATGTGTGAAATACATCAAAAATACATCAAAAACGGTGTTGTGCAGAGCGATAAGAGCACTGTTGTAGTAGGCTAGGAGTTGGAGGGAGCCAGCCTTCATTGAGCAAGTTCTACTTGGCAGCAGACACACAATGTGATACACTTCAGAGTTTGACATCATGTTATTCACAGATGAGGAATTAAATCGACTGAATAATCAACAAGGTGATATTGCCCTCTGCTGGACAATATGCGTATAGCTCACCACACAGAGGGACAGATTAACCTTTATTTAACTAGGCAAGTCAGTTAAGAACAAATTCTTATTTACAATGACGTCCTACCCCGACCAAACTCTATGGGACTCCAAATCACGGTTGTGATCAATGGTTTAGTTTCCAGTATTTCAAAAATATAGACGAAATAAAAAAGTAGCCTATGACATGGATATGTTTAACGCTTGATTGATACGTGTTTCATGCAATGACATGACATCTGATCTGCTCAGAGAATAAATTGGGTCTGTAAACAATGTTTTTTGGACATAAGAGACTATAAAAACACCAGGACACCAGCTCCAAGTTATTTTAATTCTGGAAATCTGTTCCCAAATATAACCACGCATAATAGAGAGACGTGATCGTATACAAATAATCACCATCAATATGTAGCACCGACGACCATGTTTGTGCAAGAACACTCACCACACATCAGCTATCAGGTGGAGAGGTGAGGAGTGACATACAGAGCATTCGGAAAGTATTCAGACCCATTGACTTTTAACACATTTTGTTACGTTACAGCCTTATTCTAAAATGGCTTAAAACAATTTTCCCCCCTCATCAACCTACACACAATACCCCACAATGACCAAGAAAAAACAGGATTAGATATTTTTGCTAATTTATTAAACATAAAAAAAAACAGAATATCAAATTAACATAAGTATTCAGACCCTTTACTCAGTACTTTGTTGAAGCACCTTTAGCAGCAGTTACAGTCTTGAGTCTTCTTGGGTTTGACGCTACAAGCTTGGCACACCTGTATTTGGGGAGTTTCTCTCATTCTTCTCTGCAGAGCCTCTCAAGTTCTGTCAGGTTGGATGGGGAGCGTTGTGGCACAGCTATTTTCAGGTCTCTCCATCGGGATCAAGTCTGGGCTCTGGCTAGGCCACTCAAGAACATTCAGAGACTTGTCCCGAAACCACTCCTGCATTGTCTTGGTTGTGTGCATAGGGTCGTTGTCCTGTTGGAAGGTGAAACTTCGACCCAGTCTGAGATCCTGAGCACTCCGGAGCAGGTTTTCATCAAGGATCTCTCTGTACTTTGCTCCGTTCATCTTTCCCTCAATCCTGACTAGTCTCCCAGTCCCTGCCGCTGAAAAACATCCCCACGTCATGATGCTGCCACCACCATGCTTCATCGTAGGGATGGTGTCAGGTTTCCTCCAGCCGTGACGCTTGACATTCAGGCCAAAGAGTTCAATCTTGGATTCATCAGACCAGAGAATCTTGTTTCCCATGGTCTGAGAGTCCTTTAGGTGTCTTTTGTCAAACTCCCAGTGGGCTGTCATGTGCCTTTTACTGAGAAGTGGTTTCCGTCTGGTCACTCTACCAAAAGGCCTGATTGGTGGAGTGCTGCAGAGATGGCTGTCCTTCTCCCCCGCTCAGTTTGACCGGGCGGCCAGCTCGAGGAAGAGTCTTGGTGGTTCTAAACTTCTTCCATTTAAGAATGATGGAGGCCACTGTGTTCTTGGGGACCTTCAATGCTGTAGAAATGTTTTGGTACCCTTCCCCAGATCTGTGCCTCGACACAATCCTGTCTTGTTGCTTTGCGGACAATTCCTTCGACCTCATGGCTTGGTTTTTCCTCTGAATACTAATGTAAATAATGTATTTCTCTTTTATATTTTTAATACATTTGTAAACATTTCTAAAAAGCTGTTTTCACTTTGTCATTATGGGTTATTGTGTGTAGACTGATGAGGTAAAATACATATTTAATACATTTTAGATTTAGTCTGTAACCTAATAAAATATGAAAAAGGGGAAGAGGTCTGAATACTTTCTGTATGGGAGGGTTGTTGTGGCTGTTTCAGCTCCAGATGTCAAAACCTGCAGACACTCCCAGGGAGTTCCCTTTGATCATTCATTTAAATCAGAGAAATATCCAATAAACCAAACTGTTGGTTTAACTGTGAATGTACTTTATTGCACACAATCCTCAAATAAAATGGAGCATAGATAAAATAAACAAAAAAAAATATAGAACGATGAGATGGTTTACTTATAAAAAATATTATATTTAGATACCTAGCTACCTCTACTAGCTAGCCAGCTAACCTTAGCTTGACAATGCATCCCTTGCTCTAATGTGGAATGTGAAAATTAGCTAGATCTAATAGCTAGCTAAAGGAATCGTCAGGCAGAGGATGATATTGATTTGGAGATAAAGGAAAACATATTTCGACGTCTTACTGGAGAACAAACACAGAACGCATCACGTTCAGTTCTGTTATATTTATGTTATAACCAACATACACAATTGAGATAGCACAGCTCCCTGGTGGTCTAGTGGTTAGGATTCGGCGCTCTCACCGCCGCGGCCCGGGTTCGATTCCCGGTCAGGGAACGACATCTTTTGTAATGCGATGTAATCTGTATGTAAAATCTGAATATACAGTACAGTCCGTTTGTTCGGAATAATGCGTTGGTTATTCACTTAAACCATGATTGTTTTAGTGAGTGAACATACATTATTACAATATATGAATCCTTATCGTGCTCTCTGGATTAGTTTAATAATAAGTAGTAGTGGGCAATATGGCCAAAATATCATAGCACAATATTTTTCATATTTTTGAAGGTATGGCGGTATTTCACGGTATTTTAAGATTCAGAATAATACAAGTTCCAATATGTTTTATGAGTAGTGCATAATCCATGTTAAGGTTCAAAATTCAAAGTGCTTTTAATGGGCTTTCACCATTCTGATTGTTGTATACTTAACCAAACTAGGAAAGCTATTTAGTATTGTATTAACATATCGGTATTGTATACAAATGACAGTGAACTTTTCATTTATTTAGTTTCGTGGGGCGATTCCTTTTCCCAAGCAAGGGGGTTTCCAAGCAGTTACTGTGTGTGAAGCGAGGTGGTTTTTAGAGGAACCACGATAATTGAGCGCCACAGTGGATGCACATAATACCCATTCAACCGAGCAGTCAAGCACAGAAATGGTTCCAATAGTTTGGTGGGTTTTTAGAAACAAGTGAAACTAGGGCTGTGTTTCGTGTAGGCTTACCCTGGCATGACGTTTTGATAACCATGTAAATCTCTCTCGGACAAGGTGACTTTTATCAATATATACGGCTCTATTGACTCAGTTTCGAACATGGTAATTAGCATCAAGGTAGACATCATGCAAAACTACAAATCCCTGCAATCTCCTTCTCATCTCTAGCTGACACCTTCGCTGTCAGCTACCTTGATCCAGTATACCTTAAACTTCCGACTTCAACTCTAGGTTATCTGTCTGTAAACAATTGTTGGAAGAATTACTTGTCATGCACAAAGTAGATGTCTTAACCAACTTGCCAAAACTACAGTTTGTCAACATATGAAATCTGTGGAGTGGTTGAAAAATACGTTTTAATGACTGCAACCTAAGTGTATGTAAACTTCTGATAAAATGCTAGGTTAACTCCAGGGGAATGAGAAACACACTTAACAGACTCAGAACAAGGAAGCCATGCCTGAACGCAGCTATATCAAACACCCTTCTTGTCAAGTTAACAAGGTCCATGTTGCTGCTGTCTGTTGTGAGCAGCACATTCACCACTGCATTAAGTCTGAACCCCTGAATAAGCAGGAGGAGGACATCATTACACAGGTGAAAAAAGGACACAAAACCAGTACACCCTGTTAAACCGGTTACTAAGTCTAGATGTTATCATATCAGGAGAAGAACCAGTGAAGGGATTATGGGTTTATGGTTCTTTTTTACTGTTATTTCACTGCTTTTATTTTTTACTTATCTATTGTTTACCCAACACTTATTTGTCTTAAAACCGCATTGTTGGTTAAGGGCTTGTAAGTACGCATTTCACTGTTGTATTAGGCGCATGTGACAAATACAATTTGATTTGATTTGAGTTCCGAACTTGAAGGACCATGGGGCATAAAAGGCATAGTGTGGAATAAGGGGTAGCTAGAGAGATGGTTGTCCGTTTCTATGAGCACAAGCGCTGTTCATGACACACTGTTGTTGGTGGAGAGAATTTTTGCAGTTTTAAAGCTTGTTTCCCGCCATTCTACACAATTTGTCATGGCGTGCAAAGAAAAGTTTGCAGTTTAAAAGCACATTTTCTTGCAATCCTATGCATTTTGCCATTTCTAATGTGTATTCGTGATGTTTGAGTGACCAAAAAAATTACAGCAATATCTATGGGCTAAAAAAACTAAATAAAAACACATTAGCTGAAATGGGCTAGTTGATCATCTGGACATTTCTGACATGTTTCCTCATACTATGCAATGCCTTTTTTATAGCAGACTTCTTGTATTTTTATACTTTTTCATACTGCCGTAGCATCATGTTGTGAGGATGTTTTTCAGCGACAGGGACTATGAGACCAGCCAGGATCAATGGGAAAATTAACAGAGCAAAGTACAGAGAGATCCTTGATGAAAACCTGCTCCAGAGTGCTCAGAACCTCAGACTTAAGGTTCACCTTCCAACTGTACAACAACCCTAAGCACAAAGCCAAGACAACGCAGGAGGGGCTTTGGGACAAGTCTCTAAATGTCCTTGAGTGGCCCAGCCAGAGCTCGGACTTGAACCTGATAGAACATCTCTGGAGAGACCTGAAAATAGCTGTGCTGTGACGCTCCCCATCCAACCTGACAGAGCTTAAGAGGATCTGCAGAGAAGAATGGGAGAAACTCCACAAAGACAGGTGTGCCAAGCTGGTAGTGTCATACCCAAGAAGACTCGAGGCTGTATTCGCTGCCAAAGGTGCTTCAACAAAGTACTGAGTAAAGGGTCTAAATACTTATGTAAAATCAACAAGCCACTGTGGGTTTCAGTCTAGAGGAGTTCATGGCGGTGGTGAAGAAAGTGTTTGATTCTCCGTTGTCCGAGAGAGAGGCTGCTTGGAAGCTACTCTGGCTACGCTAAGATTGCTGGCTGCTGAGAGTGCCTGGAACCCGGAAGCCGCTTTCGACACATTCCTTCACGGGTTATCAGAGGAGGTGAAAGACAAGCTCTGCAGCCCGGGCCTCCCGGAGGTTTTCAGTAAGGCTCGTGCCACCTCGCTTCCCCTGCATCGGCCCTATGACTGCGCCATCGACCTTCTCCCGGGCACTACAACACCTTTATTCCCTGTCGGGTCCGGAGACCAATGCGATGGAGACATACATTGAGGACTCACTGGCTGCAGGGGGTATCCGTCCTTCTCAGACCATGGTCCTCAGTTCTTGTCCCGGTTCTGGAAGGCATTCTGCACCCTCATTGGGGCATCGGTTTTCACCCCGAATCTAACGGCTAGTCGGAGCGAGCCAATCAGGACCTGGAGACGACTCTTTGTTGCCTCGTCTCTGCCAACCCCACCACCTGGAGCCAGCAACTCGTGTGGTTGGAATACAAGCAACATTATGCTACAGCATATTTACACATGAACTCAATCTAAAACTGTTTATAACGCACCTGAGCGATGTTGGCACTTAGCTAGGCCAGGACAGGTGTCTTTCTTCTCTTCGATTTTTGTTGCTTGCTTTACAACAGCACACAGAACCAAGTAGTGCGTGAGCGTTGGCCAGCTACTTAATCAATTTGTTTCATAGACAGAGTAGAGTCAACGTGTACAGACTACCGGTACACATGTTTGCATTTCTGATTCAATTGCAAAGAGGTGGGACGGACAGTAGTTGAAAGTTAGTATAAAAGTCTAGCTCCTTTTCTTGTTATAAAGTCACATTGTAGACCAGGCACTCATGCAGTCTTTATTTATTTGAACTTCAAAAAGCCCAAGAGCAATACAAATCCGAATAACAAAATATGCCGCAGGAAATACTACACACTGAGACTAAATAATTCCTTCCTTCCTGATAAACTTCACCCAAATTCCAGAGCTCTTGACCAATAATATAATTGTCATAAAATAAATAATCAAATTACATACTGTAGGATTATGGCATTCAGATTTCTTCAGATTATACTGTAATCAGACACTGAAACACACTGGGTGAGAAAAGCATACAGAGCATCTTATTTGGACCGGATTATTTAGGTTGTCACGGTTCTTTTCTTGGTCTTGTGATGAGTGATGCAAACTGCCAGTATCATCCCCACCAGACCCAGTCCAACTGTAGCTGCATGCAGATGAAACAAGGAGAGCCCGGAGGTACCAATAGACACTGCAGGAGAACCTAAAAGGAGAAGAATCACATGTTTATTGGTCACATACAAGTGGTTAGCAGATGTCATTGTGTAGTGAAATGCTTGTATATGAGGAGGGAGGCGTGGGCGGCTTTACCTGCTGATGTTATACTACATTAGGAAAATTGCATGGCTCATTTTTGTTAGTGTTGCATAACAGTATTTAAATTGTAATATAATTTAGTATATAGATTTATGTTACCTTGTCCCCAAGTAGTAGAAGATTTGTATATAGGTTCAAGGCCAGACACTGAAAGATAGTGACATAAATCATGTTTACTCATACTATGCAAATCCTTTTTATAGCTTGTATTTTTATACTTTTTCATACTGCCGCACTATGTATCATGTATCGTGTATCTGTCTTTTGTGTATTTTCATTCTGCACCTGCCCTGTGTTTTTCGTAGCTGCTTGACCTACCTACCTACCTACCTACCTACCTACCTACCTACCTATCTATCTATCTATCTATCTATCTATCTATGAGATCGGTTGATGAATAGGTGTACCACCAGTGATGACAAATAGGTTTGTCAAGTTCAAAGATCACAGTTGGAGAAACTGAACATAAAGCTGAGGCAGAATATTTTAGATGTGAGCATATTATTTTGTGACAGATTTAACAATTAAAATGTTTGGTTCTAAATGTAGTAAGTAAGATTTGGTTCAGGGTGCCAGATTCACGTGAGAATAAACATGATATTACGTGGTATTTTGTGGAAAATACACATGGTAAAATCTTCATGGTAAAATCCCCTCTTACCATGAAGTCGGCTTTCTCTCCCAATTGACATCACCTTGCCAATCTTTCCCATGCAGTAATACAATCCATGGTCTGCTTCATCAACCTTCTTGATTTTCAATGCCAATGACCTGTCGGCAATCTCCGCCTCGAAATTAAGAGTATGTTGTTTACCATAGGTTACAGTTGCGCCATTTAGACTCACACACAGCAAAACAGTAGGAGTCTTCTCAGGATTGTGCTTCAACCAGGTTATCTCGTGATGGTAAGTGATGTTACAGGGTAAAATGGCAGTATCTCCAAGCTGGACCTCTTGAAACACAGACTCCTCCACAGACTGCCGTGGCTTGACCATGAACACTGTTTGATAGATAGATTACAACACATTAGGTAATTTTCTAATTCAATCAAAGAAAAAAAACATTGTCTAATAATCAAATCAGCCTATTCATTAAGAAGACCCTCTGAAATTCCAATAAATTGTACTGACAAATCATCGAGGTAAACCAAAGAGATGCCATTCTCTGTGTGCTATTACTAGCAGAATGACAGGTAACAGGTTACAGACAGTTTCGTGTTCACTGATAAAACCACTACTTCCTTGAAAGTTTCACTTCCTTTCAGATGTAGACCACTTTTGTAAAACAAAGTGTTATAAGCTCAACTGAGGTTTGCCTTTTGCAAACCTTCAGCGTCATACCTTGAAACAAATGATTTTATGAAAAATTGCCTAAGCCTCCTAAAACACAACAAAAAGCTTTGTCATAAGTGGTAACATGCAGAATGTGATGGTTTGGTGTTGGTAAGGTGCTGTACTCTCATAGGTGAAACAACAGTTGCCTCTGAGCTGGTGTGTTATGGACTGGTCTTGCAGGAAGCTGTGCTCACAGAAGTGTGTAGGTTGTAAGCCGAAGTGACCTTTTGCCAAACCACCAAAAGAAATACTGCCTTTGATTGAAACAGACAAAGCCAGAGACAATGAAGAAAACAAAGATTGCTTGTTACTTTTAAATAGGCTAAGTAACGTATCTGTTGGAGTGTAAGGTTAGGTTTTGTTGCTTTTTTATCAGTTTGATAAAATAGTTGAATTGTCTCCAAAGTCTCAAAAGATGTAAATATCATTGTCATCCTTGTAATAACACAAACCTGGCATCCTATTGACTATAGAGCACTCGTTTTGACCAGAGCCCTATGGGGTCATCTACAATAGGGTGACAGGGCCGCGTAGACAATGTCCCAAACCTCGTCCCCAGGTTACAGAAACTGGGATAAAGCCAGTTGGTGGAGAGAACACAATATCCCTGACCCCTGAACAGCTTCTGTAGAGCTGGAATGCAATTTTTTCCCCAATGGGAATTGCCTTTCTGACCTATGTCTGCACTTGTCAAAATGCCCATGCCAACTTTTCTATATATATAAAAAATCATGCACGTCTCTTGCTGTATTTGTGATTTAACATTGTATATTGTTCTGTTTTTTTTAAAAATAATAAAATAAAAAGCACTGCCATAAATGTACGCACGGCTATAAAATAAAAAATAAAAAAAGCAGCCAATCGCAAGTCTTTTTACTGATGACGTGCCTAAAGAAGGGTCAAAGTTCAACCCCACGAGAAACAAACGGAACATCAACAAGGAGCGGAAAGCTTTTTAAAAATACTCCTACTGTCATTTATGACCACAGTTTAGGTCCAACAGTACTTTTGGACGCCGACAGTGAAGGTATGAGCCGAGGTCAAAATGCTAGGCTAGCTAACGAACGGTAACTTAGCAACTGCGAGTCGTCGTGAGCGGTTAACCTAACTAACTAACTAACTAACTAGCTAGTTAACGCTAGCTGTCAACCCGATGTGATCCATATTAAACCGACAGTTCCCTTGGATACAGTCAGTTTAGTCATTTCTCTAACTAAAGTCACACAACAAACAGCGTTAGCTAGCATTAGCATAAACTTCACACATAAAACAGATTAGCCTGCCTGGATCCCGTCTAGGTTAACGTTAGATAACGTCAGGCATAGCTAGTTAGATGGCAACGACAACTGTGTGTTTCACATTGCTAGCACTCAGTCGTGTTTTAACGACACATCACATCTGGTTTAGCTAAACGTGTCATTTCTTCCGCAGCATGGCTGGTGTTTTCGATATTGACCTGGAGTCTGAAGACCTTAGCGATGCAGAGGTGGGGATTTGTCACTTGTTGGTTGGGGATTTATTTTGTTATGTTAGCAAATGAGGGTAGTGTTACTTACTGTAACTAACTTGTTATCAGAGGGTCAGATCAGGGCTGTGTTCAGTGTAGTGAAGAAAACGCCCAGACATTTGCAGCTCGAATAAACATGGGGCATATCAACTACAAAGCTGTTCCCCAAAACAAAATATCTATGCATGTTCTGTGATAATTCATGATTACATCTTCAGTATATCTGTAGTGAACCTTCTTAACTCTTCTGTCCCTCTTGGGCTCTGTAGGATGACTATTGTGACTTTGTCGTAGCAGAGACAGAGCCGTAAGTGGAACCTCTGAACTTAGTCACTTTGTACACCATTCTTGCTTGAGCCTATATCTTTCACGGAATATAAACTCACCCTCATTCATTCTCCTCTTCAGAGTTCAGACAGAAGAGATAGAGCTGACCAGTGCTATTGTCAACAGAGACAGTGAGAGGATCGGACCAGACAGCTTTGAGCTGCTAAGTGTGCTGGGCAAGGGGGGCTATGGCAAGGTGTGTGTGTTTTCTAAGAATTTCAGTTTCACAGTGTACTTGGATATACACCAAGCTCTTGATCAGAAACTCATCCCATTTGTCATCGACCTACTTAACAGTTGTATTTCTACTTGTAGGTATTCCAGGTACGGAAAGTGCAGGGTTCACAGACGGGGAAGATATTTGCCATGAAGGTTTTAAAGAAGGTACATGCGATTCCTCTTGATAATTTTTGTCAACCAAAAGAATGCTCTAAGAATTGCTATGGTACCTGGGGAAAAAAAGAATATCTCTAAATACACAACTGACTTTCTCCGATCTCCACCTCCCTCCTTCCGCCCCCCCCCCCCCCCCCCCCTCTCTCTCCCTGCCAGGCGAAGATAGTGTGTAACGCCAAGGACACAGCCCACACGCGTGCAGAGCGGGAGATTCTAGAGACGGTGCGGCACCCCTTCATCGTGGACCTGCTGTACGCCTTCCAGACCGGGGGGAAACTCTACCTCATCCTGGAGTGTCTCAGTGGTGAGAGCTGGAGAGGGATGGATGGATGGGAGGGAGGGAGGGAGGGAGGGACCTGCTGTAAGGAGGGGATCTGGGAAGGACAACCATGTCTTATCTCTGAATCCTGGCACTTCAACAGGCACTTTGCTCGATCTCCTTAATCGTATTGCCTCTGTTTCTTTGTCAGGTGGAGAGCTGTTCATGCAGCTGGAGAAAGAAGGAATCTTCATGGAGGACACTGCCTGGTAGGAGAACTAGATGCTTATCTTCAGGTTATCATTGGGAAAGGATACAAGTGTGATGCTGAGGCCGTAAACACAGTGAATTTCCATGTAAACAATTGTAGAAGGGAGGAGGAGGAGGAGGAGAAGAAGATGAGAATAATGTGTCGTGCATGCGTAAGAGGAGGAGTGTTGATACATGTTTTCCCTCTGACAAATAGTTTTTATCTGGGTGAGATCGTGCTTGCTCTGGGACACCTCCACTCAAACGGGATCATCTACCGAGACCTGAAACCAGAGAACATCATGCTGAACCACCAAGGTGCGTGTGTCTCTCTGTTACATAGAAATCAATAAGTCAATGAGATGAAAATAGTTTGTATATATATTTTTTATTATTGATTTGCTATGCATTGGCTTATTGTTATAATTTACAATTGACACATATTGTATCTCTGTCTCCCAGGACACATCAAGCTGACTGACTTTGGCCTGTGTAAGGAGTCCATTCACGATGGCGCGGTCACACACACCTTCTGTGGGACCATAGAGTACATGTGAGTCTAGTGCCGCACTGATGAATGACAGTAGGGGTCGCTTTATTAGTCATAGACCAGATAGGTTTGAGTTCACGTAACTAGTTCTAGGACAATTCTCCCCCTCCTTCCCGGAAGTCAAGTGTGATTTAAGGAAACGTTCCATTTGTCCCTGGGCTGCATGGCCTCGTGTGACATTTCCACCATATTCCTTACACTAACCACGTTTTTATGCGAGTAAAGTCATACCGTATAAAAACAATTACCACGACAGTTTTGATGGTACAATTTTATAAATACAGACCGATGATTTGTTAATTCGGAGAAATGGCGGTGGAAACTTGGGAGTCTCGAGATGATATGGTGTGTGGCTCCTCCCACTACGACTGGGAAAACCACACAGTTTATTAGGCTACAGATGAAATGACTTATGATGAACTTCACAGGGTGGTGAAAGTTCACATTGATCTTGATGCTCCTTTACAATAAATATCGATCTAGTCTGATTCTGGAGACATGATGATCGTTGCTTGACTGCCATTTGATAAATAAAGATATTCTCGATGTGATCCATAATATAATCTCATCGTGTAGACTAGCCTACCCGCACTGTAGGCCTGTGAGCGCATGTGCCAAGATCAGAGTAGGCACGTTTGCTATTTAACACAACAGTTTTTATGACAAAACAGTCGGTAAAGTTAAATGCTGTGAGAAGGGTGACAATCTGATAACAGTAAATGCTCTCTACTCTTCCACTGAAGTGTCTCTTCCCTGCGCTCTACCCCCCCCCCCCCCCACCCCACTCTTTCCCTTTTTCTTACATTTTCTCTCTCTCCATCTTGCGCTCTCTCAGGGCTCCAGAGATTCTGATGCGTACAGGACACAACCGGGCGGTGGACTGGTGGAGTCTTGGAGCCCTGATGTATGACATGATGACTGGCTCGGTGAGAGAGTGAGAGTGAGAGAGAGAGAGAGGGAGGGATGGAGGGAGGATGAAGAGGGCTGGGGTGTAGGTGGAGAAAGAGAGGGAGAGTAGGAGAAAAAGAAGAGAAAGGAAACATTTTTGGGAAAATGTTAGATTTTTGTTTTCGGAATGTTTAGTACAGTAAGCCACTATTATAAACCAATCAGATACCGTTTGAAAGAAGTTTGACTCTAACCTCTTGGCTTCTCTCACCTCCCTGTCTCTCCCCCATAGCCTCCGTTCACTGCTGAGAACAGGAAGAAGACCATTGATAAGATCTTGAAGTGTAAACTCAACCTGCCGCCCTACCTCACACTGGACGCCCGAGACATGATCAAGAAGGTGAAGACACCCACCCCTCCTCGTCTCGTTAGCTATAAGAACATTTATCATCCTAAGAATAAAGGTCAAGACTCAATCTCTCTCTCTCTCCGTCTTTACATCTCTTTCCGTCTCTCATTATATATATCTCTTTCTTGCCCTCTCTCTCTCTCCCTC
Source organism: Thymallus thymallus (assembly GCA_023634145.1). Lineage (NCBI taxonomy): Eukaryota > Metazoa > Chordata > Actinopteri > Salmoniformes > Salmonidae > Thymallus > Thymallus thymallus. The sequence continues at coordinate 13,597,696 of CM042424.1, forward strand.
TTTTTTTCGACATCTTTCTCTCTCTTTGTCTTTCCATCTCTTTCTCTCCTGTCTCTTTCTGTCTCCCTCTCCTTTCTGTAGCTGCTGAAGAAGAGTCCTTCTCAGAGGCTAGGCTCCAGTGCGGCAGACTGTAAAGACATACAGGTGACCGACGCACACGTCTCCCGTTCACGTCACTCTCCACATCTCCCTTTGTTTTCTAGTGACATCATGAAGCTTTGTAATAGGCTTCGGGGGTTAATACAGGAAGTAAACAGAAATAGTCTACCTCCTTGAATTGAACAAAGCACCCCCCCCAACCCTGCTTTACGATCAGCGCTTATACGCTTATACTGATAGACCTGCGTTGTACAGGAACGGATTCTAAGTGGCACGTTTTTTCTTCTGGTTTTTACAGAAGCATCCTTTCTTCAGACACGTCAACTGGGACGAACTGCTGAACAAGAGGTGTGAGCCACCCTACAAGCCGTGCCTGGTACGACCACTTTTCTACTGGCACTCTCTCAACTCTACCTTTTATTCAAGTCTGTGCTTCGTCTTTTTAAATAATTGAGGAGGTACCTCAAAGGTTGAAACTGTGGAATCCCACTATCTGAGCACGGTTTCTCCGTACCACTATCTGAGCACGGTTACATGTACACGGTAATATGATTCTTGTGGATAGTCAGATTCATCTAATGGTTTGTTTTAAAACGTTTACATGCTTTGCAAGAAGAACCATTTCCCTAATAATCCAGGCTACCTGATGGGACTTCTGATAAATGCAGAAAAATCGCCTATCAAAATAAAAGTCCTACCGCAACGACCATGTTATTTTGGGACGTATTTTTGATTCTGAGTTCGGACATATAAAGTTTGTATGTGAAAACTCTGAGGCATACTTTGTTTTTCCGAACTCGACTTCACTCGCGCGTTAGACGGAGGCTTGAGCTGCTGGCACATTAAATACGCCTCTGGAATGCCAATGAAGCTGTTTACATGTCCTAGTAATTTGAACGATTGCTCAGAAAAGCAGGTGCTTTAATCGGAGTATGCTTACTTGGGTTTTGACATCACGCTGATTTTCAGATGAGCAGAATAAATTGTTTACCTAACTATTGCCATAATCAGTTTAATATCGAATTATTAGTGTTCATGTAAACATACTATATCTCCCTGCATTTATTTATGTTCTCCCACCATTTCTCTCTCTCTATTAAACCCCTCCCCCCTCTCTTTTTCTCCCTCCCCCCCTGTAGCAGTCGGATGAGGATGTGAGTCAGTTTGACACGAGGTTCACCAAGCAGACTCCGGTGGACAGTCCTGATGACTCCACAATCAGCCACCAGCACGAACACGCCTTCGCTGTGAGACTTTTACATTTGAGTCATTTATCAGACGCTCTTATCCAGAGAGACTTACAGTAGTGAGTCATTTATCAGACGCTCTTATCCAGAGAGACTTACAGTAGTGAGTCATTTATCAGACGCTCTTATCCAGAGAGACTTACAGTAGTGAGTCATTTATCAGACGATCTTATCCAGAGAGACTTACAGTAGTGAGTCATTTATCAGACGCTCTTATCCAGAGAGACTTACAGTAGTGAGTCATTTATCAGACGCTCTTATCCAGAGAGACTTACAGTAGTGAGTCATTTATCAGACGCTCTTATCCAGAGAGACTTACAGTAGTGAGTCATTTATCAGATGCTCTTATCCAGAGAGACTTACAGTAGTGAGTCATTTATCAGACGCTCTTATCCAGAGAGACTTACAGTAGTGAGTCATTTATCAGACGCTCTTATCCAGAGAGACTTACAGTAGTGAGTCATTTATCAGACGCTCTTATCCAGAGAGACTTACAGTAGTGAGTCATTTATCAGACGCTCTTATCCAGAGAGACTTACAGTAGTGAGTCATTTATCAGACGCTCTTATCCAGAGAGACTTACAGTAGTGAGTCATTTATCAGACGCTCTTATCCAGAGAGACTTACAGTAGTGAGTCATTTATCAGACGCTCTTATCCAGAGAGACTTACAGTAGTGAGTCATTTATCAGACGCTCTTATCCAGAGAGACTTACAGTAGTGAGTCATTTATCAGACGCTCTTATCCAGAGAGACTTACAGTAGTGAGTCATTTATCAGACGCTCTTATCCAGAGAGACTTACAGTAGTGAGTCATTTATCAGACGCTCTTATCCAGAGAGACTTACAGTAGTGAGTCATTTATCAGACTCTCTTATCCAGAGAGACTTACAGTAGTGAGCGTAATCATTTCTCGTACTGGTCCCACGTGGGATTCGAACCCAGAACCCGGGCCACAGGACCACGATTGCCTCTTTATCCACTTTTTCACCACTCCATCTCTCTCCGTTTGCTCCCTTCATCTTTTCCTTCAGTCGTTTTCCTCCTCCTTTCACCTCCTCTCTCTGTCATTGGTTCACTCTATCTTCTCAACCTCACACATGGGTCATGTTCATTTGCCACTAAACGGAACAAAATGGACTGAAACAGGGAAGGGACTACCTGGACTAGTCCAATAAGAAAAGGTTGTTTTCGTTTCCTGTTGAACATTTGTATTTTTTAACAGTTTCAGTTGGGAGGGTTATTGAACACAAACAAAACACCTCTTATTCGGGTCTTTCCCCCACAAGATAGACTAGTGGAAGTGTCGTTAGAATGACTAGTCTGCCTATATCGTTAATGGGTGGTGGTGTTGTTGTCGTCGTCTCAGGGTTTTACCTACGTGGCCCCCTCTGTGTTGGAGAGTCTGAAGGAGGGCTTCTCCTTTGAGCCACGGACACGTCCTGTACGCAAACACAACAGCAGCCCACGCACCCCCATCAGGTGACACACACACACACACACACACACATACATATATGCACGGCAATACACTCACCTATGTATTTATTTGGCCTGAAGCTACATCTTTTAATTTAACCACAAAATAAAAGGTGACATTCTGTCCAGTCACCTCATATGAAACATTTGATCTCAAATCCAAAATGCTAGAGTATAGATTTAGCTTCACTGTCCAAATAAATACTTAGGGGAGTGTATACACACACACACACACACACCTCAACCCCACCCCATGTAGATGTGGTGATTATATATGTGTTTCCCTCTGTTCTTATCTAATGTCTCCATCTCTCCTTTTCTTTCAGTTATTTGTATTATTCTCTCTCTCTCTGCAGTCCTCTCAAGTTCTCTACCGCCGGGCCGTTCGCCAGGTCCACAAGAGGAGCAGAGAACGAGTCGGACCTTCTCTCCCGGACCTCGTTCCATCTCCCGCCAGAAGCCCCGCCCACCGACAACGGCGCCACGCAGCCAATCAGTACGCCCGGCCGGAACAAGAAGCAGAAGAGTAACCGGCGATGAACTGGAGTAGGAGGAGTCAGGAAGAGTCCGACCGTTTGGCCGCGTTCCAGGACGACTACTTTGGGGTCTTGCCACGCGCCTCCACCAATGGCTGATTGCCACGTCATCGACAGTTGGGCGCAGGTTGCTATATCATAAGATGTGGTTAGATTAAATGTTTAACACCCATCCAGGCATTGTAAGATCTGGAAGTCGACTGCTATGTAAGTCAGTCTGGAACGCGGCCGTTATCAGGAGGCCCTGTGTTTCTCACATACTGCTTACTTGCTCCCCCCCCCCCATACCCTTGTTGACTCATTCCTTTGAGGTCTGAATGGTGGTGAGCTTAGTGAAGAGCTACAGGGTGTGCAGCTTTTTGTTCCTGCCAAGCACGAACACACCTGATTCAGCTCTTGATGACTAGTGTTGTAGAATCAGGTGTGTTAGTGCTGGGCTGGTTCCCACCTCCACCTACCAGGGTTGTGACTACGGGGAGTACAGCTACGGCCAGAAGTTACTTTTCATAGCGGGTTAGGAGAGCATTTTAGCCAACCCTAACTGTTTTCCTAACCTTAACCTGAGTATCCTGACCTGCCACGTTAATGATCCTAACCTGCCTTATAAAAGTCACTTCCGGTCGTAGCTGTACTCTCTCTAGTCAGAACCACCTACCAAGGGTGGGGTCAATATCCGTTTACTTCCTGAATTGACTTAAAATGGAATTGACCCTGACCTTGCCTACGCTACCAGAGGGTCAGCCATTGCTTTTACATGTCCAGTTGTCACAGAGGCACAAAGGAAAGTCAACAAGGGTTTAGGGGACGGGTCGAGTTATCAGTTTGGGATCCAGCCACTTCACTTGACATTTCTCTCAACTTGCCACAAAAGCAAAGAGAACGCCCAACTACTGCCAAAGCATTTGACATTGCCATTATGAAAGTGTTAAATTGGGCAAAAATAAGAGCTTTAAACTGTATTAACTAGTCAATGCACCATCATAGCAGGTTATTTAATGCTTAAAAAAAATAACAATTTGATGAATAAGATATTTGGCTACAGAAGTGCCATTTCTGACCAATCTCTACTGTTTCCGGCCAAAAACAAATCACGTACGGCGTCCTCGCGTACTGGAGGAGTTACTGGCTAGCTACATTGGCTAGCGTAGCTAACGAACTAGCAACGTCGGTCGAGGTGCGCATGACCAGAAGGACGGCATCAATGAACCACCGAAGGCGCAGACCATTTCTGTTTGGAAATTGAGAAAGAGGCGGAGTTGGACGGTATTTTGTGCCCAAAGTTGACCTTTTTAAGTGGCACATTTTAGCCTAGTGGTCATTGTCATAACGCTGGAAATTAAAGTATCGAATGACACACATCTCCAAAAACACTGTATAAAATAGACATGCAGCTAAAGGTCATCTTTAAAATAATAGAGTATTTTTGATTATGAAAACGCATTTCTACATAAGCTCGTATTACAGCTGTGAAACACTCCGACTCGAATGTATGTGTCTGAAGAGAGATGTTGAATTAGCCTTTTATTTTTTAACACGCATAACGTTTCTCATATCACGTAGAACCATAGATCTACAGAGTTCCAGCCAACTATTTTACATTTGGGCAGACCTGGGTTCAAAAAGTATTTGTTTTCTTCCAAAAACTTTAGCTCCGCTTGATTGAGCTTGTCTGGCGCAATGGGACCAATGGAATAGTACCAAAAGTCCAAACTCCGCCCATCTGGCAATCCCGCCAGGCTCAATCAAATGTTCAACATATTTGAAAGAAATTGGATTTTGAACCAACATGGCACCCATTCACATTCTTCAACTGAAACAGTTTGCCGAACTCTGTTTCCCCACGGTTCTTTCATCAACCATCCTGCCTTAATGTTGTGAGAAATAGCTTTGGAAAACACAATACTTCTATCTATATATAATTTACAGGTATGTATTTGGGTCTTGGGAGGGAAATAATATTTATGTATTATTATTTAATGGACTGATGACATGTTCTGGATCAGTGGAATGTTTTGAGGTTTTATTTTATTTTCTCCGGCTAATGCGGTTGTGAGGAGGATAGGGTAGCAGAACCCTGAAGAATGAAGACATTGAATCTCTCTGGGCTCTTTGGTATTAATTGTGGCTTTAATGCAATGAATGAATGAATGTCTGTCTGTCTCTGCGCATTCTGTCTGTCCCAGGAATTGAACAGCTTCCATAGTCCAGAGAGAATGTAAGATATATTTTATTTAACTGTGTGCAGTTGACATGTGGGTCACTACTAATAATTAGTAGTTAATTCTAAGAAGATACATTTAGTGATAAAGAATCGCTGAAAACTTTATCTCTTGCACACATACGGTTGCGGACAAATACACTGAGTAAACCAAACATTAGGAACACCTTCCTAATATTGAGTTGGAACCCGCCCCATTTTGCCACCAGAACAACCTAAATTCGTCGGGGCATGGACTCTACAAGGTGTCGAAAGTGTTCCACAGGGATGCTGGCCCATGTTGACTCCAATGCTTCCCACAGTTGTGCCAATTTGGCTGAATGTCCTTTCGACGGTGGACCATGCTTGATACACACAGGAAACTGTTGAGCGTGAAAAAAACAGCAGCGTTGCAGTTCTTGACACAAACCGGTTGCGCACCTACTACCATACCCCGTTCAAAAGCACTTAAATCTTTTGTCTTGCCCATTCACCCTCTGAATGGCACACATACACAATCCATGTCTCAATTGTCTCAAGGCTTAAACATCCTTCTTTAACCTGTGACCTCCGCTTCATCTACACTGATTGAAGTGGATTTAACAAGTGACATCAATATTGGATCATAGCTTCACCAGGATTCACCTGGTCAGTCTGTCATGGAAAGAGCAGTTCTTAATGTTTTGTATACTCAGTCTATATTGGCGCCCTTGCACTTTTTCAACGGAGCAGAATGTTCTGTTTTCTCTTTACTAAACGTATTAAAAGGATATTTTTACCCAGAAGGCACCTGCAACTTACCACAGGTGAGATAAATTAAACATTAACAAGAATCACAAACAAATACATTTTCAGTTTGAATCATTTAAAAAGGACATGTTTTACTGTGAAGTGACAAATCTCAATATCAGTTATAAAAAAAATAAGGTGCCGTGGTTAATCAAACAAATACACGTGAACACAACACTTTCTTTTTTTATGTAATTTTTTTATATGTCAACCTATTTTAGAAAAAATAGTGCAAAAAGTGCCAATATATTTGGGTCTTTAACACTTTCCTTAGAATGCTGTGAGGTCAAAAGTATCTCCCTCCCTTTTCTCCTCACCGAGGATTTCTACTGTTCGCTCTTCTTCACCACCATCCTTCCTTCCATCAGTCCTCTCTCCTTTCATGTCGTCCTGGCTTCCCTCGCTCCCAATCTTCCTCTTCACCGCCTCCTCCTTTTTCTCCTCATCCTCTCGGTTCTTGGCTCTCTCGCTGAGGTCGATCCCATCTAAACTGGAGTAGTCGTCTGAGGAATCTCCTTCCTCCTCCCTCTGTCCCACTCTCACTCCGACGGCAGCGCTCACTCCGCTCTTCCCCTCCTCCTCCCCCTCTCCCTCCTCCTCGTCCCCCTCCACCACTCTCTTCCAGGGCCAGAGGCGCAGCCCCAGACGATCCTCCAGGTTTCTAACCCCGCCCCTCATGCTCTCCCTAACGCCCAATAACAGCCGAGGGGCGGTGCTGTCCTGGCCTGAGTGGCGGGTGTTCCACTTGTAGAAGAACAGGACAATCAATACGAGAAGAAAGATGGCGATTAGGACCACGACCACGACGGACCCCGAATCTAACTGACCCGATGGGAGTTGAGTAGAGGATGGAGTTGTGGGTGGGGTTGTGGGTGGAGTTAGGGGTGGAGTTGTGGGTGGGGTTTGGGGTGGTGGTGGGGTTGGGGGTGGTGTAGTGTTTTCAGTCTGCTGGGTTGGGCTACCTGATGTTTCAGATGTCTGATTCTCTGTGGATGTGAGTGTACCATTCGGGGAGTCTGTTGTCGAGGTGTAATGATTACCACGCGCTCCACTGGCATGCTTCTCAGTTGCGGATCGATCAGTGGTGATACTGGTATATTTCAAAAGTCCGTCTCTCGCGCTCGTCTTTTCAGGTTGTGTGTCGTTGAAGGACGTTCCGTTAGTGGCAGGCATCAGGAGGACCAGACAGAGCATGCTCAGAGCCAGGGTGATATCGGCCTTCATTGTGACTGAGAGAGAGACAGAGAGAAATGGAGGATAAGGTGATGTCAGTCTAACATGGTGGGTGAGAGGAGGCAATGTAACACAGGCCTAAATGACTCATGAGATGGAGGATGGTAGCAGGAAACGGACTACTAACGTAGGTTAGAACTTATTGCCTATATTATGTGTACAATGAAAGGGACTTAAATTGATTAAGACAATATTTATTATGTTAAGACTTATTTCATGCATTGGAAACACAAAGGTGTGCTAGCATGCACCGACACACACACACACACACACACACACACAGGAAATGGCAGTGTGCTCCAGAAGCTGCTTAACACGAACTACAGAGTACTTGTGGCGAAGCCACCTGTCCTGCATCCTGCCTCATCTTGCAAACTGAACCGCCATTCGACAACAATTGCAATTGGCACGAGAGGAAAACGAACACCCAGTCTGAACATTCACATTACTATCGCAGATTCAAAATGGCTGAATATGCCCTTATAAGAAAGCATAAACACTAAATAAACTAGGATTTAGACCACTGCAAAGCCTTCTAACCTCTACATTCCTGAACAACAGCACACACAGAAGAGGTCAAAAACCACCGTATGGCCAATTGACTCTTATTTCACTCAATTCAAGTAATAAAGCGATAGACTATATAACATATTTCTCTGAGATCTGTTCTCTCTCAGTATAATCTCTGTAGAGCTTCACTGGCTCAGCTGCGTGATGGTCGCCAGGCCCAGCCCACAGAGAAATGTTAGACCAACACTCAAACCAACATTAATTTCTTAAACTGACAACTGATTGTGTCCAACTGATAAAACAAATAAAAGTTGGACTGGAATGACTTTGTCCGTACTCAGGGAGTCCTCTTCAACGCGTACTCTTGAACAAACGTTTGAACAAAATGATGACAACTACAGTTTACTTGGTCAATCTCGGTAGTGTAGAAAACAGGAGGCAAGAACGTCAATGGAAATACTGTCATGCTTAAAGAGGAAGTGGAAAATAAAGTCAAATAAAGTCTTGAAGTGGTGGGGTGGGGGGCGAAAGGTGTGGACATAGGAAGGAGATGTAGAGTTGGAGAGATGGATAGCAGAGAAACCGAGAGGATGGAGAGATTGGGGGAAAGGATCAACGACAAAGGCACAGAGAAAGACAGAAATAATCAAACATTAATAAAAACAAATACTATGAAAAATGATATCAAATCAAAGCGTTCAACTCACCTGATCAGTGTGATTGATTGATTCTGAAGCTGACGGAAATAAAACTGAATGAACGAGAAGGGAAGAAAAGATTGAAAGAGAAGAGGGGGAAATCAGTTAGAGAGTGAGAAAAAGAACAAAAGAGGGCGGGAGGGAAGGTGGGTGGGGTAAGACACGGTGAGACAGAAGTGTGTGAGTGTGAAACTGCAGAGGAGAGAGGAAAAGAGAGAGAGATGGTTCAGATAAGTAATTAAAACGTGATAAGAAATACTGTGTCAGAGAGAGAGAGAGTATATATTATGTATTTATTTAACCTTTATTTAAGTCAGTTAAGAACAAATTCTTATTTATAACGACGGCCAAACCCTCCCCTAACCCGGACGACACTGGGCCAATTGTGTGTCACCCTATGGGAGAGAGAGAGAGAGAATGTGTATGGATATGAACACTAGTGGGTGAACTAACCGCAGATTATTGGTTTGATTAAAAAAAGATTGTTTTTTTATTTAATTTCTGAATGTGATCTTTGACCTTGTAGTACTGGGTAATGTGATGGTGAGAGGAGGAGAGTGTGTGTGTGTGTGTGTGTGTGTGTGTGTGTGTGTGTGTGAAGATCATTAAATGTTTTGTTATGATTCAATGGAAAAAGTGAGGCACATCATATGTTATAGCAATCTGGTGCCCGACTACACAGTCGATGAAGTGGCACCATTAGTTGATGCAATGCAACGTCTTTTAAGAACTCGACCTACATCTTAATGAACAGAGAGACGTGTAGATGAATAGACTCCGCCTCTCCTATGTGTGTGTGGAGAGACAAAGTGACCGAAAGTCAAAAGCAAAAATAGGCAGAAATAAGTCTAGTCACGACCAGATAGATGTTGGACTGACCGAGGAGATGGCACGATACTTGATATGTATTCTCCTGCTTTGCTTGCTGGAAGGAAATCTGAAAAAGGAATTGTTGAACAGGGGTCTCATGACATGTTCTGTTGTTTTCTGGTTTCTAGGGTTATTTGATTTCTGATGATGTTTCAACGTTATTAAAATGAGTTGTGAAATATGAATTAAATCAAGAAGAGACAACTGGAACTTTAAAGTCACATGATACAGACCACGCATTTCTATTGGTCTATTCTACATAATACAACAGCCTTTTAACTAAAAACGACCTGTTGTTAAAAAGTACTTGTTATTTAGAAGGGCATTATTACTGACACCTGTTTAGGTTTGAAATACTTTTAGCCTTAAATTGCTGCACTAAGCTAATATTTCCACATTATTTCACAAAATTTAAGGGGAAAAACAGTATTTTACAGATTAATGTTAGATGGTTCCTAACCCTGAAAGTAGTCTATAGGCTTGGAGAAACTGTAATCCGTGGTTAAACAGCCACCACAAACGTCAGCTAACTTCAGTCACCGCTAGATACAAATCTATGTGGGAGGGAGAGTGGTATTGCTGCAGCTGTTAAAGATGTTAGGGCTTAAATAAACTGAAATCAACTCAATTATTTGGTTAAGGTGTTTTTGCCTTATTTATTTTTTTCACATGTGCTGCATACCTCAACTAATACACAATAGATTTTTAGCTAGCGGTGGCTAAAGATAACTATGTCTGTTTAAAGAAAACTGAACCATTGATTACAGTTTCTCCTGGCTGAAAAAGACTACTTTCAGGAACCAACTAACATTTAAGTTGAAAAATACTGAACTTCCCCTTTAAGCAGAGGTGATTTTAGTAGCCCAGCAAAATCTAATAAACATTTAGAAAACCCATCCTGTCGCTGCTCTATGTAGACTTAGCTATCCCTGCGAGGTCTGATGCAAGAACTGGGTTTGACCCATTTTGGGTGGGTAACTTGTTTTGCAGTGTTCCAGGTGAAGGATGTGAAAGGAGGAGAGACAGTCACTCTACCCACTGGAGGTACCAAACTACATAAACAATCCCAACTTCTCTCTCCCTCTGGAGCTAAAGCTACAGGAGAAATATATCTACAGCTGTGTGTCTGCCAGCCCATTCAGCAACCAGACAACCAAACTCCACATTGAGGAGTACTGCCCTCAGTACGCAGGTATGACAAGAATCCATGTTGGGATAATCATTTTAAGAAGCAGCTACTGTCTGCCCTAGCTGTAACTCTCCTTTTTTCCTCTCTGTCTCTCTCTCTCTCTCTGTCTGTCTGTCTGTCTCTCTGTCTGTCTGTCTGTCTGTCTGTCTGTCTGTCTGTCTGTCTGTCTGTCTGTCTGTCTGTCTCTCTCTCGCTCTCTCTATCTCTTTCTGTCTGTCTCTCTGTCTCTGTCTCTCTGTCTGTCTGTCTGTCTGTCTCTCTCTCGCTCTCTCTCTCGTCTGTCTGTCTGTCTGTCTGTCTGTCTGTCTGTCTGTCTGTCTGTCTCTCTCGCTCTCTCTCTGTCTGTCTGTCTGTCTGTCTGTCTGTCTGTCTGTCTCTCTCGCTCTCTCTCTCGTCTGTCTGTCTGTCTGTCTCTCTCGCTCTCTCTCTCTCTGTCTGTCTGTCTGTCTGTCTGTCTGTCTGTCTGTCTGTCTCTCGCTCTCTCTCTCGTCTGTCTGTCTGTCTGTCTGTCTGTCTGTCTGTCTGTCTCTCTCGCTCTCTCTCTCGTCTGTCTGTCTGTCTGTCTCTCTCTCGCTCTCTCTCTCGTCTGTCTGTCTGTGTGTCTGTCTGTCTCTCTCGCTCTCTCTCTCGTCTGTCTGTCTGTCTGTCTGTCTGTCTGTCTCTCTCTCTCATCTGTCTGTCGGTCTGTCTCTCAGATGTCTGTGCCTGGTGCATCAGCATGAATGAGTTGGTGTTGTGATTGGTTGTCTGCTCTAGTGGGTGTGGCCGTGACTGTTTTGCTGGTTCAGCCCTGTCTGTCTCATCACATGCCCTCTAATACACTTCTGTATATTACTGTACAATATGTTACTTGGAAATTCCATTCTATTCTACTATTCAGTTCTGGTTTGTTCTGATCCATCCGACTTCTCGATCACCCAAAGTGTTTTTGGTTCAGTCACTCTCACAGCTTTGCCAGGATTCAGAATACCTTTTTAAAAAGCCTATGCTTCTGAAGTAAATATGCAACGTTATGTGACTACTTTCATTGTACATAACACATGTAAATTGATTGATGCATCTTTTGTAAAACATTCTGCTGCATTGTTAAAGATCTTAATTCACAAACATCAATGCTTATGTTTGAGACTCATCCAATACAGACCTCTCATTGTCTCACTGTAAAGGACTTCATTTATAACAAAAAAGATGTCAGCACCGCTCACTCTCTCTGAATTCACCTCAGGTAGTAGAGGTGTAAAATAACTTATTTCTACATAATAAACTAATTCAGAGTGGAACATATTTATTATAATGATTATGACGGACAATATTTACATAGCTTGTGTGTGAATTGGCCTTTGTTTTGGTAGACAGAGACACAGCCACGGATGTAACTCTTGAATACTTCTTTACTCTGTGTAATGCTGCCACCTGGTGGATTATAATGTTCACAAAGGCAACGAACACTTAAAGTTGAAACCATCTCGACTCCTCATGAACACAGACAGGCCAGTGTTACTGATGGCCAAACACCACCACGGTGTCCCTGGGGTCCGTTTTCTCTAATAGTGACTATGTCCAACAACTCATTAAAAACGTAGCCCTATTTCAGACCCATCAATGTTCAGACCCAGCAATGTCTTATGAAGGCCAGAGTAGCATATCCCTGTTGTATATCATCTATGCCACCCAAATGAAAACTAATACAGTAGTCAAATATGAACAGAGAGATTAAGGATGTAGAAGAGGTGACTCCGCCTCCCCTGTGAAGACAGACAGGAAGTCAAAGGCCACTGGAAAAAAAAGTCTATCAGTCTAGTTGCGACCGGATAGATATTGGACTTAATAAGAAGATGGTACGCTATTTAATACCTACACTCTTGCTTTTCTTGGTGGCAGGTAGTATAAACTCTTTTTTTTTATCAGTTTTTTTTTTACTGCTATGTTCTGTTATTTTGTTACGGCATTTATATCTGATTTAAAGTGTCTAAACTATGCTTATTAGTGGTTGAAAGATATCAGTTCAATAAAATACTAAAGGAAGCAATGAGAGGGAATAAGCATCGTCTGATACGTGTCCTTTGTGTTGCTATTTTACTGACGCACATAATATAACACCTGAGTACAACTTTATTGGTGTGGTATTTGTCCTCTTGTGTACTTAAAATATGGTGTTATATTGATGAATCAGGAAAAAGTCCACATTCATTTTTCTTTTTTAGACAGAGCAATGGTGATTGTAATAGTCAAAGGTGTTCGAATTTCCTGTCTGTTCACAAAGAGTACGGTTGGCTCTTCCTGTGTGGTCTGGACTCAGGCCCCTGATGTGTGAACTCTTCTTAGACTAGGTGAGTGACTTATCGTATGTGTTACTGTGTTTCAGATCTGAAAGGTGCAGTGAGGGCGGAAGTGAAGCCACCGACAGGGAGAGAAGGGCAGACTGTCACTCTACACACTGGACTTGCCAAACTACACAGTGATGCAATGATATTTTGGATATTTGGGCCAGTCAGTCCCGACATATTCATAGTTGAGAGTCAGGTCTTCAGAGGAGAAATTATAACTGAGTACAAAGGGAGATTCCGAGGCAGACTACAGCTGGACAGAGAGACTGGATCTCTCACCATAAGAAAACTCTCCATCAACGACTCTGGACTTTATCAGCTTCAAATCATCAGTGAACAGGTCACCTACCACAATTTCATTTTCGCAGTCTATGGTGAGTATGTTTTCAATCAACATCGAACAAGCTCTGTATTTAGAGTTAAGTTGTTCATGGTAAAACCATCAATTCCCTTTGCTATTGTTCATGATAAATATTACTTGTAGTCAATGTTATGTCCTGTCATCACTATAATAACTTGGTTTCTCCTGGTGTCCCAGCTTCAGTACCTACTCCTAACATCAGAAACAGCCCATATAACCCCTCAGTAGACAGTCTGTTGGTCAGTGGGAGCTGTTCAGTGGTGTGTTCTGTGGAGAACGGGAAAGAGGTGACCTTGTCCTGGTACAGAGAAGAGGAGAAACTGAACAAGACAAGTAGTCCCCATCAGACCAACCTGTCTCTCCCTCTGTGGATGAAAGGAAACAACAGGGATACCTACAGCTGTGTAGCAACCAACCCTGTCAGTAACCAGACAACCAAACTCAGCATTGAGGAGCACTGTCTGCAACATGCAGGTATGTCAATAATCCATAGCATACTGATATTGGGTCAATTGATCTGCTTAATGTCTCTCTCTCTCTCTGTCTCTATCTCTCTGTCTCTGTCTCTCTCTCTAACTCTCTCTGTCTCTCTGTCAGACTCCAGTGACTGTGCCCGGTGCATCACCCTTACTGAGTTGGTGGTGCGATCAGTCCTGTCTGCCCTGGTGGGTGTGGCCACGATCACTCTGCTGGTTCATCACTTCTGGCACAGAGGAAACCTTTAGACTGAGATCTGACTCCCGGGGGTGTCACTATTTAAAAAACTGTCCATGGTTTCTCATGGACTTGAACAGTATCATAATGTAGTCGTTTACATGACTTAACACGTGTCATGACATAATGAGAAGAAGAAAAGTACACCTTGACCTTTGACCTTTCTTTAACCTGACACTTGTCTTTTCTTATTAGCACTGACTTTGCTGACAGCTACTTCAGGAAAACGTTTTGACTGCAATATGTGATGTCACTCTTAGCTACCTTAAGATAAATGCACTTAACTGTAAGTCGCTCTGGATAAGAGCGTCTGCGAAATGACTCAAATGTATTTGTAAAAGTAACTATGTATTGGAAACAGTTATGACAGTTTTATAACATAATAGTTGTTTTAATTTGCCCACTAATGTCAATTGCTATAGCAAAAGTGTAAGGGATACCTGTCAAGACTACATAACTGTGTAATAACCATGAAAGTGTCATAGTGTTTGTTGGTGGACTATGTCGTGTAATATCTTCATAAGTTATAGGAAAGTGTCCATTGCTCAACTTGTCACCATTGGTGCTTTCACTCATGGAGATCCCATTTCAGACCCATAACAGCACCTAAACATGGGCCTGTTCAGACTTAGAAGGCACCAACAAGGACATTGAATCAACAAGCGTGTTGTGTATTCAAATGTTTAAAATATTATTTGACATATCGGTTATTAAAATGAAAACATTTTCTCAGCATTTGTATTTTGGCACACAGTTAGGCTAGTTCGCTAATTGAGCAGAGATCCTTGAACTGTGCAGCGATGGTGTTGTTCTGATGACAACCGGAATCTCTTATTGCCATTTCGTTATGAGTTAGAAATAGTGTCTAGTGTCGACACTCAGAACAAAAGGTGCTCGCTAGAACCTAAAAGTGTTCTTCAACTGCCCTCATAGGCAAACCCTTCGAATAACCCTTTTTGGTTCCATGTAGAACCCTTTCCACAGAGGGTTCTACAAGAAACCCAAAAGGGTTCTAACTGGAACCCAAGAGGTTATTATTTTCATCTGGCCCCTCACCCCTAGCATCCAGTTGGGCTGATTAAAGTTTACCTGCACCTCAGAACAGATTTTTAAAAAACACTTCTAGATGTGAAATAGCCTACAGATGTTGGTTCAGGATGCGTTTCTGTACAGTACAATAGTAGTTGTCATGAAGATGAAGAGTGTGGGGAGAAGGAGAAGAAGGTCCCGCGTGGCTCAGTTGGTAGAGCATGGTGCTTGCAACATCAGGGTTGTGGGTTCGATTCCAACGGGAGACCAGTATGAAAATATATGCACTCACTGTACAGTAAGAGCAACTGCTAAAATGTGAGAAGAGGGAAAGAGTGACAGGCGCCGTGGCGTTTGCTTAAAACTGCGTGGATTGGCTGAGAAATGCTTTCCCAGCGTTAAGAGTTCAGGATTGTGTGAAGCTCCTCTCTTAGTCTCTCCAGACCTCCTCCATGGTTGGAAACTTACTGGAATGAGGGCTTGACCCTCCAGAGCTGAGAAAATGGGGATAGGAAGCAAATTGGGGCTGACTGACTTCCTCATTTGCATAGCTGTCTCTCCTGCTATGATGAGCGCAGCCAGGCACACACACACACACTGAGCCATTGTTCAAGGAGTCTTGCTAATAGGTCATGGGTTGGCAAACTCAAGCCTATTCAATCTGGTCTGCGAGAGGTTTTGAGTATTTTATATATATATTTAATCCTAATACAAGTTAAAAAGTTTGCCCATCACTGATCTACAGCTCCCTATTTCTCCTATCCAAGGACCTTGATATTTGTCACTGACTGTTACCAATGTGCTATGGTGAGTGTTACGTCCCCAGGTTCGTTTTATAGTCATTTTTGTTCTGGTATTGTTTGTGTGTTTGTGTTTTCCTATCAGGCAAGATGGCTTTTGTGACTGTTCCGGCAGCTGATTGGTGGTTCAACGGCTGATTGGGACTTGAAACTCCGCCCACTCGTCAGTGGCTACAGCTGGCTGGGCTCTTTAAAAAACCCAGATTTGGACTAGCTAGATCTCTGCTGCTGTTTTTGGTTTGGTTTGTACCCTGTGTGGGGATTATTTATGACAGAGATTTTTTTTATATAAACATTTGACATAGTTTTCAACTGTTTTGTGTGTTAGTAAACCTAGCTTGTGTTCCTTTTTTTACTTGTAGCAGCAGGAGGGAGCAAAATGTTTGTTTGTGGATCCTTTGGATCCTTATTGTGGGTAAAAAACACAAATCCCCTTTTGTTCACAGGGAGTTGGGAAGTAGATTTAGAGCTACCCCGGGGTATACATCACCCGTAGGTATACTTCTCTGTCTAGAAACACCAGCTAGACCTGGGCGGACCACCAACTGTAAGGTTGGTTAGGGCGCCTCGACCGTGTGCCAGTTAGGGATTGTATATTCTATTGGGGGCCGGGTTAGTAGAGGTTAGGGAATTTTGTTTATTTCTTTGCTTTGGTCCGTCCAGCCCTCCCCTTTTCCGAGAACGTTATTGTTTATTATTCACACTATTACCATGGCTAAATAAACCCTGTTTTGTACGGTATTTGGTGTTTGTGTCCTTTTCTCGCACCACGACTCCGTACCTCCCTTGTTGGCATCGGTGGGCCGAGCAGTGGGTTGTCAGGCTCCCCTCCCTTTGGGAGCTAGAACGTAACAGTGAGAATGATTAGAGATCTCTTAATAACTATAGATTCACTGTTGCTACCCAAGTCATTCCAAAGGATAGGTTTAACAGAGCTAATTAAACGTAACCATACTTTAAGTCATGTATCATCGATGGTACTATTTTAGGCCTACAGTGCATTTGGAAAGTATTCAGACCCCTAGACTTTTCCACATTTAAAACTTTACAGCCTTATTCTAAAATTGATTAAATATTTTGGTTTACTCACCAATCTACACACAATACCCCATAACGACAAAGCTAATTTTAAAAAAATGTTCAAATGCAAATTTATAAAAACTGAAATACCTTATTTACATAAGTATTCAGACCATTTGCTATGTGACTCGAGATTGAGCTCAGGTGCATCCTGTTTCCATTGATCATCCTTGAGATGTTTCTACAACTTGGAGTCCACCTGTGGTCAATTACATTGACTGGACATGATGACTCGAGACTCAAGGCTGTAATCGCTGCCAAAGGTGCTTCAGATATTTCAGTTTGTAATTATGAGATATTGTGTGTAGATTGAGGTAAAAAATAATTAAAATCCATTTTAGAATAAGAATGCAAGGTAACAAAATGTGGATAGAGTCAAGAGGTCTGAATACTTTTAGAATTGACTGAAATCTAGATATATAGCATTTGTAAAGTCACCAACAACTAAAAAATTGGACAACACATATAGGCCTAGTGTTTAGATAGACACTTTATTGATCCCTGAGGGGACATTTCTTTGTCAAGCAGCTACAACAAAAACACAGGGCAGGTGCAAAATGCCACAACGAAAATACACAAAAGACAAACACGGTACATAGAGCAGCAGTATAGTAAAAAGTATCAAATTACAAGAAGTCTGTAGTTCAAAAAGCTATAAAAAGACATTTAATAGTATGGGTGGATGGCTGAATAAGCACACTATACATTGGCGGATGTTGGATGGTTAACTACACTATACAGGTCGATGGCAGAGAAATACTTCAATAGATAAAAGTGCGTATGATATGATTAAGGGTAATAATAGTTTACTTAATAGACATACTGGTTAAATTAACAGGTAAGTGAATAATTTGCATGGTTAAATTAACTGTACAGGTTAATACAGGTACAATACAGTTACATGTTCAGGTAAGTTAATCATTTGCATGGTTAAATTAACTGTACAGGTAAATATACAGGTTTGTTTGATTTCTCATTTTAATTAGAAATAATTGATATGTGGGATTCACATCTCCATCTGAACCATAAATCCAATTTAAAAAATCAAATCAAACTTTAATGGATAGCGAGAGAGAAACAAAATTCAATTTGGAAACTACGTTGAGCCTAGCCAGAATATAAACCGTAACGTTGATTGTTTGAATGTCCTCGAGTCAAGAGAGAAAATTTGAATCTCACAGGTCTTATACCTTTTCGGGCAGGAGAGGGTGTTTCTGTCATTTACGACCCCCTTATCTGATTGGGCGAGCAAAGCATCAGAATTACTAGGATCTTGTGTAATCAGCTAAAAGCACAGTTTTATCATCACAAAAACATTCTCTTTAATATGGATATTTCTTATCAAAAGTAACGAATGTTGACTTCATAGACAGTTTGGAAACCCTTTAAGTTACAATGTTTTTCATAATCATACCTTCATTTAAACTTTAATGATATAACAGAATAGACATTTATATCCATATAACGTTGGCCATTTTCCCTCCTCTCTTTTCCTGTGAGAGGGAAAGTGAGAGGAAAACTGGTTGGTGTCAAAGCCAATAACCTGTAACCTCAAGTCATGACAGGGTCATTGGCTACATTTAGACAGGCAACCCAATTATTCTGATTTTTTTTTTTTTCACTGATTGGTTTTTGACCAATCAGATCAGCTCTGAAATATGTATTCTGTTTTTACAGTGGCAGGGATGCAGTCCAATGAGTTCTCTTCTCCAACAGGGAGGTAAAACGCAGGGTCTGACAGAGTGGGCTCCTCTTCGTCTGGACTCCCTGAGGTAGAAACACAGCATCCTGTACATTGAGTGTAAAAACAATTGGATATTTTCTGAATTGAAAAAAATAAAAGCACAATCAGAAATGCTAGACATGCCATACAGTGTCAACTATGACAGGAACACTTTGTCGTCTTTAGGTTACTCAAGAAGTATGTCACTTACCTGCAGTATCTTTTTCCGAAAGCAGAATATTCCGATTAAAAAAAGGCCAAATCCGAGTATTATCACCATCAGAATGATTATTATTAGATGATTTTGACGAGACTCTGTCAAAATAAAAACAGGAAGCAAACCGATGAAACAATATTTACACTTTAGCTTGTTTTTTCCTCATAATCTAATTTGATAGTGTTGCTAAATCATTCTATTTTTTGGCTTAAATTAATCAACAATGAAAAAATAAGCTGTCTGTGTTCCTGTCAATAAATATGATTGTTTTATATGGTGTCTAAAACCCCCAGTGCTGGAAGGATCGCAGCGAATGGGGATCCAAGTAAAGTAATTAACCAATCCAATAACAAAGACAATGTTACCATTACTGTTAATGCAGACAGTGCTGACATACCTACAAGTTGAAGGCAGAGTGTTTCAATGTGGAGTCTGGTTGTCTGGTTGCTGACTGGGTTGGCAGACACACAGCTGTAGACATCTTTGTCCTGTAGCTTGATCTCCAGAGGGAGAGAGAGGTTGGTGGAGAGGTTGAGGTCAGGGCTGCTGGTCTGGTTGAGTCTCTCCTCTCCTCTGTACCAGGAGAGGGTCATGTCTCTCCGGTTCTCCACAGAACAAACCACTGAACAGCTCTCGTTGCCTGATGAACTGTCCACAAAATGACCTTGAAGGACTTGAGGAAGTGGTACTGGAGCTGGGATATTAAAAGACAAACGATGATTCAACACAGATTCCTGTCATTTATACCGGTCCTCTGGGTAGGAGTACGAATCTCACTAGTAACACAAGTGTGGTAAAGCACATTCATTTTTTTGTATCACTTTGGTGCAATTTCCATAAGTACAGTTGAAGTCGGAAGTTTACATACACCTTAGCCAAATACATTTAAACTCAGTTTTTCCACAATTCCTGACATTTAATGCTAGTAAAAATTCCCTGTCTTAGGTCAGTTAGGATCACCACTTTATTTTAAGAATTTGAAATGTCAGAATAATAGTAGAGAGTGATTTATTTCAGCTTTTATTTCTTTCATCACATTCCCAGTGGGTCAGAAGTTTACATACACTCAATTAGTATTTGGTAGCATTGCCTTTAAATTGTTTAACTTGGGTCAAATATTTTGGGTAGCCTTCCACAAGCTTCCCACAATAAGTTGGGTGAATTTTGGCCCATTCCTCCTGACAGAACTGGTGTAACTGAGTCAGGTTTGTAGGCCTCCTTGCTCGCACACGCTTTTTCAGTTCTGCCCACACATTTTCTATAGGATTGAGGTCAGGACTTTGATGGCCACTCCAATACCTTGACTTTGTTGTCCTGACTGATGTCTTGAGATGTTGCTTCAATATATATACATCATTTTCCTTCCTAATGATGCCATCTATTTTGTGACGTGCACCAGTCCCTCCTGCAGCAAAGTACCCCCACAACCGTGCTTCACGGTTGGGATGGTATTCTTCGGCTTGCAAGCCTCCCCCTTTTTCCTCCAAACATAACTATGGCCATTATGGGCAAACAGTTCTATTTTTGTTTCATCAGACCAGAGGACGTTTCTCAAAAAAGTACGATCATTGTCCCCAGTTAACCGTAGTCTGGCTTTTTTATGGCGGTTTTGAAGCAGTGGCTTCTTCCTTGCTGAGCGACCATTCAGGTTATGTCGATATAGGACTCGTTTTACTGTGGATATAGATACTTTTGTACCTATTTCCTCCAGCATCTTCACAAGGTCCTTTGCTGTTGTTCTGGGATTGATTTGCACTTTTCGCACCAAAGTACGTTCATCTCTAGGAGACAGAACGTGTCTCCTTCCTGAGCGGTGTGGCGGCTGCATGGTCCCATGACTACTATTGTTTGTACAGATGAACGTGGTACCTTCAGGCGTTTGGAAATTGCTCCAACGATGAACCAGACTTGTGGAGGTCTACAATTATTTTTCTGAGGTCTTTGCTGATTTCTTTTGATTTTCCCATGATGTCGAGCAAAGAGGCACTGAGTTTGAAGGTAGGCCTTGAAAAACATCCGCAGGTACACCTCCAATTGACTCAAACTATGTCAATTAGCCTATCAGAAGCTTCTAAATCCATAAAATCATTTTCTAGAATTTTCCCAGTCAACTTAGTGTATGTAAACTTCTGACCCACTGGAATTGTGATATAGTGAATTATAAGTGAAATAATCTGTATGTCTTGTGTCATCCACAAAGTAGATGTCCTAACCGACTTGCCAAAACTATAGTTTGTTAACATGAAATCTGTGGAGTGGTTGAAAAATGAGTTTTAAATGACTTCAACCTAAGTGTATGTAAACTTCCGGCTTCAACTGTATGTGGTACATTTTCACAACTCTAAGCACAAAAATCTAAACAGATCAAAACTGAATCAAAGTGCGCTCGAACAAAAACCCAGGCTTCAAATATATCTGCCAACCCGGCTGCATGCCACCCTGTCCTGTCTCTTAAACAACGAGAATGAAAGGGTTCTTATGCCATTATCCAGAATGCATCAGCCAATGAGCATCAGACAGGTTATAAAATTATCAATTGACATCAACAATGCATCAAATTCAATCTAGACGTATTGAGATATGAATCATTATGCATTCCAAAACAAATCTCAATATAGGCGTTAACATGCCTTATAAATAACTAGAAGTTGGGAAATGAGCATACGAAAGAGGAGGCTGGTGGGACGGGCTATAGGAGGCTGGAACGGTATCACCATGGAAACCACGTTTGACTCTGTTCCATTAACTCAATTACAGCCATTACAATGAGCTTGTTCTCCTATAGCTCCTCCCACCAGCCTCCTCTGGCATAAGCTACTTCTGTTATACCCGTAGGCTACACTGAATGAACTATGAGCTCGAACTCACCCACTATATCAGCAACCATCACTCCTGTGTTCCAATAGCACGTTGTGTTAGCTAATCCAAGTTTATCATTTTAAAAGGCTAATTGATCATTATCAATTTCATTATCATAGATCATTATCATTTAATGAAATTTCCCCCCCGGGGGAGCAATAAAGTACCTATCTATCTATCTATCTATCTATTATGTTAGCACAGCTAAAAACTGTTGTGCTGATTAAAGAAGCAATAAAACTGGCCTTCTTTAGACTAGTTGAGTATCTGGAGCGTCAGCATTTGTGGGTTCGATTACAGGCTCAAAATGGCCAGAAACAAAGAACTTTCTTCTGAAACTCGTCAGTCTATTTGTGGTTGAATCTGGGCTTGAAATTCACTATTTGACTGAGGGACCTTCAGCTGTTGTATGCAGCCAATTGGGCACAAACATGTGATTCGTTAGTCCAATCGAACTCTCAAACTATTTTAGGCTTGCCCTAACAAAGGGAAAAGCAGCCAACACGTGCTCCGAAATACGTGGGAACTACTTCAAGACTGTTCGAAAAGCATTCCTCATGAAGCTGGTTGAGAGAATGCCAAGAGTGTGCAAAGCTGTCATCAAGGCAAAGGGAGGCTACTTTGAAGAATTGTAAAAATAAAGAAAACCCTTTAAATGAGTAGGTGTCCAAACTTTTGTCAGCTTCCGTAAATAAAATAAAACCAACACTCACCATAGACAGTCAGATTGAATGTCTGAGATGTTATTTTTGTTTTGAAAATTTTTAGATGATAAATTCCAGAGTTGTTGAGGGTGAGATCTCTGATGGTGAGAGATCCAGTTTCGTTGTCCAGCTGCAGTTGACCTGGGAATCCTTCTTTGATGCATGTGATGTTCTCTCCTCTGATGATCTGACTTTTAACTATTGTGGTGTTTGGACTGACTGGACCAAAGAACCAAAATATCTTATCAGCCTGTAGTCCAGTCAGTCCAGCGTGTAGAGTGACAGACTGCCCCTCTCTCTGTACCAATGTATTCACTTCAGCATTCACAGCTCCCAACAGATCTGGAGAAAAAAAAAAAAAAAAAATGAATGTGTTGTTCAGCAGCAAAGACGAAAGGCACAAATCCTACTGTGTGTGTGTCAAGGTTATTATAGTTTTGTTTAAATTAAAAACAAATTCATTTCAATATTTTAATTTGAAATTCAGTTTAGTTTCAGTTAGTCTTCAGATTCATTTTAGTATTTTTTATTTATTTAGTTAAAGTTTTATAAAAACGTTTATTTTTTATATGATTTAGTTTTAGTGTTAGGAACAGAAAGAGGCTAGGAACCATTTATGTTCTAGTGTTTGGAATATCTTTAAAATCTCTGAGCTGTTTCCCAAAGCAATCTCTAATAGGCTAGCCTATATATTATGAGACCTGCCTATATATTATGAGACCTGCCTGTATATTATGAGACCTGCCTATATATTATGAGACCTGCCTGTATATTATGAGACCTGCCTATATATTATGAGACCTGCCTGTATATTATGAGACCTGCCTGTATATTATGAGACCTGCCTGTATATTACAGCAGTAACGAACACCAACACGAAGTACAACTTCTAAAGGAATCGCTTACTTACAGATGATGAAAAGTGCTGATGTTCCCAAATACTGAAGAGTTGTCATTTTTCTTTTTCAGGGACCCTATAGGGCTCTTCACATCCACTTTATTTGCAATACTCTTACAAGCCAGGTTATTAGAGGGACGTAATGATTGGCCAAATAGTTTCTAACCTATCCAGACAAATTCAGGTTCCGTTCCGTTTTATCAGATTGTGCAGTGAACATAGTGCGGCAGAAAGAGCTAGCTCGCTTAGTTAAGAGCTCTGTGTTTATTTTTATTTCTATTTCACCTTTATTTAACCAGGTATAGCTGAGAACTATTTCTCATTTACAACTGCGACCTGGCAGAAGTGCAGAAGTATAGGCCTCTCCATCAGGGGGCTCTGCTGAACACCCACTAGGTTTGGGTTTATCCGTTGTGACAGTGTACCAACCTGGGCCATACTCGGTTTGGTCTAGCAGTACTGCGGTTTGTCTTAGTTGTCTGTGTAGACTAACATAGATGCATGAAGTAAACTGTAGTAGTGGGTCAACAACCTGGGCCCGGTGTCACGTGAGGGAGACCAAATTTTCATATTTTCCATAAGGCGTACGACAAATTGACACGTTTTGATCGTATCCGATGATAAGGCATAGGCTATTTGAATAATTTAGACTACAAAGCAGAGGAGGTCTAAGAGAGAGAGGGAGGAAGACAGTGGGCATGAGTCGGTTAAAAATGGCAGGAAAAAGGGAGATGGTTTGTTGAACTGCATTGTTGGTTAAGGGCTTGTAAGTAAGTAAGAATTTCATGGTAAGGTATACCTGTTGTATTCGGCGCATGTGACATACAATTCAAATTGTAAGTCGGGTCTCTGTCTATTCTCTGCGTTGAGAAATACGTCACAACCCGGTTCACGGGTTAAGCACAGACATGTTCCTAAATGTCTTACAAATACAACATGTTATACCAGAATTGATGAGTGAAATGCAAATACTGTTGGTCAGCTACTGCTGTGTAAATTTACCAGAAAGAAACAATTGAGGTAAAGACGTACAGTAACTGGGTGTTCAACCCGGCTAGAGGAAAAACGTATTTAACCCTTAACTTGTGATCTTTTGAGTATCAGTGATTTACTGTCGTATAATGTTACTAAGCTAAAAATAAGTTGCAGTTAGAATAATGTCCGTTTGATTCTGATTGCTTTTGCCTTGTCGTTCTAAACGCTAAATTACATTAGACATACACAAATGTTAATGATCTCATTTTATTTCATGTCTATACAGCCATTGGTTGCAAATAGTATACATGTTGTAAAACTAATCAAGTCCTTTACCTCTCAAATTCATATTATGTGCGAGAGAATGTACAAAGTACATCTTCTACAGGAATAGTTTACTTACCCATGATGAAAAGTGCTGATATTCCCAAATATTGAAGCGTTGTCATTTTCTAGTTCTGTAGTCTGTTCACAGCCGCTGTGTTTCTTCTTGTTCTTCTTCTGATTAATGGTCGGATCACCACCTGTAAAGTGCACACACCAACAAACTCTCTCGACACCAGTCACTCCTCCCAGCACCCCATCCATTCCCCAACTCCTCCCAACATCTAACTCACAATCCTACACACTAGTCATTGATAAATTACACCAACTCTCTCGTCACCAGTCCCTCCTCCCAGCACCCCATTCATTCCCCAACTCCTCCCTTCCCTCGTGACCCTGTCATACAAACTTTTCCTTTCTTCATCATACCGCTCGCAACCAGAGACGGAGTATGACTTCCTGCGTGAAGTTGGCCCCCCACCCAACGCAAAACGTCGGGAAAATAGTCTTCATCGTTTGTGCTGCTTTCATTCTTTAGATATTAAATAATCTTTCATAGGTCATCCTGAGGTCACTCAGCCCCCTCACAAGCTCATAATTAACCCACAATAGTGTCGATCGTTTGTGCTGGTTTGTGCTGTTACAAGTTTTGTTTGTGCTGCTGCGGTATTTTGTTTATATTAGAGATTTACTTATGGCCGAGACGTAACCAGCCCTCACCGACTGCTCCAAATTAACTCCAAATACTGCTGGTAAAAGTTTTGTTTTTGCGATTGTCTTTTTTTACCAATACAGTTGGAGACGTAACATGGTAAGGGCCACACGGCAAACCAAACCCAAATCATTACTAATCCACTGCGCCTTTTCAACTGGTCACGGACACAGCGAACTCCAAGGTAAATGGTTTCAACATGAGCATTTTCTGTACCTTCAAAACTGGCTTCAAAACTGTGTATTTCCTTTTTTGTTTTTTAGAGAACTTGTCTTTGTATTGAACTGTTTCAGGCATCAATTCAATCTATTTCTCAAATGGAACTTCAAGCTCAAAAGCCTTGCAGTCTTCTGGTCTGGGAGGAAAGGACTGTGGCTCAAAATCTGTGTCATCACTACTGACACTGGTTTCATGATCACATTCATGATTAAACCCTAAAGCAGACCAGATGTTGTGTCTGTTTAATTTAACAAAAGTGTACAGGGCCTTTGCAGTGATCTTGTTTCCTAGCTGCTCACTCAGCTCTGTCCAGATGCTGTTATTAGGAGTAGCTATGGTACCATTTTTGACTATGGCCTCCTTTGATGAACACAGGACTGTGAAATGGAATCCCTGTCTACTGCTGGCTTTTTGGCCATCTGGCATAAGAAAGTAAAACATAATTACTTCAATAATTATTACTTATTTTGGGTCAAGTGTTTTATCTACAGTATAAACATGTTTTCATGTATTGATATTGACCCCTAAATGAAATGTGCATTTCATAGTTACATTAGCAATATTAACATTAGCAATGTGCTTTCTGTTGCCAAAAACATTACCAATCGTAGCTTTTGTTGTACCATTAATCAAAAAGTTTACTTATTTCTTAACTGACAGTAACAAAACATTTGACTTACATTTGCCAGGAATATGATTTATTTAAGGCTATTCTATGAGGAGATATGGTTCAATTGTTCCTCTACTAAACGCTACTACACACTCCACAAAAGTATGCTTGCGAAGCATAAACGATTGACAATATTTTGGGTTCATTCTGCGCATGTGGGGGGCTGTGTGACCTCAGAATGACCTATGAAAGATGATTTAATATTTAAAAAAAATTAAAGTAGCACAAACGAAAATAATTGCATCACAAACCAGCACAAACGGAGCACTAACGATCGCCACTATCGTGGGTTAATTCTGAGCTTGTGGGGGGCTGAGTGACCTCTGAATGACCTATAAAGTTTTCTTTAATATCTAAAGAATGAAAACAACACAAACGAAAATAATTGCAGCACAAACGATTGAGACTATTTTCCCGACGTTTTGCCGGCCAACTTCACGCAGGTTTCCGACCTACATCTTCCTTCTATGTGCTTCGGTAGTCTGTTCTCAGACACTAGAGGGAGCCATTTTATAACACAAGATACTCTTATTTAGCAGCTCTGAAAGATCTTACGTTTACATTTGACAGTACATTTAAGTAATTTGGAGAGACTAGTATTCAATTAATACGTCTGAATTCTTTGTTAATTATTATTAAACACCACTGTGACATACTAAACCTAGTCCATGACTAAAATTCATGCTTGATGGAGAATCTCCATTGAAATGGCTTTTTAATCCAGGACTAGACAATCTGTGTCCAGGAAACCAGCCCTGAATGTCTCCTATTCTATGGTGTCTGGTCAGCCTGCTTCTTTCTCAGGATATATGCTGTGTATACTTGTACTTGTGCAAATAAATCTCAACAAAATTGTTATAACAATTTTTTATTAGTAATTTACTTACTCTTAGTGATGTGTGGTGGGTATGGTCAATCCATTAAAAATGAAATACCATTTCAGGCCTGTAGGGAGACAAACTACAACCAACTACAGCCAACCCAAAGCTGTTGTTTTGACTTGTTATTCACTCAGCCCCCACCATAAGAATCATCCTCTGTCATGTTCATTGTCGCATGACTTGGAACTTATTATCACTTCCTGTTGCCAAAAACGTATCTCTTAACGTTTTTTCCAAAGTGGACAAACGTTAACCAGTACATTCTTACTTGCCAAACCCACACCCACTTTTTTATTTTTATTTTATTTCACCTTTATTTAACCAGGTAGGTCAGTTGAGAACAAGTTCTCATTTGCAACTGCGACCTGGCCAAGACAAAGCAAAGCAGTGTGACAAATAACAACACAGAGTTACACATTAAACAAACAGTCAAAAACACAATAGAAAAATCTATATACAGAGTGCAAAATGTAGTGCAAAAATGCAGTAAGGTTAAGAGGTAGAACAATAAATAGACTATAGTGGTGACATAAATTACAGAATTATCATTATTAACACAGGAATGAAAAATGTGCAAATTATGATGTGCAAATAGAGATACTGGAGTGCAAGATTAGTGAAAATAAACAAAAAATAAATATGGGGATGAGGTAGTAGTGTGGGCTATTTACAGAAGGGCTATATACAGGTGCAGTGATCGATAAGCAGCTTTGACAGCTGATGCTTAAAGTTATTGAGGGAGATAGGAACCTCTAGCTTCAATGATTTTTGCAATTCGTTCCAGTCATTGGCAGCAGCAAACTGGAAGGAATGGCGACCAAAGGAGGTGTTGGCTTTGGGGGTGACCAGTGAGATATACCTGCTGGAGCGCATGCTACGGGTGGGTGTTGCTATAGTGACCAGTGAGCTGAGATAGGGCGGGGATTTACCTAATAAAGACTTATAGATGACCTGGAGCCAGTGGGTTTGGCGACGAATATATAATGAAGGCCAGCCAACGAGAGCATACAGGTCGCAGTGGTGGGTAGTG
This sequence comes from Thymallus thymallus, assembly GCA_023634145.1. NCBI lineage: Eukaryota > Metazoa > Chordata > Actinopteri > Salmoniformes > Salmonidae > Thymallus > Thymallus thymallus. The sequence goes on from CM042424.1 coordinate 13,626,065, forward strand.
TATGGGGCTTTGGTGACAAAACGGATGGCACTGTGATAGACTACATCCAATTTGCTAAGTAGAGTATTGGAGGCTAGTTTGTAAATTGCATCGCCGAAATCAAGGATCGGTAGGATAGTCAGTTTTACAAGGGCATGTTTGGCAGCATGAGTGAAGGAGGCTTTGTTGCGAAATAGGAAGCCAATTCTGGATTTAATTTTGGATTGGAGATGGTTGATGTGAGTCTGGAAGTTGAGTTTATAGTCTAACCAGATGCCTAGGTATTTGTAGGTGTCCACGTATTCTAATTCGGATCCGTCGAGAGTAGTGATGATAGTCCGGTGGGCGGGTGCTGGCAGCGTTCGATAGAAAAGCATGCACTTAGTTTTACTAGCGTTTAAGAGCAGTTGGAGGCCACGGAAGGAGTGTTGTATGGCATTGAAGCTTGATTGAAGGTTAGTAAACACAGTATCCAAAGAGGGGCCAGATGTATACAGAATGGTGTCATCTGCGTAGAGATGGATCAGAGAGTCACCAGCAGCGAGAGCGACATCGTTGATGTATATAGAGAAAAGGGTTGGCCCAAGAATTGAACCCTGTGGCACCCCCATAGAGACTGCCAGAGGATCGGACAATAGGCCCTCCGATTTGACACACTGAACTCTGTCTGCAAAATAGTTAGCAAACCAGGCAAGGCAGTCACTTGAGAAACCAAGGCTGTTGAGTCTGCCAATAAGAATGCGGTGATTGACAGAGTCGAAAGCCTTGGCCAGGTCGATGAAAACGGCTGCACAGTACTGTCTTTTATCGATGGCGGTTATGATATCGTTCAGTACCTTGAGCGTAGCTGAGGTGCACCCATGACCAGCTCGGAAACCAGATTGCATAGCAGAGAAGGTACGGTGGGATTCGAAGTGGTCAGTTATCTGTTTGTTAACTTGGCTTTCGAAAACTTTAGAAAGGCAGGGCAGGATGGATATTGGTCTATAACAGTTTGGGTCTAGAGTGTCTCCTCCTTTGAATAGGGGGATGACCGCGGCAGCTTTCCAATCTCTAGGGATCTCAGACGATACGAAAGAGAGGTTGAACAGGCTAGTGATAGGTGTTGCAACAATTTTGGCTGATAATTTCAGAAAGAGAGGGTCCAGATTATCTAGCCCAGCAGATTTGTAGGGGTCCAGACTTAGCAGCTCTTTCAGAACATCAGCCGTCTGGATTTGAGTGAAGGAGAAGCGGGGGGGGGGCTTGGGCAAGTAGCTGCCGGGGGTGCAGAGCTGTTGGCCGGGGTAGGGGTAGCCAGGTGGAAAGCATGGCCAGCTGTAGCAAAATGCTTATTGAAATTTTCGATAATCGTGGATTTATCGGTGGTAACAGTGTTTCCGAGCCTCAATGCAGTGGGCAACTGGGAGGAGGTGCTCTTATTCTCCATGGACTTTAGTGTCCCAGAACTTTTTGGAGTTAGTGCTACAGGAAGCAAATTTTTGTTTGAAAAAGCTGGCCTTTGCTTTTCTAACTGACTGTGTGTACTTGTTCCTGACTTCCCTGAATAGCTGCATATCGCGGGGGCTGTTCGATGCTAATGCAGTGCGCCACAGGATGTTTTTGTGTTGGTCTAGTGCAGTCAAGTCTGGGGTGAACCAAGGGCTATATCTATTCTTAGTTCTACGTTTTTTGAAAGGGGCATGCTTATTTAGGATGGTGAGGAAAGCACTTTTAAAGAACAACCAGGCGTCCTCTACTGACGGGATGAGGTCAATATCCTTCCAGGATACCTGGGCCAGATCTAATAAAAAGGCCTGCTCGCAAAAGTGTTTTAGGGAACGTTTGACAGTGATAAGGGGTGGTCGTTTGACCGCTGACCCATTGCGAATGCAGGCGATGAGGCAGTGATCGCTGAGATCCTGGTTGAAAACAGAGGAGGTGTATTTGGAGGGCAAGTTAGTCAGAATGATATCAATAATGGTACCCATGTTTACGGATTTTGGGTTGTACCTGGTGGGTTCCTTGATAATTTGTGTGAGATTGAGGGCATCTATCTTAGATTGAAGTACAGCCGGGGTGTTAAGCATATCCCAGTTTAAGTCACCTAACAGTACAAACTCTGAAGATAGATGGGGGGCAATCAATTCACATATGGAGTCCAGGGCACAGCTGGGGGGTCTGTAACAGGCTGCAACAGTGAGAGACTTATTTCTGGAAAGGTGGATTTTTAAGAGTAGAAGCTCAAACTGTTTGGGCACAGACCTGGACAGTATGACAGAACTCTGCAGGTTATCTCTGCAGTAGATTGCAACTCCGCCACCTTTGGCAGTTCTATCTTGACGGGAAATGTTGTAGTTGGGGATGGAAATGTCCGAATTTTTGGTAGCCTTCCTAAGCCAGGATTCAGACACAGCTAGGACATCCGGGTTGGCGGAGTGTGCTAAAGCAGTGAATAAATCAAACTTAGGGAGGAGGCTTCTGATGTTACATGCATGAAACCAAGGCTTTTACGGTTAGAGAAGTCAACAAATGAGAGCGCCTGGGCAATAGGTGTAGTACTGGGGGTTATAGGACCTGGGTTTGCCTCTACATCACCAGAGGAACAGAGGAGTAATAGAATCAGTGTTCGGCTGAGGGCTTTCAGAACTGGACGTCTAGTACGTTGGCTACATAGAATAAAAGGAGCAGATTTCTGGGCGTGGTGGAATAGGTTGAGGGCATAATGTACAGACAAGGGTATGGTAGGATGTGAGTTCAGTGGAGGTAAACCTAGGCGTTGGGTAATGAAGAGAGAGGTTGCATCTCTGGAGACACCAGTTAAGCCAGGTGAGGTCTCCGCATGTGTGGGGGGAGGAACAAAGGAGCTATCAGAGGCCAGTTGAGCAGGACTGGGGGCTCTACAGTGAAATAAAACAATAATAGCTAGCCTGAACAGCAAAAGACAAGGCATATTGAAATAAGAAAGGGGCAGAAAAATAAAATAAAAAAATAACAGTTAATTAAGAGAGCTAAGACCACAATGTCAACAGAGTGCTATGTGTTAGTATTCTGTATTTGGCTAATCAATGTAATAACATACACAGCCATTATATCACTCAAGTCTAATTTCTATGTATATTGACATCCTGTCCAGTCCGATACGTGGTACCAAACAGAAACACTACTGCATTATCAATGCTTTCTCTCAATCTTTTTCTATCCAGTTATCAGACTCAGAGTCAGTAAGATTTTCAGAGGACTGGGGCAGCTATTCAACAAGTCGGTATATGTTCATAAGATGAACAGGTTCAGACAGTCAGATGTCTTTTGAAAGTGAATGAGTTACCTTGCTTTAGGGAGTGTACTTGTATAACCTTTCTGTGTTCATGCTGTACATGTATAGTAGCTGCAAAATATCCATAAGGTTTAATGTTCAGTTCCTGAAAAGCCTGATTTCAAGGCAAAACATTTTTCAAATATTGGTACAATTAAATGCAATATGTGCTTAATGTGCGATATTCTGATTTCAGAGCTAAACTTTTTGGTGTTTTGTAACGTGTTTCTTTCCATTCATCAAATGACTGCTGCAGAGTTTGGATTGATTGGCTGACTTTATTTGTCATTAAAAAATATATATTTACAATGGGGTTGAGGTCAGGGCTCTGTGCAGGCCAGTCAAGTTATTTCACACCGATCTCAACAAACAATTTCTGTATGGACCTCACTTTGTGCACGGGGGGATTGTCATGCTGAAACAGAAAAGGGCCTTCCCCAAACTGTTCCCACAAAGTTAGAAGCACAGAATCGTCTAGAATGTCATTGTATGCTGTAGCATTAAGATTTAACTTCACTGTAACTAAGGGGCCTAGCCTGAACCATGAAAGAAAGCCCCAGACCATTATTCCTCCTCCACCAAACTTTACAGTTGGCACTAGGCATTCGAGCTGATAGCGCTCTCCTGGCATCCGCCAAACCCAGATTCGTCCGTCGGACTGCCAGATGGTAAAGCGTGATTTTTCACTCCAGAGAACGTGTTTCCAATGCTCCAGAGTCCAATGGCCGCGAGCTTTACACCACTCCAGCCGATGCTTGGTATCCCACATGGTGATCTTAGGCTTGTTCTTTAGGCTGCTCGGCCATGCAAATCCATTTCATGAAGTTCCAGACGAACCGTTTTTGTGCTGACGTTGCTTCCAGAGGCAGTTTGGAACTCTGTAGTGAGTGTTGTAACCAAAGACAGGTGATTTTTACGCGCTACACGCTTCAGCACCCGCCGGTCCCGTTCTGTGAGCTTTTGTGGTCTCTTACTAGGAGGCTAACCCCGTAGTTTCTCCTAGATGTTTCCACTTCACAATAAAAGCACTTAGTTGACCGGGGCAGCTCTCTAGCAGGGCAGAAATTTGACGAACTGACTTGTTGGAAAGGTGGCATCCTATGACGGTGCCACGTTGAAAGTCACAGAGCTTTTCAGTAAGGCCCTTCTACTGCCAATGTTTGTCTATGGAGATTGCATGACCGTGTGCTCGATTTTGTACCCTTGTCATAAACGGGTGTGGCTGAAATCAAATCAACTAATTTGAAGGGGTGTCCACATACTTTTGTAGATATAGTGTACATTATACACACAGTACAAAGATTTGTTTCAGCATGATAATGCGCGGCCATGTCGCAAGGATCTGTAAACAATTCCTGGAAGTTGAAAATGGCCCAGTTATTCCATAGCCTGCACACTCACCCGACATGTCACTCATTGAGCATGTTTGGGATGCTCTGGATCAACGTGCTACAACAGAGTGTTCCAGTTCCCGCCAATATCCAGCAACTTCGCACAGCCCTCAGTTCTGCACGTTTTTGTTCCATTTTATTTTGAAGTGCGTTTTGTCTTGACACATTTACTACCATTTTCTCTCACAGTGGATATTAACATTCAGTAACCTTCATTGTAAATGTACACAATACCGGGCCTGATCCTTTTTTGGGTCTTAATGCAGTTTACATTCTGTTCATCTATTGGGTCATTCCTTGTCATTTCCTTGTCATTTTTTTTACAATTTTTTATTTCACCTTTATTTAACCAGGTAGGCCAGTTGAGAACAAGTTCTCATTTACAACTGCGACCTGGCCAAGACAAAGCAAGGCAGTGTGACAAAAAACAACACAGAGTTACACATGAGAATAAACAAACATACAGCCAATAACACAATAGAGAATCTATATACAGAGTGTGCAGATGTAGTGCAAAATGCAGTAAGGTCAGGAAGGTAGGACAATAAATAGGCCATAGTGGCGAAATAATTTACAGATTAGAAATTAACACTGGAGTGACAGATGTGCAAATGATGATGTGCAAATAGAGATACTGGAGTGCAAAATGAGCTAAAATAATAAATATGGGGATGAGGTAGTAGGGTGGGCTATTTACAGAAGGGCTATATTTTTATTTTATTTCACCTTTATTTAACCAGGTAGGTCAGTTGAGAACAAGTTCTCATTTGCAACTGCGACCTGGCCAAGACAAAGCAAAGCAGTGCGACAAAAACAACAACACAGAGTTACACAGTAAACAAACATAGTCAATAACACAATAGAAAATCTATATACAGAGTGCAAAATGTAGTGCAAAATGCAGTAAGGTTAGGAGGTAGGACAATAAATAGACCATAGTGGTGAAATAAATTACAGATTATCATCATTAACACAGGAATGAAGGATGTGCAAATTATGATGTGCAAATAGATATACTGGAGTGCAAGATTTGTGAAAATAACAAAAATAAATATAAATATGGGGATGAGGTAGTAGGGTGGGCTATTTACAGAAGGGCTATATACAGGTGCAGTGATCGATAAGCAGCTCTGACAGCTGATGCTTAAAGTTAGTGAGGGAGATAGGAACCTCTAGCTTCAAGGATTTTTGCAGTTCGTTCCAGTCATTGGCAGCAGAGAACTGGAAGAAATGGCGGCCAAAGGAGGTGTTGGCTTTGGGGGTGACCAGTGAAATATACCTGCTGGAGCGCATGCTACGGGTGGGTGTTGCTATGGTGACCAGCGAGCTGAGATAAGGCGGGGATTTACCTAGTAAAGACTTGTAGATGACCTGGAGCCAGTGAGGGCCAGCCAACGAGAGAATACAGGTCGCAGTGGTGGGTAGTATATGGGGCTTTGGTAATAAAACGGATGGCACTGTGATAGATTACATCCAATTTGCTGAGTAGAGTGTTGGAGGCTATGTTGTAAATGACATCGCCGAAGTCAAGGATCGGTTAGTTTTACAAGGGCATGTTTGGCAGCATGAGTGAAGGAGGCTTTGTTGTGAAATAGGAAGCCGATTCTAGATTTCATTTTGTATTGGAGATGATTAATGTGAGTCTGGAAGTTGAGTTTACAGTCTAACCAGACGCCTAGGTATTTGTAGGTGTCCACGTATTCTAAGTCAGACCCGTCGAGAGTAGTGATTATAGTCCGGTGGGTGGGTGGGGGCAGCGTTCGATTGAAAAGCATGCATTTAGTTTTACTAGCATTTAAGAGCAGTTGGAGGCCACGGAAGGAGTTTTGTATGGCATTGAAGCTTGTTTGAAGGTTAGTTAACACAGTGTCCAAAGAGGGGCCAGATGTATACAGAATGGTGTCGTCTGCGTAGAGATGGATCAGAGTCACCAGCAGCAAGAGCGACATCGTTGATGTATATAGAGAATAGGGTTGGCCCAAGCATTGAACCCTGTGGCACCCCCATAGAGACTGCCAGAGGATCGGACAACAGGCCCTCCGATTTGACACAATGAACTCTGTCTGAGAAGTAGTTGGAGAACCAGGCAAGGCAGTCACTTGAGAAACCAAGGCTGTTGATTCTGCCAATAAGAATAAGATAAGATAATAAGATACCCTGGGCCCCAGATTATCTTGGGATAAATAAACCAAACCAAGTTTTGTTGCAGCAATACCCAAACCGTATGTACCAGGGTAAAAATCGGTCATTTGTAAGTGGATGGTATCATAACCGAGATTGGTTGGAATACAGTGTCAAGGCAGACGCAGTTTACTGCTTTCCTTGCCGCCATTTTGGTAGTACATATTGTGGTATGAGCGAGAGAGTTCTAGAAGGAGTGCCTCTACAACATTGTAAGTCGACTTTGTGTCTGTCTGCGTATGCAGATGATGTAATGGTAATGATTAATAAACAAAATGATATAGATTTATTACTAAAGACATTAAAAGATTTTGGATTAATTTCTTCTGCAAGAATTAATTGGAATAAAAGTGAGGCAGTTTTTTTAACGGGAGAGTGGAAAAGTAGAGTACCACCAAATCATCCAGATGGTTTATGTTGGACAAGAGATGGTTTGAGATATTTGGGAGTATATTTAGGTAATGAAACAGTAGCTCAAAAAAACTGGATTGGAACTGTTGAAAAGCTTAAGTGCCGACTTCAAAAATGGAAATGGCTTGTACCAAATTTATCATACAGAGGACGTACTTTGGTGATTAATAATTTGGTGGCTTCCTCTTTGTGGCACCGGATGGCTTGCATTGACCCACCGGCTTATTTACTTGGAAAAATCCAGTCTGTTTTATTGGACTTTTTTTGGGACAAGTTACACTGGATACCGCACAACATCTTGTATTTAAAAAAAGAAGAAGGGGGTCAAGGACTTATACATGTACAAAGCAGGACTGCGGCCTTTCGGCTGCAATTCATACAACGCTTGCTTACCAACTCAGAGAACTTGGCTTGGAAGTCAGTGGCCTGTGCTATACGTAAATCTGTTGATGAACTCTGTTTAAGTAAACATTTATTTTTGATGGATCCAAAAAGAATCAACACATCGATGCTTCCTGTTTTTGATAGAAATCTGTTTAAAATATGGGACCTTTTTAAAGTGAAAAGAACTGAGAGTATAGTTTCTCTTTTTTGGTTACTGGAAGAACCCATGATTTCTGGTGCTCGTCTGGATATTTCAGATACATGTGGACTATTAAATGGTGTTTTTATTAAATCAAAGATCATAACACTGGGGCGTTTAATTAATGTGACTGGACCCTGTTTTAAAAATGTGGAAAATGTGGCTGCCTCATTAGGTATTAAATCAGTTCGAATTGTTGAAAAATGTCTTCAGAATTTGCAATCTGTATTAACAGTAAAAGAGTTGAACATGCTTGAAAATTGTTTTGCTAAGAAACTTGTGCCTAGTGATAAAGATGCCTTTCCAAAGTGTTTTTTGTCCCCAAATATAGGGGAATATTCTGGAGGTTTTTTGGAAAATGTATCAGATATGGATTGATATGAAGTTAGGGGAAACGTTTTTTACAATGCTTGTGTAAAAGCTTTCAACAAAAAAGGTTTACATGAAAGAGTTGATTCACCTTGGCGCACCATTTTTTAAGTTGATAAAGATGTAAAACCAGAGTGAAGGGCACTTTACAAGCCACCATTAACAAAAAGAATTGGAGACTTACAGTGGAGAATTATACATGGTATAATTGCTGTTAATTATTTTATTTCTATTTTAAAATCCAAATGTTAGTCAAAAGTGCCCTTTTTGTTCTCAAAGAGAAACTGTTTTTCATGTGTTTATGTACTGCTCAAGACTTAAGCCTTTATTTGACTTGTTGAAGGATATTTTCATTTGTTTTGATGAAAAATTTACTGTACCAGTTTTTATTTTTGGTTTTAAATATACTCGAAGAAGACAATATGAATGCCAATTGATACATTTTATTGTAGGCAAAGCAAAAATGGCAATATATGTTAGCAGAAAGAAAAAAATGTAACAAAAAGGTGATTATAATGTTGTAATGATGTTTGCAGCTATGATTAAATCTAGCCTGCTAATTGATTTCTATTTTTATAAAGCTACTAACTGTTTAGAAGTGTTTGAAAATATATGGTGTCATAGAGGGGCATTGTGTTCTGTTATGGACAATATATGGTGTCATAGAGGGGCATTGTGTTCTGTTATGGACAATATATGGTGTCATAGAGGGGCATTGTGTTCTGTTATGGACAATATATGGTGTCATAGAGGGGCATTGTGTTCTGTTATGGACAATATATGGTGTCATAGAGGGGCATTGTGTTCTGTTATGGACAATATATGGTGTCATAGAGGGGCATTGTGTTCTGTTATGGACAATATATGGTGTCATAGAGGGGCATTGTGTTCTGTTATGGACAATGAAATTAACTTTTCACATTTTCTATTAATATGATGTGATTTACATTTTAATGTTTTCATATTTTTAAATATTTCTGTAATAAATGTTTTTTGAAAAATCAAAAAAGAAATCTCTCTCTCTCGTCTGTCTGTCGGTCTGTCTCTCAGATGTCTGTGCCCGGTGCATCAGCATGAATGAGTTGGTGTTGTGATTGGTTGTCTGCTCTAGTGGGTGTGGCCGTGACTGTTTTGCTGGTTCAGCCCTGTCTGTCTCATCACATGCCCTCTAATACACTTCTGTATATTACTGTACAATATGTTACTTGGGGAGATTCCATTCTATTCTACTATTCAGTTCTGGTTTGTTCTGATCCATCCGACTTCTCGATCACCCAAAGTGTTTTTGGTTCAGTCACTCTCACAGCTTTGCCAGGATTCAGAATACCTTTTTAAAAAGCCTATGCTTCTGAAGTAAATATGCAACGTTATGTGACTACTTTCATTGTACATAACACATGTAAATCGATTGATGCATCTTTTGTAAAACACTCTGCTGCATTGTTAAAGATCTTAATTCACAAACATCAATGCTTATGTTTGAGACTCATCCAATACAGACCTCTCATTGTCTCACTGTAAAGGACTTCATTTATAACAAAAAAGATGTCAGCACCTCTGAATTCACCTCAGGTAGTAGAGGTGTAAAATAACTTATTTCTACATAATAAACTAATTCAGTGTGGAACATATTTATTATAATGATTATGACGGACAATATTTACATAGCGTGTGTGTGAATTGGCCTTTGTTTTGGTAGACAGAGACACAGCCACGGATGTAACTCTTGAATACTCCTTTACTCTGTGTAATGCTGCCACCTGGTGGATTATAATGTTCACAAAGGCAACGAACACTTAAAGTTGAAACCATCTCGACTCCTCATGAACACAGACAGGCCAGTGTTACTGATGGCCAAACACCACCACGGTGTCCCTGGGGTCCGTTTTCTGTAATAGTGACTAATAGTGACTATGTCCAACAACTCATTAAAAACGTAGCCCTATTTCAGACCCATCAATGTTCAGACCCAGCAATGTCTTATGAAGGCCAGAGTAGCATATCCCTGTTGTATATCATCTATGCCACCCAAATGAAAACTAATACAGTAGTCAAATATGAACAGAGAGATTAAGGATGTAGAAGAGGTGACTCCGCCTCCCCTGTGGAGACAGACAGGAAGTCAAAGGCCACTGGAAATAAAGTCTATCAGTCTAGTTGCGACCGGATAGATATTGGACTTACTAAGAAGATGGTACGCTATTTAATACCTACACTCTTGGTTTTCTTGGTGGCAGGTAGGATAAACTCTTTTTTTTATCCGTTTTTTTTTTACTGCTATGTTCTGTTATTTTGTTACGGCATTGATATTTGATTTAAAGTATCTAAACTATGCTTATTAGTGGTTGAAAGATATCAGTTCAATAAAATACTAAAGGAAGCAATGAGAGGGAATAAGCATCGTCTGATACGTGTCCTTTGTGTTGCTATTTTACTGACGCACATAATATAACACCTGAGTACAACTTTATTGGTGTGGTATTTGTCCTCTTGTGTACTTAAAATATGGTGTTATATTGATGAATCAGGAAAAAGTCCACATTCATTTTTCTTTTTTAGACAGAGCAATGGCGATTGTAATAGTCAAAGGTGTTCGAATTTCCTGTCTGTTCACAAAGAGTACGGTTGGCTCTTCCTGTGTGGTCTGGACTCAGGCCCCTGATGTGTGAACTCTTCTTAGACTAGGTGGGTGACTTATCGTATGTGTTACTGTGTTTCAGATCTGAAAGGTGCAGTGAGGGCGGAAGTGAAGCCACCGACAGGGAGAGAAGGGCAGACTGTCACTCTACACACTGGACTTGCCAAACTACACAGTGATGCAATGATATTTTGGATATTTGGGCCAGTCAGTCCCGACATATTCATAGTTGAGAGTCAGGTCTTCAGAGGAGAAATTATAACTGAGTACAAAGGGAGATTCCGAGGCAGACTACAGCTGGACAGAGAGACTGGATCTCTCACCATAAGAAAACTCTCCATCAACGACTCTGGACTTTATCAGCTTCAAATCATCAGTGAACAGGTCACCTACCACAATTTCATTTTCGCAGTCTATGGTGAGTATGTTTCCAATCAACATCGAACAAGCTCTGTATTTAGAGTTAAGTTGTTCATGGTAAAACCATCTTTGCTATTGTTCATGATAAATATTACTTGTAGTCAATGTTATGTCCTGTCATCACTATAATAACTTGGTTTCTCCTGGTGTCCCAGCTTCAGTACCTACTCCTAACATCAGAAACAGCCCATAGAACCCCTCAGTAGACAGTCTGTTGGTCAGTGGGAGCTGTTCAGTGGTGTGTTCTGTGGAGAACGGGAAAGAGGTGACCTTGTCCTGGTACAGAGGAGAGGAGAAACTGAACAATACAAGTAGTCCCCATCAGACCAACCTGTCTCTCCCTCTGGGGATGAAAGGAAACAACAGGGATACCTACAGCTGTGTAGCAACCAACCCTGTCAGTAACCAGACAACCAAACTCAGCATTGAGGAGCACTGTCTGCAACATGCAGGTATGGCAATAATCCATAGCATACTGATATTGGGTCAATTGATTTGCTTAATGTCTCTCTCTCTCTCTCTGTCTCTGTTTCTCTCTCTGTCTCGCTCTCTCGCTCTGTCTCTCTGTCTCTCTCTGTCTCTCTCTCTGTCTCTCTCTCTGTCTCTCTCTCTCTCTCTGTCTCTGTTTCTCTCTCTGTCTCTCTGTCTGTTTCTCTCTCTCTCTCTCGCTCTCTCTCTCTCTCTCTCTCTCTCTCTCTCTCTCTCTCTCTCTCTCTCTCTCTCTCTCTCTCTGTGTCTAACTCTCTCTGTCTAACTCTCTCTCTCTCTCTGTCTCTGTCTCTCTGTCTCTGTCTGTCTCTCTCTCTCTGTCTCTCTCTCTGTCTAACTCTCTCTCTCTGTCTCTCTCTCTGTCTAACTCTCTCTCTCTCTCTGTCTCTGTCTCTCTGTCTCTGTCTGTCTCTCTCTCTCTGTCTCTCTCTCTGTCTAACTCTCTCTCTCTCTGTCTCTCTCTCTCTGTCTCTCTCTCTGTCTCTCTCTCTCTCTCTCTCTGTCTAACTCTCTCTGTCTAACTCTCTCTCTCTCTTTCTCTAACTCTCTCTGTCTCTGTCTGTCTCTCTCTCTGTCTCTTTCTCTAACTCTCTCTGTCTCTCTCTCTAACTCTCTCTGTCTCTGACTCTCTCTCTCTCTCTCTCTCTCTGTCTCTCTCTCTCTCTCTCTCTCTCTCTCTCTGTCTCTCTCTCTCTCTCTCTGTCTCTCTCTCTCTCTCTCTCTCTCTCTCTCTCTCTCTCTCTGTCAGACTCCAGTGACTGTGCCCGGTGCATCATCCTGACTGAGTTGGTGGTGCGATCAGTCCTGTCTGCCCTGGTGGGTGTGGCCACGATCACTCTGCTGGTTCATCACTTCTGGCACAGAGGAAACCTTTAGACTCAGATGTGACTCCCGGGGGTGTCACTATTTAAAAAAACTGTCCATGGTTTCTCATGGACTTGAACAGTGTCATAATTTAGTCGTTTACGTGACTTAACACGTGTCATGACATAATGAGAAGAAGAAAAGGACACCTTGACCTTTGGCCTTTCTTGAACTAACACTTGTTTTTTCTTACTAGCACTGACTTTGCTGACAGCTACTTCAGGAAAATGTTTTGACTGTAATATGTGATGTCACTCTTAGCTACCTTAAGATAAATGCACTTAACTGTAAGTCGCTCTGGATAAGAGTGTCTGCAAAATGACTCAAATGTATTTGTAAAAGTAACTATGTATTGGAAACAGTTATGACAGTTTTATAACATGTTGTTTTCATTTGCCCACTAATGTCAATTAATATAGCAAAAGTGTAAGGGATACCTGTCAAGACTACATAACTGTGTAATAACTATGAAAGTCTCATAGTGTTTGTTGGTGGACTATGTTGTGTAATATCTTCATAATTGTTTTTTTTAAGTCATAGGAAAGTGGCCATTGCTCAACTTGTCATGGAGATCCCATTTCAGACCCATAACAGCACCTAAACAGGGGCCTGTTCAGACTTAGAAGGCACCAACAAGGACATTGAATCAACAAGCATGTTGTGTATTCAAATGTTTAAAATATTATTTGACATATCGGTTATTAAAATGAAAACATTCTCTCAGCATTTGTATTTTGGCACACAGTTAGGCTAGTTCGCTAATTGAGCAGAGATCCTTGAACTGTGCAGCGATGGTGTTGTTCTGATGACAACCGGAATCTCTTATTGCCATTTCGTTATGAGTTAGAAATAGTGTCTAGAGTCGACACTCAGAAAAAAAGGTGCTCGCTAGAACCTAAAAGTGTTCTTCGACTGCCCTCATAGGCAAACCCTTTTTGGTTCCAAAAGGGTTCTAACTGGAACCCAAGAGGTTATTATTTTCATCTGGCCCCTCACCCCTAGCATCGTTGGGCTGATTGAAGTTTTCCTGCACCTCAGAACAGATAAAAGAAACACTTCTATAGATGTGAAATAGCCTACAGATGTTGGTTCAGGATGCGTTTCCATAGATGAGATGATAGGTTGCTGTACAGTACAGTAGTAGTTGCGTGTCATGAAGATGAAGAGGGGGAGTGTGGGGGGAAGGAGAAGAAGGTCCCGCGTGGCTCAGTTGGTAGAGCATGGCGCTTGCAACATCAGGGTTGTGGGTTTGATTCCAACGGGAGACCAGTGTGATAATATATGCACTCACTGTACAGTAAGAGCAACTGCTAAAATGTGAGAAGAGGGAAAGAGCGACAGGCGCCGTGGCGTTTGCTTAAAACTGCGTGGATTGGCTGAGAAATGCTTTCCCAGCGTTAAGAGTTCAGGATTGTGTGAAGCTCCTCTTAGTCTCTCCAGACCTCCTCCATGGTTGGAAACTTACTGGAATGAGGGCTTGACCCTCCAGAGCTGAGAAAATGGGGATAGGAAGCGAATTGGGACTAGCTGACTGACTTCCTCATTTGCTGTCTCTCCCGCTATGATGAGCGCAGCCAGTGTGTGTGAAGAAGGACCGGTTCAAGGAGTCTTGCTAATAGGGCTTGGGTTGGCAAACTCAAGCCTATTCAATCTGGACTGCGGGAGGTTGAGTATTTATATATATATATATATATATATATATATATATATATTTAATCCTAGTACAAATACCCTGTCTATATATATATATTAGTGTATCTTATAAGTCTGTGCGGCCCTCCATTGAATTTTGAAATCCCGATGTGGCCCTCGAGTTAAAAAGTTTGCCCATCACTGATCTACAGCTCCCTATTTCTCCTATCCAAGGACTTTGATATTTGTCACTGACTGTTACCAATGTGCTATGGTGAGAATGATTATTGAGAGATCTCTTAATAACTACAGAGATTCACTGTTGCTACCAAAGTCATTCCAAAGGATAGGTTTAACAGAGCTAATTAAACGTAACCATACTTTATAAGTCATGTATCATCGATGATACTATTTTAGGCCTACAGTGCATTTGGAAAGTATTCAGACCCCTAGACTTTTTCCACATTTTTTTTTTTTTTACGTTACAGCCATATTTTAAAATTAATTAAATATTTTGGTTTACTCACCAATCTACACACAATACCCCATAACGACAAAGCAAAACGTTTATTTAAAAATAAACATTTATAAAAAATAAAAACAAACTGAAATACCTTATTTACATAAGTATTCAGACCCTTTGCTATGTGACTCGAGATTGAGCTCAGGTGCATCCTGTTTCCATTGATCATCCTTGAGATGTTTCTACAACTTGGAGTCCACCTGTTGTAAATTCAATTGACTGGACATGATGACTCGAGACTCAAGGCTGTAATCGCTGCCAAAGGTGCTTCAGATATTTCAGTTTGTAATTATGAGATATTGTGTGTAGATTGAGGTAAAAAATAATTAAAATCCATTTTAGAATAAGAATGCAAGGTAACAAAATGTGGAGGTCTGAATACTTTTAGAATTGACTGAAATCTAGATATATAGCATTTGCAAAGTCACCAACAACTAAAAAATAGACAACACATATAGGCCGAGTGTTTAGATAGATAAATACTTTATTGATCCCTGAGTGGACATGTCTTTGTCAAGCAGCTACAACAAAACGTAGGGCAGGTGCAAAATGCCACAACGAAAATACACAAAAAATAGATATACGATACATAGAGCAGCAGTAAGAAAAAGTATAGAAATACAATAAGTCTGGAGTGCAAAAAAGCTATAAAAAGACATTGCATAGTATGGGTGGTTGGCTGAATAAGCACACTATACATTGGTGGATGGTTAACTATACTATACAGGTCGATGGCAGAGAAATACTTCAATAGATAAAAGTGAGTATAATATGAGTGAAGGTAATAATAGTTTACTTAATATACAGACTGGTTAAATAAACAGGTAAGTGAATAACTTGCATGGTTAAATTAACTGTACAGGTAAATATACAGGTTTGTTTTCGGGCAGGAGAGGGCGTTTCTGTCATTTACAACCCCCTTATCTGATTGGGCGAGCAAAGCATCAGAATTACTAGGATCTTGTGTAAACAGCTAAAAGCAAAGTTTTATCATCACAAAAACATTCTCTTTAATCTGGATATTTCTTACCAAGCGTAACGAATGTAGACATCATATAGACAGTTTGGAAACCCTTCAAGTTACAATGTTGCATTATTCAAGCGAGTAATGTGGTTTGGTTCCATTTTTTAAACGTGTAATCTGGTTAAAATGAAAAGTCGCTTGCATTGTTGAAGCATACTGGTTGTGGCTATTGCCTACTGGGATAGTTCATAGGAATATTTACGGTAAATGTCCGTTGCCGAGCGCCGAACCCTCTTGCAGCACCTGACGTTCCGTTGCTAATGTGAACTGAAAAGTTAACATACATATTATGTAAACTGAAATGTCGTTGTGCAATAGGGAGGTAAAACGCATGGTCTGACAGAGTGGGCTAAACAACAGAGTCCTCCTCGTCTGGACTCCCTGAGGTAGAAACACAGCGTCCTGTACATTGAGCGCAAAAACAATTGGATATTTTCTGCATTGAAAAAAAGAAAGAAAAGCACAATCAGAAATGATAGACATGCCATACAGTGTCATACAGTGTCAACCATGACAGGAGCACTTTGTCGTCTTTAGGTTACTCAAGAAGTATGTCTCTTACCTGCAGTATCTTTTTCCGAAAGCAGAATATTACGATAAAAAGGCAAATTCCGAGTATTATCACCATCAGAATGGTTGTGATTTGATGATTTCGACGAGACGCTGTCAAAATAAAAACAGGAAGCAAACCGATGACAATTAATATTTACAGTTTACCTTGATTCTTTTCACAATCTAATTTGATAGTGTTGCTACATCATTCTATTTTTTGGCTTAAATTAATCAACAACAAAAAAATAAGCTGTCTGTGTGGGCTGTTCCTGTCAATAAATATGATTGTTTTATATGGTGTCTAAAACACCCAGTTCTGGAAGGATCGCAGCGAATGGGGATCCAAGTAAAGTAATTAACCAATCCAATAACAAAGACAATGTTACCATTACTGTTAATGCAGACAGTGCTGACATACCTATAAGTTGAAGGCAGAGTGTTTCAATGTGGAGTCTGGTTGTCTGGTTGCTGACTGGGTTGGCAGACACACAGCTGTAGACATCTTTGTCCTGTAGCTTGATCTCCAGAGGGAGAGAGAGGTTGGTGGAGAGGTTGAGGTCAGGGCTGCTGGTCTGGTTGAGTCTCTCCTCTCCTCTGTACCAGGACAGGGTCATGTCTCTCCGGTTCTCCACAGAACAAACCACTGAACAGCTCTCGTTGCCTGATGAACTGTCCAGAAAATGACCTTGAAGGACTTGAGGAAGTGGTACTGGAGCTGGGATATTAAAAGACAAACGATGATTCAACACAGATTCCTGTCATTAATATCGGTCCTCTGGCTAAGAGTACAACTCACTAGTAACACAAGTCTGGTAAAGCACATTCATTTTTTTGTATCACTTTGGTGCAATTTCCACAAGTACAGTTGAAGTCGGAAGTTTACATACACCTTAGCCAAATACATTTAAAAACTCAGTTTTTCCACAATTCCTGACATTTAATCCAAGTAAAAACTCCCCGTCTTAGGTCAATTAGGATCACCACTTTATTTTAAGAATGTGAAATGTCAGAATAATAGTAGAGAGAATTATTTATTTCAGCTTTTATTTCTTTCATCACATTCCCAGTGGGTCAGAAGTTTACATACACTCAATTAGTATTTGGTAGCATTGCCTTTAAATTGTTTAACTTGGGTCAAACGTTTCGGGTAGCCTTCCACAAGCTTCCCACAATAAGTTGGGTGAATTTTGTCGCATTCCTCCTGACAGAACTGGTGTAACTGAGTCAGGTTTGTAGGGTTCCTTGCTCGCACACGCCTTTTCAGTTCTGCTCACAAATGTTCTATAGGATTGAGGTCAGGGCTTTGTGATGGCCACTCCAATACCTTGACTTTGTTGTCCTTAAGCCATTTTGCCACAACTCTGGAAGTATGCTTGGGGTCATAGTCCATCGTTGTCCCCATATTAGCTAAAGTAACGTCCTAGTCAACATAGCTAATATAACTAATGCGTTAGTAAACACGCTACAGTAATGCAGTAACGTTACAATGTATAGTTTAGTAAGCAGTTACACCAGCGGGCCCCGGTGGCAATACATGAATTAAGCTATTTTTTGTCCACTAAAATAATATCAAATTGATCAGAAATACAGTGTAGACATTGTTAATGTTGTAAATGACTATTGTAGCTGGAAACGGCATATTTTTTATGGAATATCTGCATAAAAAGGCGAATTGATCATTAAAAAAACCTTTTGAAATTATGTTAGCACAGCTGAAAACTGTTGTGCTGATTAAAGAAGCAATAAAACTGGCCTTCTTTAGACTAGTTGAGTATCTGGAGCATCAGCATTTGTGCATTCGATTACAGACTCAAAATGACCAGAAACAAAGAAATGTCTTCTGAAACTCGTCAGTCTATTCTTGTTCTGAGAAATTAAGGCTATTTTATTGTGCTACAAAATGGGATGGGTTTAATGAGGCATTGGAAAAATCTCCCTGGTCTTTGTGGTTGAATCTGTGCTTGAAATTCACTACTCGACTGAGGGACCTTCAGCTGTTGTATGCAGCCAATTGGGTACAGAGGAAGGGGTTCAAAGTTCATATTATTCATTTCACACAGAGCATGAGTAGGTGTCCAAACTTGTCTGGTTCTGTATATAAAATAAAACCAACACTCACCATAGACAGTCAGAATGAATGTCTGAGATGTTATTTTTGTATTGAAAATGTCTAGCTGATAAATTCCAGAGTTGTTGAGGGTGAGATCTCTGATGGTGAGAGATCCAGTTTCGTTGTCCAGCTGCAGTCGACCTG
Source organism: Thymallus thymallus (assembly GCA_023634145.1). Taxonomy (NCBI): domain Eukaryota; kingdom Metazoa; phylum Chordata; class Actinopteri; order Salmoniformes; family Salmonidae; genus Thymallus; species Thymallus thymallus. The sequence continues at coordinate 13,644,670 of CM042424.1, forward strand.
GGAATCCTTCTTTGATGTATATGATGTTCTCTCCTCTGATGAACTGACTTTTAACTATTAGGGTGTTTGAAAAGAACCAAAATACCAAAACATCAGCATGTAGTCCAGTCAGTCCAGTGTGTAGAGTGACAGACTGCCCCTCTCTCTGTACCAATGTATTCACTTCAGCATTCACAGCTCCCAACAGATCTGGAGGAAAACATAAATAAAAAAATTAATGTGTTGTTCAGTAGCAAAGTCAAAAGGCACAAATCCTACTGTGTGTGTCAAGGTTATTATAGTTTTGTTATTAATTTTTTTAATTCATTTCAATATTTTAATTCGAAATTCAGTTTAGTTTCAGTTAGTTGGTCTTCAGATTCACTTCAGTATTTTTTTTATTCAGTTAAAGTTTTATAAAACCGTTGATTTTTTATATGATTTAGTTTTAGTGTTAGGAACAGAAAGTTTCGTATTTGTTGGAGGCTAGGAACCGTTTATGTTCTAGTGTTTCTGGGGACGTCACGTGGGACATTAATGGTGCGTCCAAGACAACTGGGAAAATCATGACGTGATGTAGTTGTTGATCGGCTTCACTGCAAGTAGATTGTATGTTTTAAATATACATTTTATGACATCCGTGAACTTCAGGTCGAAAACTCGGAGCTCTAGAAAGAGGCCCGAGTTGGAATTCCGATTTGGAAGACAGTTCAAAATTCAAAACGATTTTTCCCAGTAGGAGCTCTTTTTTTTTTTTTTCTACCGAGTTCCCAGTTGTGTTAAACGCACTGAAGCCGGAGAGTTCCGAGTGGTTTTGAACTCGGCATAATGCATAAGGTGATGGTCAGGCTCTTCACCAACTTCCTCCTGCAGCCATCACATTGTGGGAGGCTCTATTGTCAACCAATCATTAAGGTGTTATTATTTGACCCATGTGAATGTGACCAAAGACATTACTGATCGGGAAGCAATTTGCTGCAATGTATGTGTGCAGTGGAAATACAAACATGTGATTTGAGTCTCCCTCACTAAGTGATTGTACAGTGTAGCCTACACACATAGTATGATTTTACATACATGTTTATTTTTACATTTTAAAGAACCTTTTTCTAAAACAATGCCGACACTGCCATGTTGATAAGAGCCTTGCTGTTGGAAAACTACGTTAGTGTCCGACTTTCGCAGATGCACCTCCCCTACTTACTTTTATATACATTTAGTTGTTTAAAACGTTGTTTTGTTTGTTTTTACACCAGATACAAACATACACATACGAACCAAAAGCCGAAACAAGTTCTTTGTTAGAACCTTCATAGGAACATCTTTAAAATCTCTGAGCTGTTTCCCAAAGCAATCTCTAATAGGCTAGTCTATATATTATAGATGTAAATGAATAACAATATGTCTAATAGTCTATATATTATGAGACCTGCCTGTATATTATAGATGTAAATGAATAACAACAGGTCTAATAGTCTATATATTATGAGACCTGCCTATATATTATGAGACCTGCCTGTATATTACAGCAGTAACGAACACCAACACGAAGTACAACTTCTAAAGGAATCGCTTACTTACAGATGATGAAAAGTGATGATTTTCCCAAATACTGAAGCGTTGTCATTTTTCTTTTTCAGGGACCCTATAGGGCTCTTCACATCCACTTTATTTGCAATACTCTTACAAGCCAGGTTATTAGAGGCACGTAATGATTGGCCAAATAGTTTATAACCTATCCAGACAAATTCAGGTTCCGTTCCGTTTTATCAGATTGTGCAGTGAACATAGTGCGGCAGAAAGAGCTAGCTCGCTTAGTTAAGAGCTCTCTGTTTATTTTTATTTATATTTCACCTTTATTTAACCAGGTATAGCTGAGAACTATTTCTCATTTACAACTGCGACTTGGCAGAAGTGCAGAAGTATAGGCCTCTCCATCAGGGGGCTCTGCTGAACACCCACCTCGTTTGGGTTTATCCGTTGTGACAGTGTACCAACCTGGGCCATACTCGGTTTGGGCTAGCAGTACTGCGGTTTGTCTTAGTTGTCTGTGTAGACTAACATAGATGCACAAAGTAAACTGTAGTAGTGGGTCAACAACCTGGGCCCGGTTTCCCAAAAGCCCAACAAGTGTCATTGTTAGCACCGTCATAATGCACGTGTTAGGCTACACATCAAGTAATATATTGAGACAAATTACAGACAGCCTACAAATATAAAACTCAATTGATTGAACATGAAATGTATTTATATAGTACTGGCCCACTGTATTTATATTTTAATGGAGTCATCGGTTTTAATTTGAGGCATATTTTTATACATCGCTGGTTTGTATCAATTGCAAAAGACAGTGGCAACTTTATTTGTAGTCGACTTTGAAGTTATCAGCGTTAGATTACGAGCGTTTTTCAACTGCAACATTATTAGAGATTGCTTTGGGAAACAGCTCGGAGATTTTAAAGATGTTCCTATGAAGGTTCTAACTGTCAGGCTCTGGCCATAGAGAAGCAATAGGCTTCTCTATGTTGCTTGGTCAGAGTCTGACAGTGTTGTTCTTTTCTGTTTCTTTGTGGGTTTTGGGTGGATCCCTAATTAGAGGCAGCTGCACAGCATTGTCTCTAATTAGGGATCCCATATATGTTGAGTCTGTCCTTCACTTTGGTGTGGGTTGTTATCGTTATATGTCGCAGTCACGGTGAAGTAAGTGTGTTTTTGTTTTAACGTAACATGTGAAATTTGTGTTTTGGTTTCGTTTTGTAGTTTGTCATTTTTGTGTTTGTTATACATAGTATTACTTTCTGGGCTATACATAGTATATCAAATAAAATGTCAAACTACTATAATCCCTGCGCTGCGTCTTGGTCTCCCCAATCCGTGACAGAACAACCCACCACTGCGAGACCAAGCAGCGCGACTGGGGAGAGAGGGAGAGAGGAGTTCACGCCAGTACCTATTCCCACGTGGCCTAGGGTGAAGCCTGAGGACAGGGGTAGGTTCATGAAGCAATGGAGGAGGATGGAGAAGCAAAGGTCCGTTGTGGCTGCGAGCACCACACCATTGGTGCGCAGCCAGAGCCCGGAGAGGCTGAAGACGGGGAATCGCCCACCACTTCGTCTGCCCACAGAGCAGGATCGGGAGAAGCCCGAGGGGTTCAATAAATACCCGGAGGAGGAGCAGATGAGGTGGTGGAGAGCCTGGGTTGCGCTTCCGCTGGAGGCTCAGAAGGACCCACTCCTCCGGGAGATAGAGGAGGAGAGGGACTTTGAGCGCCGACGGGTACTAGTGCTGAGGCTAATGGACAGACGACCACCTCCAGCGAAGGTCAGCGTCCCTCCACCTCCAGCGAAGGTCAGCGTCCCGCCACCTCCAGCGAAGGTCAGTGACACTAACAAAGAACTTGTTTCGGCTTTTGGGAAACCTGGCCCAGGTTGTGGCAATTGTTTACTTTCTGCATCGGAGTCTACCTTTAAAACTAACGTAACCTATGACCTGACCATCACCTTATGCCGTTGGAGTCAAAGTTACGTTTCAGTATAGTTAGTTTTTTCAAACGGGTTAGTTAATTTTATTTCAGTTTACTATTTTATTCCAGCTTTGTCATGACTAGTTTTAGTTTTAGCTAGCTTTGTATATCTCCCCGACTGAATATTGATGCTGACCAGGGCCATTCGAAAAAGAAAAGGAGAGCCTCACACTCTCTAGGAGCTCGATGATAAGGCATAGGCTATATGAATAATTTAGACTACAAGAAAGGCAGAGGAGGTCTGAGAGGGAGGAAGACAGTGGGCATGAGTCGGTTAAAAATGGCAGGAAAAAGGGAGATGGTTTGTTGAACTGCATTGTTGGTTGAGGGATTGTAAGTAAGAATTTCATGGTAAGGTATACCTGTTGTATTCGGCGCATGTGACATACAATTTGATTTGAATTGTAAGTCAGGAACTCGGGTCTCTTTCTAGAACTACGACCTGAAGATCACTGACATCATCATGATTTGACCTTGTTTCTTCCGAGTTCCCAGTTGTCTTGAAAGCACCATAAATCCAGAGAATGCTTGACTTTGATTACAAAGTTTGATGACAAAATCTGCCAGTGAAGGACCACCGCGCTCCTTTCTGTTCAAGTGAGCACAGCACAACAAGGTGCGTCCAAAAAAGGAATTGTATCCTGTTGCATAAATGATGTTATATGCCAGGGAGATATGTATACTGTAGCTAAGAAAGTAATACTAAGTGTATGTTGTGTAGTAAGCAGTTAGTAGCCCATGTGCCTCACCCTAATAAATTGTCTGCTTATACTGTATGTCCTCTTTATTTATCCTACGGTTCTGACTTGGTGTACAGGGAGAACACTAAGAACGGCCCATGTTCTGAATTCTGTCGTTGTAATTTTAAAAAGTGCTGAACAAATACTTATATTGACTAAGTCCGTCCTAGCTCGCTCATTAATGTCTTAATCGAAATGACGGATTGCCTCTTATCCGCTTGTCGTCCCCTTATTCCGTAGTTTTATATCTCAACTGTCAGTAGAAATGTGTTAAATCAAGTCAGTCATATCAGCTGTTTTTTTTTTAAAGGCAGTAAATGCCCTTTACCACAATAGACACCAGTAGCGCCGACGCTAACATCGAAGTGCTAGCCAGTGTAGCCAACTTTGCGACTTTGTCGCTATATTTAGCGAGTATTCAGACCCATCTAGCGACACATTTTCCAAAACATCGACTAGCGACAAATCTAGCGACTTTATCTGGTGTTTTTTGAGACGTTTTAGCACGTGTCGTTGTTACTCAACGAGCAGCGGGTGTTGCCGCGAGGCCACGCCCCGTCCACAAACATGCCGTCGCGTTGAGAAATATGTCACAACCCGGTTCACGGGTTAAGAACAGACATGTTCCTAAATGTCTTACAAATACAACATGTTATACCAGAATTGATGAGTGAAATGCATATACTGTTGGTCAGCTACTGCTGTGTAAATTTACCAGAAAGAAACAATTGAGGTAAAGATGTACAGTAACTGGGTGTTCAACCCGGCTAGAGGAAACTTATTTAACCCTTAACTTGTGATCTTTTGAGTATCAGTGATTTACTGTCGTATAATGTTACTAAGCTAAAAATAAGTTGCAGTTAGAATAATATCCGTTTGATTCTGATTGCTTTTGCCTTGTCGTTCTAAACGCTAAATTACATTAGACATACACAAATGTTAATGAGATCATTTTATTTCATGTCTATACAGCCATTGGTTGCAAATAGTATACATGTTGTAAAACCAATCAAGTCCTTTACCTCTCAAATTCATATTTTGTGCGAGAGAATGTACAAAGTACATCTTCTACAGGAATAGTTTACTTACCCATGATGAAAAGTGCTGATATTTCCAAATATTGAAGCGTTGTCATTTTCTAGTTCTGAAGTCTGTTCACAGCCGCTGTGTTTCTTCTTGTTCTTGTTCTTCAGATTAATGGTCGGATCGCCACCTGTAAAGTGCACACACCAACAAACTCTCTCGACACCAGTCCCTCCTCACAGCACCCCATCCATTCCCCGACTCCTCCCAACATCTAACTCACAATCCTACACACTAGTCATTGATAAATTACATCAACTCTCTCGACACCAGTCACTCCTCCCAGCACCACACCCATTCCCCAACTCCTCCCTTCCCTCGTGACCCTGTCATACAAACTTTTCCTTTCCTCGTCATACGGCTCGCAACCAGAGACGGATTATGACTTCCTGCGTCAACCAATGCAAAACGTCGGGAAAATAGTCTTAATCGTTTGTGCTGCTTTCATTCTTTAGATATTAAATAATCTTTCATAGGTCATCCTGAGGTCACTCAGCCCCCCCCACAAGCTCATAATTAACCCACTATAGTGTCGAGCGGTATTGTTTATATTAGACATTTACTTATGGCCGAGACGTAACCAGCCATCACCGACTGCTCCAAATTAACTCCAAATACTGCTGGTAAAAGTTTTGTTTTTGCGATTGTCTTTTTTTACCAATACAGTTGAAGACGTAACATGGTAAGGGCCACACGGCAAACCAAACCCAAATCATTACTAATCCACTGCGCCTTTTCAACCGGTCACGGACACATCGAGGCTCCCAGAATGTCTGGAATGTAACGCGAACTCCAAGGTAAATGTTTTTTACTTGTGATGTTGTTATGTGAATATTTCCCAGCACAAAACATGCAGTTATCAACGTTATGTCGTAAACACACTTGTTATGTTTTCCCCACACATTTAAATAATCTCATTACCTAACGTTTCTCACCAACGTGTTTAACTAAGTGCACTTTAGGTTACAGTGTTAGCTAATTGTTGGTGCATAAATGTAACTATACAGGTAAGTATTTTATATCATGTATATAGTTAATTTGATACATGTTATTATGCTGCCTACGGAGTCCATGCACAGATGATGCCCCATTTAATGTTTTCTGCAGCTAAGTGTTAATATATATGTATGTGTGTGTGTGGAAACAAATGACTCCAGGAATTAACAAAACATTTGTTTAATTGTGTAATTGAATTACTGTGTGCAATCAAATCCATTTACACAAACAATGAACCTTTTTCAAAGAGGACAATTGCACATTGAACAACAACATCCACATCTTCATCAACCACACAATTATGATTTTGTGTATAACACAGCATGTGGGCATATTTTGTTTTTTTTCTGATGCTCCCATCACTCCACTTCTCAGGTCATCATACATCTCCCAGACACATTGAGACCTCCTGCAGTAGGCCACATAATGACCAAGAGCATCCTGGGTTACGCCTCCTTGGAAAGCAATGACTGCCCTTAAGGTAAATGTCTCTCCTTGGAGCACCAGACTGGAGGGAAATTCACACAATGGAAATTCTCTTGGGCAGGAATTCCTTTGAGTTGGAGTTGCTGTGGAATCGTTTCCAAGGTCAGTATCGATCCACAGAAGTTCTCCTAGACTGTAACTGTGAGAAACTTTTCCTGCTCAGAGCACTTTTCCTGAGGTATATTCTGTCTTGAATGCAGAGGGACACTGAGACGGACTTTGGATTGGCCTGAGGCAGGGGGACTCTGGAAGGTTAAGTCCTTGTTCCACTGCGGTCTGAAGATGAGCCAAAATCCTGCAGTACAGCAATAGAAGTAGAAACAAATGGAATTTCCCTTGTGACTCGTGTGTTGAGGCTGCAATACTGTGAGGAGCACTGTTTTGTGAAGTAAACACTTGCAAGTTTTCTCATTGTCTTTTCAATGATAGCAGAGATGTGGCACTGTGCATCGATTTGGAGAGCACCAGACTTCAATTGGACATCTTTGAATATTCCACTTAGCAGCTCTGCCCTCTGAATGTAGGCTTGTGGGGTAAGACCCTTTGTGGTGATGCTTTTCACTAGCTGGAGGAGGTTGTTGGAGTCTTCACTGCGAACAATATTTCCAAAAGTGTTACTGTCGCAGAAAGCACAACATAAGAATTGACAAAAAGCATCAAATGCACATGTGTTCAGCACAGAGACTCTTGACTTGCTGAGTTTAACAGGCTGTTGATTGTTTCCATTTTGTAACAGTCCCATTTTCATTTTTTTCCCCTCACAGATGGATCTGCATGGAGCCATTCAGGACAAGGAGAAAGGTATGAATTAATCTTCCTCTTTTTTGGTGGAACAGCTAGGCCTCCAGTTTTCAACAATGTCTTTGTTTGTTGAATGGATGTTTGTGACAGTGTCAGACGACTCCCCAGAACAGGAGGCATCCATTTCTTTTCCATCTACACTGCAGTGGGTAGTGGATTGGGTCCTGTAACCATCACTGTTTCAACATGAGCATTTTCTGTACCTTTTTTGTTTTGCAGAACAAATGCGCATGTTGCCTTCAATGTAGGAAAGATGTCGAGCAATGTATCGATCCACCCGAATAGGTAAGATTTCATGCTTGAAAAGGCCGTGTTTGATGTTTTTAAACTCTCCTTCAACATTGGCTGAACTTGCGGTGATGTTGGTGCTACGGAAGTGAGGGATCAATACCCCTGTCCAGAGTGGTAAGTAACTTGCAAGTCTGATAATATTGGGAACAATCTCTGGGAGGAAGTGCATGTTATCTCGATCACCGTTGGCCACGGCAAGTAACCTGCTCATCACATATGTTTGTCACCCACTGCCGTAGGTCAGTGTGTATTTCTTCACATGGATCCACTCCTTCCATGTCCTCACCCTCTTCATCTGGAAAGATGACGCACTCTTCTGCAATTTGGGCTTTCAGGTAGTTCTTGCAACATTCTGATATGAGGGGGGCTCCAGAGCTGTCATTGCCCTCTGCTTCGCTGAGAGCCACAATAGTAACACTGCGTAGTAGCTCTCTTGCATTGTTCACAGATTGTGACTTGAGCAGCTGTGCCAGTGACCTCACAAAGAAATATTTAATGCGATGTGGTTTTCTTTTCAAGCAGTCCCATTGGCAGATCATCTTGATGCAGTGTGCAACATCAACCCAGACAAAACAAGGTGGCAGCTGTGCAGACTGGTTACCAAGTAAGACACCAAAACACTCATTGATGTAGGTCTTCAGATCAGGATGAGGAGTGAAAGCCTTGACCAGAGCTCCGAGCAAAGCCAGAGAAAAGTCACTCACAACCACTTTTGGAATTGGTGCACCTGAGCGAATCCATTGTTTAATTGCATTAACATCATGTCTCTCTGACAGCATTTGCAGCACTGGGACACTTGCGCTCCCATCCCCTGCCAGAACGCCCTGGTATAAGAAGATGTGGCCAGACATACCAACTGGTCTCTGTAGTTTCCTGACTACTGAACCAGTTGCATCAAAACTCAGTGTGGTGAGATTTCTTTGATATTGACTTGTACATTTGTGTTTGACTCCAGTAGTGACGTGCACTGTATTTTAGCATCTGCAGTGATAGAATTAGGTGACAAGGATCCTATTTTAAGTCATTTCTCTCTTTCTTTGCTTTGCGCAGGGTGGCCAAATTTGGCAGATGGCTTGGCTCAGGATCTCCAAAATCCATCAACTTTGTTGCCTCCGATGTCCTCCATACATGTGGTTCCATTCTACCCTCACACAGTTCCTTGGCTATCTGCACACGCAAGTTTCCAGATATGGCACGCTTGGAAAGGCCAATGTGCAGGGAGTCAATGTTTTTAATAAAACATTTCAGCACCATTGGGTTGTTCATTTCAGGCTCTCTGTCACAGTTGATGTAAAGGTCGCCATGACACTCCTTACATTTGCTTCTGATTTCAATGTATTTTGTTGTGGCTGATGGATAGACTTTGGCTCTTTTAAATACAAATGTGCAGATGCTTCTCACTTCTTTCCAAATTTGGTGATTTATTACATGAGGCCAGATGCCAGGCTTCAAAACTGTGTATTTCCTTTTTTGTGTTTTAGAGAACTTGTCTTTTTGTATTGAACCGTTTCAGGTATAAATTCAATCCATTTCTCAAATGGAACTTCAAGCTCAAAAGCCTTGCAGTCTTCTGGTCTGGGAGGAAAGGACTGTGGCTCAAAATCTGTCATCACTACTGACACTGGTTTCATGATCACATTCATGATTAAACCCTAAAGCAGACCAGATGTGTCTGTTTAATTTAACAAAAGTGTACAGGGCCTTTGCAGTGATCTTGTTTCCTAGCTGCTCACTAAGCTCTGTCCAGATGCAGTTATTAGGAGTAGCTATGGTACCATTTTTGACTATGGCATCCTTTGATGAACACAGGACTGAAAATGGAATCCCTGTCTACTGCTGGCTTTTTGGGCATCTGGCATAAGAAAGTAAAACATAATTACTTCAATAATTATTACTTATTTTGGGTCAAGTGTTTTATCTACAGTATAAACATGTTTTCATGTATTGATATTGACCCCTAAATGAAATTTGCATTTCATAGTTACATTAGCAATATTAACATTAGCAATGTGCTTTCTGTTGCCAAAAACATTGCCAATCGTAGCTTTTGTTGTACCATTAATCAAAAAGTTTACTTTTTTATTTACTGACAATAACAAAACATTTGACTTACATTTGCCAGGAATATGATTTATTTAAGGCTATTCTATGAGGATATATGGTTCAATTGTTCCTCTACTAAACGCTACTACACACTCCACAAAAGCATGCTTGCGAAGCATAAACGATTGACAATATTTTGGGTTCATTCTGCGCATGTGGGGGGCTGAGTGACCTCAGAATGACCTATGAAAGATGATTTAATTAAAGTAGCACAAACGAAAATAATTGCATCACAAACGGAGCACTAACGATCGACACTGTCGTGGGTTAATTCTGAGCTTGTGGGGGGCTGAGTGACCTCTGAATGACCTATAAAGTTTTCTTTAATATCTAAAGAATGAAAACAGCACAAACGAAAATAATTGCAGCACAAACGATTGAGACAATTTTCCCGACGTTTTGCGGGCCAACTTTACACAGGTTTCCGACCTACATCTTCCTTCTGTGTTCTTCGGTAGTCTGTTCTCAGACACTAGAGGGAGCCATTTTATAACACTATACTCTTATTTAGCAGCTCTGAAAGATCTTCCGTTTACATTTGACAGTACATTTAAGTAATTTGGAGAGACTAGTATTCAATTAATAAGTCTGAATTCTTTGTTAATTATTATTAAACACCACTGTGAAATACTAAACCTAGTCCATGACTAAAATTCATGCTCGATGGAGAATCTCCATTGAAATGGTTTTTTAATCCAGGACTAGACAATCTGTGTCCAGGAAACCAGCCCTGAATGTCTCCTATTCTATGGTGTCTGGTCAGCCTGCTTCTTTCTCAGGATATATGATGTGTATACTTGTACTTGTGCAAATACATCTCAACAAAATTGTTATAACTATTTTTTATTAGTAATTTATTTACTCTTAGTGATGTGTGGTGGTTTTGGTCAATCCATTAAAAATTAAATACCATTTCAGGCCTGTAGGGGGACAAACTACAACCAACTACAGCCAACCCAAAGCTGTTGTTTTGACTTGTTATTCCCTCAGCCCCCAACATAAGAATCATCCTCTGTCATGTTCATTGTCGCATGACTTGGAACTTATTATCACTTCCTGTTGCCAAAAACGTATCTCTTAACGTTTTTTCCAAAGTGGACAAACGTTAACCAGTACATTCTTACTTGCCAAACCCACACCCACAATGTCAACAGAGTGCTATGTGTTAGTATTCTGTATTTGGCTAATCAATGTAATAACATACACAGCCATTATATCACTCAAGTCTAATTTCTATGTATATTGACATCCTGTCCAGTCCGATACGTGGTACCAAACAGAAACACTACTGCATTATCAATGCTTTCTCTCAAGCTTTTGCTATCCAGTTATCAGACTCAGAGTCAGTAAGATTTTCAGAGGACTGGGGCAGCTATTCAACAAGTCTGTATATGTTCATAAGATGAACAGGTTCAGACAGTCAGATGTCTTTTGAAAGTGAATGAGTTACCTTGCTTTAGGGAGTGTACTTGTATAACCGTTCTGTGTTCATGCTGTACATGTATAGTAGCTGCAAAATATCCATAAGGTTTAATGTTCAGTTCCTGAAAAGCCTGATTTCAAGGCAAATTACAAGCAAAACATTTTTCAAATATTGGTACAATTAAATGCAATATGTGCTTAATGTGCGATATTCTGATTTCAGAGCTAAACTTTTTGGTGTTTTGTAACGTGTTTCTTTCCATTCATCAAATGATCGCTGCAGTGTTTGGATTGATTGGCTGACTTTATTTGTCATTAAAAAATATATATTTACAATGGGGTTGAGGTCAGGGCTCTGTACAGGCCAGTCAAGTTATTTCACACCGATCTCAACAAACCATTTCTGTATGGACCTCACTTTGTGCACGGGGGGATTGTCATGCTGAAACAGAAAAAGGCCTTCCCCAAACTGTTCCCACAAAGTTAGAAGCACAGAATCGTCTAGAATGTCATTGTATGCTGTAGCATTAAGATTTAACTTCACTGTAACTAAGGGGCCTAGCCTGAACCATGAAAGAAAGCCCCAGACCATTATTCCTCCTCCACCAAACTTTACAGTTGGCACTAGGCATTCGAGCTGATAGCGCTCTCCTGGCATCCGCCAAACCCAGATTCGTCCGTCGGACTGCCACATGGTGAAGCGTGATTCATCACTCCAGAGAACGTGTTTCCACTGCGCCAGAGTCCAATGGCGGCGAGCTTTACACCACTCCAGCCGATGCTTGGTATCGCACATGGTGATCTTAGGCTTGTTCTTTAGGCTGCTCGGCCATGCAAATCCATTTCATGAAGTTCCAGACGAACCGTTTTTGTGCTGACGTTGCTTCCAGAGGCAGTTTGGAACTCTGTAGTGAGTGTTGTAACCAAAGACAGGTGATTGTTACACGCTACACGCTTCAGCACCCGCCGGTCCCGTTCTGTGAGCTTTTGTGGTCTCTTACTAGGAGGCTAACCCCGTAGTTTCTCCTAGATGTTTCCACTTCACAATAAAAGCACTTAGTTGACCGGGGCAGCTCTCTAGCAGGGCAGAAATTTGACGAACTGACTTGTTGGAAAGGTGGCATCCTATGACGGTGCCACGTTGAAAGTCACAGAGCTTTTCAGTAAGGCCCTTCTACTGCCAATGTTTGTCTATGGAGATTGCATGACCGTGTGCTCGATTTTGTACCCTTGTCATAAACGGGTGTGGCTGAAATCAAATCAACTAATTTGAAGGGGTGTCCACATACTTTTGTAGATATAGTGTACATTATACACACAGTACAAAGATTTGTTTCAGCATGATAATGCGCGGCCATGTCGCAAGGATCTGTAAACAATTCCTGGAAGTTGAAAATGGCCCAGTTATTCCATAGCCTGCACACTCACCCGACATGTCACTCATTGAGCATGTTTGGGATGCTCTGGATCGACGTGTTACAACAGCGTGTTCCAGTTCCCGCCCATATCCAGCAACTTCGCACAGCCCTCAGTTCTGCACGTTTTTGTTCCATTTTATTTTGAAGTGCGTTGTTTTGTCTTGACACATTTACTACCATTTTCTCTCACAGTGGATATTAACATTCAGTAAACTTCATTGTAAATGTACACAATACCGGGCCTGATCCTTTTTTGGGTCTTAATGCAGTTTACATTCTGTTCATCTATTGGGTCATTCCTTGTCATTTCCTTGTCATTTTTTTTACAATTTTTTATTTCACCTTTATTTAACCAGGTAGGCCAGTTGAGAACAAGTTCTCATTTACAACTGCGACCTGGCCAAGACAAAGCAAGGCAGTGTGACAAAAAACAACACAGAGTTACACATGAGAATAAACAAACATACAGCCAATAACACAATAGAGAATCTATATACAGAGTGTGCAGATGTAGTGCAAAATGCAGTAAGGTTAGGAAGGTAGGACAATAAATAGGCCATAGTGGCGAAATAAGTTACAAATTAGAAATTAACACTGGAGTGACAGATGTGCAAATGATGATGTGCAAATAGAGATACTGGAGTGCAAAATGAGCTAAAATAATAAATATGGGGATGAGGTAGTAGGGTGGGCTATTTACAGAAGGGCTATATACAGGTGCAGTGATCGATAAGCAGCTCTGACAGCTGATGCTTAAAGTTAGTGAGGGAGATAGGAACCTCTAGCTTCAAGGATTTTTGCAGTTCGTTCCAGTCATTGGCAGCAGAGAACTGGAAGGAATGGCGGCCAAAGGAGGTGTTGGCTTTGGGGGTGACCAGTGAAATATACCTGCTGGAGCGCATGCTACGGGTGGGTGTTGCTATGGTGACCGGCGAGCTGAGATAAGGCGGGGATTTACCTAATAAAGACTTGTAGATGACCTGGAGCCAGTGAGGGCCAGCCAACGAGAGAATACAGGTCGCAGTGGTGGGTAGTATATGGGGCTTTGGTAATAAAACGGATGGCACTGTGATAGATTACATCCAATTTGCTGAGTAGAGTGTTGGAGGCTATGTTGTAAATGACATCGCCGAAGTCAAGGATCGGTAAGATAGTTAGTTTTACAAGGGCATGTTTGGCAGCATGAGTGAAGGAGGCTTTGTTGTGAAATAGGAAGCCGATTCTAGATTTAATTTTGTATTGGAGATGATTAATGTGAGTCTGGAAGTTGAGTTTACAGTCTAACCAGACGCCTAGGTATTTGTAGGTGTCCACGTATTCTAAGTCAGACCCGTCGAGAGTAGTGATTATAGTCCGGTGGGTGGGTGGGGGCAGCGTTCGATTGAAAAGCATGCATTTAGTTTTACTAGCATTTAAGAGCAGTTGGAGGCCACGGAAGGAGTTTTGTATGGCATTGAAGCTTGTTTGAAGGTTAGTTAACACAGTGTCCAAAGAGGGGCCAGATGTATACAGAATGGTGTCGCCTGCGTAAAGATGGATCAGTGAGTCACCAGCAGTGAGAGCAACATCGCTGATGTATATAGAGAATAGGGTTGGCCCAAGCATTGAACCCTGTGGCACCCCCATAGAGACTGCCAGAGGATCGGACAACAGGCCCTCCGATTTGACACAATGAACTCTGTCTGAGAAGTAGTTGGAGAACCAGGCAAGGCAGTCACTTGAGAAACCAAGGCTGTTGATTCTGCCAATAAGAATAAGATAAGATAATAAGATACCCTGGGCCCCAGATTATCTTGGGATAAATAAACCAAACCATGTTTTGTTGCAGCAATACCCAAACCGTATGTACCAGGGTAAAAATCGGTCATTTGTAAGTGGATGGTATCATAACCGAGATTGGTTGGAATACAGTGTCAAGGCAGACGCAGTTTACTGCTTTCCTTGCCGCCATTTTGGTAGTACATATTGTGGTATGAGCGAGAGAGTTCTAGAAGGAGTGCTTCTACAACATTGTAAGACGACTTTGTGTCTGTCTGCGTATGCAGATGATGTAATGGTAATGATTAATAAACAAAATGATATAGATTTATTACTAAAGACATTAAAAGATTTTGGATTAATTTCTTCTGCAAGAATTAATTGGAATAAAAGTGAGGCAGTTTTAACGGGAGAGTGGAAAAGTAGAGTACCACCAAATCATCCAGATGGTTTATGTTGGACAAGAGATGGTTTGAGATATTTGGGAGTATATTTAGGTAATGAAACAGTAGCTCAAAAAAACTGGATTGGAACTGTTGAAAAGCTTAAGTGCCGACTTCAAAAATGGAAATGGCTTGTACCAAATTTATCATACAGAGGACGTACTTTGGTGATTAATAATTTGGTGGCTTCCTCTTTGTGGCACCGGATGGCTTGCATTGACCCACCGGCTTATTTACTTGGAAAAATCCAGTCTGTTTTATTGGACTTTTTTTGGGACAAGTTACACTGGATACCGCACAGCATCTTGTATTTAAAAAAAGAAGAAGGGGGTCAAGGACTCATACATGTACAAAGCAGGACTGCGGCCTTTCGGCTACAATTCATACAACGCTTGCTTACCAGCTCAGAGAACTTGGCTTGGAAGTCAGTGGCCTGTGCTATACTTAAATCCCTTGATGAACTCTGTTTAAGTAAACATTTATTTTTGATGGATCCAAAAAGAATCAACACATCGATGCTTCCTGTTTTTGATAGAAATCTGTTTAAAATATGGGACGTTTTTAAAGTGAAAAGAACTGAGAGTACAGTTTCTCTTTTTTGGTTACTGGAAGAACCCATGATTTCTGGTGCTCGTCTGGATATTTCATATACAGTGGGGAGAACAAGTATTTGATACACTGCCGATTTTGCAGGTTTTCCCACTTACAAAGCATGTAGAAGTCTGTAATTTTTATCATAGGTACACTTCAACTGTGAGTGACGGAATCTAAAACAAAAATCCAGAAAATCACATTGTATGATTTTTAAGTAATTAATTTGCATTTTATTGCATGACATAAGTATTTGATACATCAGAAAATCAGAACTTAATATTTGGTACAGAAACCTTTGTTTGCAATTACAGAGATCATACGTTTCCTGTAGTTCTTGACCAGGTTTTCACACACTGCAGCAGGGATTTTGGCCCACTCCTCCATACAGATCCTTCAGGTGTCGGGGCTGTCACTGGGCAATACAAACTTTCAGCTCCCTCCAAAGATTTTCTATTGGGTTCAGGTCTGGAGACTGGCTAGGCCACTCCAGGACCTTGAGATGCTTCTTACGGAGCGACTCCTTAGTTGCCCTGGCTTTGTGTTTTGGGTCTTTGTCATGCTGGAAGACCCAGCCACGACCCATATTCAATGCTCTTACTGAGGGAAGGAGGTTGTTGGCCAAGATCTCGCGATACATGGCCCCATCCATCCTCCCCTCAATACGGTGCAGTCGTCCTGTCCCCTTTGCAGAAAAGCATCCCCAAAGAATGATGTTTCCACCTCCATGCTTCACGGTTGGGATGGTGTTCTTGGGGTTGTACTCATCCTTCTTCTTCCTCCAAACACAGCGAGTGGAGTTTAGACCAAAAAGCTCAACTTTTGTCTCATCAGACCACATGACCTTCTCCCATATTTCCTCTGGATCATCTAGATGGTCATTGGCAAACTTCAGACGGGCCTGGACATGCGCTGGCTTGAGCAGGGGGACCTTGCGTGCGCTGCAGGATTTTAATCCATGATGGCGTAGTGTGTTACTAATGGTTTTCTTTGAGACTGTGGTCCCAGCTCTCTTCAGGTCATTGACCAGGTCCTGCTGTGTAGTTCTGGGCTGATCCCTCACCTTCCTCATGATCATTGATGCTCCACGAGGTGAGATCTTGCATGCTGCCCCAGACCGAGGGAGATTGACCGTCATCTTGAACTTCTTCCATTTTCTAATAATTGCGCCAACAGTTGTTGCCTTCTCACCAAGCTGCTTGCCTATTGTCCTGTAGCCCATCCCAGCCTTCTGCAGGTCTACAATTTTATCCCTGATGTCCTTACACAGCTCTCTGGTCTTGGCCATTGTGGAGAGGTTGGAGTCTGTTTGATTGAGTGTGTGGACAAGTGTCTTTTATACAGGTAACGAGTTCAAACAGGTGCAGTTAATACAGGTAATGAGTTGAGAACAGGAGGGCTTCTTAAAGAAAAACTAACAGGTCTGTGAGAGCCGGAATTCTTACTGGTTGGTAGGTGATCAAATACTTATGTCATGCAATAAAATGCAAATTAATTATTTAAAAATCATACAATGTGATTTTCTGGATTTTTGTTTTAGATTCCGTCTCTCACAGTTGAAGTGTACCTATGATAAAAATTACAGACCTCTACATGCTTTGTAAGTAGGAAAACCTGCAAAATCGGCAGTGTATCAAATACTTGTTCTCCCCACTGTACATGTGGACTATTAAATGGTGTTTTTATTAAATCAAAGATCATAACACTGGGGCGTTTAATTAATGTGACTGGACCCTGTTTTAAAAATGTGGAAAATGTGGCTGCCTCATTAGGTATTAAATCAGTTCGAATTGTTGAAAAATTTATTCAGAATTTGCAATCTGTATTTACAGTAAAAGAGTTGAACATGCTTGAAAATTGTTTTGCTAAGAAACTTGTGCCTAGTGATAAAGATGCCTTTCCAAAGTGTTTTTTTGTCCCCAAATATAGGGGAATATTCTGGAGTTTTTTTGGAAAATGTATCAGATATGGATTTATATGAAGTTAGGGGAAAAGTTTTTTACAATGCTTGTGTAAAAGCTTTCAACAAAAAAGGTTTACATGAAAGAGTTGATTCACCTTGGCGCACCATTTTTTAAGTTGATAAAGATGTAAAACCAGAGTGAAGGGCACTTTACAAGCCACCATTAACAAAAAGAATTGGAGACTTACAGTGGAGAATTATACATGGTATAATTGCTGTTAATTCTTTTATTTCTATTTTAAAATCCAAATGTTAGTCAAAAGTGCCCTTTTTGTTCTCAAAGAGAAACTGTTTTTCATGTGTTTATGTACTGCTCAAGACTTAAGCCTTTATTTGACTTGTTGAAGGATATTTTCATTTGTTTTGATGAAAAATTTACTGTACCAGTTTTTATTTTTGGTTTTAAATATACTCGAAGAAGACAATATGAATGCCAATTGATACATTTTATTGTAGGCAAAGCAAAAATGGCAATATATGTTAGCAGAAAGAAAAAAATGTAACAAAAAGGTGATTATAATGTTGTAATGATGTTTGCAGCTATGATTAAATCTAGCCTGCTTATTGATTTTTATTTTTATAAAGCTACTAACTGTTTAGAAGTGTTTGAAAATATATGGTGTCATAGAGGGGCATTGTGTTCTGTTATGGACAATATATGGTGTCATAGAGGGGCATTGTGTTCTGTTATGGACAATATATGGTGTCATAGAGGGGCATTGTGTTCTGTTATGGACAATATATGGTGTCATAGAGGGGCATTGTGTTCTGTTATGGACAATATATGGTGTCATAGAGGGGCATTGTGTTCTGTTATGGACAATATATGGTGTCATAGAGGGGCATTGTGTTCTGTTATGGACAATATATGGTGTCATAGAGGGGCATTGTGTTCTGTTATGGACAATATATGGTGTCATAGAGGGGCATTGTGTTCTGTTATGGACAATGAAATTAACTTTTCACATTTTCTATTAATATGATGTGATTTACATTTTAATGTTTTCATATTTTTAAATATTTCTGTAATAAACGATTTTTGAAAAATCTAAAAAAAAATCTGTCTCTCTCTCGTCAGTCTGTCTCTCAGATGTCTGTGCCTGGTGCATCAGCATGAATGAGTTGGTGTTGTGATTGGTTGTCTGCTCTAGTGGGTGTGGCCGTGACTGTTTTGCTGGTTCAGTCCTGTCTGTCTCATCACATGCCCTCTAATACACTTCTGTATATTACTGTACAATATGTTA
The DNA here is from genome assembly GCA_023634145.1 of Thymallus thymallus. NCBI lineage: Eukaryota > Metazoa > Chordata > Actinopteri > Salmoniformes > Salmonidae > Thymallus > Thymallus thymallus. The sequence continues at coordinate 13,663,511 of CM042424.1, forward strand.
CTTGGGGAGATTCCATTCTATTCTACTATTCAGTTCTGGTTTGTTCTGATCCATCCGACGTCTCGATCACCCAAAGTGTTTTTGGTTCAGTCACTCTCACAGCTTTGCCAGGATTCAGAATACCTTTTTAAAAAGCCTATGCTTCTGAAGTAAATATGCAACGTTATGTTACTACTTTCATTGTACATAACACATGTAAATTGATTGATGCATCTTTTGTAAAACATTCTGCTGCATTGTTAAAGATCTTAATTCACAAACGTCAATGCTTATGTTTGAGACTCATCCAATACAGACCTCTCATTGTCTCACTGTAAAGGACTTCATTTATAACAAAAAAGATGTCAGCACCGTTCACTCTCTCTGAATTCACCTCAGGTAGTAGAGGTGTAAAATAACTTATTTCTACATAATAAACTAATTCAGAGTGGAACATATTTATTATAATGATTATGACGGACAATATTTACATAGCGTGTGTGTGAATTGGCCTTTGTTTTGGTAGACAGAGACACAGCCACGGATGTAACTCTTGAATACTCCTTTACTCTGTGTAATGCTGCCACCTGGTGGATTATAATGTTCACAAAGGCAACGAACACTTAAGAGTTGAAACCATCTCGACTCCTCATGAACACAGACAGGTCAGTGTTACTGATGGCCAAACACCACCACGGTGTCCCTGGGGTCCGTTTTCTCTAATAGTGACTAAAAAGTGACTATGTCCAACAACTCATTAAAAACGTAGCCCTATTTCAGACCCATCGATGTTCAGACCCAGCAATGTCTTATGAAGGCCAGAGCAGCATATCCCTGTTGTATATCATCTATGCCACCCAAATGAAAACTAATACAGTAGTCAAATATGAACAGAGAGATTAAGGATGTAGAAGAGGTGACTCCGCCTCCCCTGTGGGGACAGACAGGAAGTCAAAGGCCACTGGAAATAAAGTCTATCAGTCTAGTTGCGACCGGATAGATATTGGACTTACTAAGAAGATGGTACGCTATTTAATACCTACACTCTTGGTTTTCTTGGTGGCAGGTAGTATAAACTCTTTTTTTTATCCGTTTTTTTTTTACTGCTACGTTCTGTTATTTTGTTACGGCATTGATATTTGATTTAAAGTGTCTAAACTTTGCTTATTAGTGGTTGAAAGATATCAGTTCAATAAAATACTAAAGGAAGCAATGAGAGGGAATAAGCATCGTCTGATACGTGTCCTTTGTGTTGCTATTTTACTGACGCACATAATATAACACCTGAGTACAACTTTATTGGTGTGGTATTTGTCCTCTTGTGTACTTAAAATATGGTGTTATATTGATGAATCAGGAAAAAACCACATTAATTTGTCTTTTTTAGACAGAGCAATGGCGATTGTAATAGTCAAAGGTGTTCGAATTTCCTGTCTGTTCACAAAGAGTACGGTTGGCTCTTCCTGTGTGGTCTGGACTCAGGCCCCTGATGTGTGAACTCTTCTTAGACTAGGTGAGTGACTTTCAGATCTGAAAGGTGCAGTGAGGGCGGAAGTGAAGCCACCGACAGGGAGAGAAGGGCAGACTGTCACTCTACACACTGGACTTGCCAAACTACACAGTGATGCAATGATATTTTGGATATTTGGGCCAGTCAGTCCCGACATATTCATAGTTGAGAGTCAGGTCTTCAGAGGAGAAATTATAACTGAGTACAAAGGGAGATTCCGAGGCAGACTACAGCTGGACAGAGAGACTGGATCTCTCACCATAAGAAAACTCTCCATCAACGACTCTGGACTTTATCAGCTTCAAATCATCAGTGAACAGGTCACCTACCACAATTTCATTTTCGCAGTCTATGGTGAGTATGTTTTCAATCAACATCGAACGAGCTCTGTATTTAGAGTTAAGTTGTTCATGGTAAAACCATCTTTGCTATTGTTCATGATAAATATTACTTGTAGTCAATGTTATGTCCTGTCATCACTATAATAACTTGGTTTCTCCTGGTGTCCCAGCTTCAGTACCTACTCCTAACATCAGAAACAGCCCATAGAACCCCTCAGTAGACAGTCTGTTGGTCAGTGGGAGCTGTTCAGTGGTGTGTTCTGTGGAGAACGGGAAAGAGGTGACCTTGTCCTGGTACAGAGGAGAGGAGAAACTGAACAATACAAGTAGTCCCCATCAGACCAACCTGTCTCTCCCTCTGGGGATGAAAGGAAACAACAGGGATACCTACAGCTGTGTAGCAACCAACCCTGTCAGTAACCAGACAACCAAACTCAGCATTGAGGAGCACTGTCTGCAACATGCAGGTATGGCAATAATCCATAGCATACTGATATTGGGTCAATTGATTTGCTTAATGTCTCTCTCTCTCTCGCTCTGTCTCTCTCTGTCTCTCTGTTTCTCTCTCTCTGTTTCTGTCTCGGTCTCTCTCTCTGTCTCTGTTTCTCTCTCTCTCTCTCTCTCTCTCTCTCTCTCTCTCTCTCTCTCTCTCTCTCTCTCTCTCTCTCTCTCTCTCTCTCTCTCTCTCTCTCTCTCTCTCTCTCTCTCTCTCTCTCTCTCTCTCTCTCTCTCTCTCTCTCTGTCTCTCTTTCTCTCTTTCTCTCTCTCTCTGTCTCTCTTGCTCTCTCTCTCTCTCTGTCTCTCTTGCTCTCTCTCTCTCTCTCTCTGTCTCTCTTGCTCTCTCTAACTCTCTCTCTGTCTAACTCTCTCTGTCTAACTCTCTCTCTCTCTCTCTCTCTCTCTCTTTAACAGTCTCTGTCTCTGTCTCTCTCTCTCTGTCTCTCTTGCTCTCTCTAACTCTCTGTCTCTCTCTCTGTCGAACTCTCTCTGTCTAACTCTCTCTGTCTAACTCTCTCTGTCTAACTCTCTCTCTCTCTCTCTCTCTGTCTAACTCTCTCTGTCTAACTCTCTCTCTCTCTCTCTGTCTCTGTCTCTGACTCTCTCTCTCTTTGTCTCTATCTCTCTCTCTCTCTCTCTCTCTCTCTCTCTGTCTCTCTCTCTCTCTGTCTCTCTCTCTCTCTCTGTCTCTCTGTCAGACTCCAGTGACTGTGCCCGGTGCATCACCCTGACTGAGTTGGTGGTGCGATCAGTCCTGTCTGCCCTGGTGGGTGTGGCCACGATCACTCTGCTGGTTCATGACTTCTGGTACAGAGGAAACCTTTAGACTCAGATCTGACTCCCGGGAGTGTCACTATTTAAAAAACTGTCCATGGTTTCTCATGGACTTGAACAGTGTCATAATTTAGTCGTTTACGTGACTTAACACGTGTCATGACATAATGAGAAGAAGAAAAGGACACCTTGACCTTTGACCTTTCTTGAACTAACACTTGTTTTTTCTTACTAGCACTGACTTTGCTGACAGCTACTACAGGAAAACGTTTTGACTGTAATATGTGATGTCACTCTTAGCTACCTTAAGATAAATGCACTTAACTGTAAGTCGCTCTGGATAAGAGTGTCTGCAAAATGACTCAAATGTATTTGTAAAAGTAACTATGTATTGGAAACAGTTATGACAGTTTTATAACATGTTGTTTTCATTTTCCCACTAATGTCAATTGCTATAGCAAAAGTGTAAGGGATACCTGTCAAGACTACATAACTGTGTAATAACCATGAAAGTCTCATAGTGTTTGTTGGTGGACTATGTTGTGTAATATCTTCATAATTGTTTTTTTTAAGTTATAGGAAAGTGGCCATTGCTCAACTTGTCATGGAGATCCCATTTCAGACACATAACAGCACCTAAACAGGGGCCTGTTCAGACTTAGAAGGTACCAACAAGGACATTGAATCAACAAGCGTGTTGTGTATTCAAATGTTTAAAATATTATTTGACATATCGGTTATTAAAATGAAAACATTCTCTCAGCATTTGTATTTTGGCACACAGTTAGACTAGTTCGCTAATTGAGCAGAGATCCTTGAACTGTGCAGCGATGGTGTTGTTCTGATGACAACCGGAATCTCTTATTGCCATTTCGTTATGAGTTAGAAATAGTGTCTAGTGTCGACACTCAGAAAAAAAGGTGCTCGCTAGAACCTAAAAGTGTTCTTCAACTGCCCTCATAGGCAAACCCTTCGACGAACCCTTTTTGGTTCCAGGTAGAACACTTTTTGGTTCCATGTAGAACCCTTTCCACAGAGGGTTCTACAAGAAACCCAAAAGGGTTCTAACTGGAACCCAAGAGGTTATTATTTTCATCTGGCCCCTCACCCCTAGCATCGTTGGGCTGATTGAAGTTTTCCTGCACCTCAGAACAGATAAAAGAAACACTTCTATAGATGTGAAATAGCCTACAGATGTTGGTTCAGGATGCGTTTCCATAGATGAGATGATAGGTTGCTGTACAGTACAGTAGTAGTTGCGTGTCATGAAGATGAAGAGGGGGAGTGTGGGGGGAAGGAGAAGAAGGTCCCGCGTGGCTCAGTTGGTAGAGCATGGCGCTTGCAACATCAGGGTTGTGGGTTCGATTCCAACGGGAGACCAGTGTGATAATATATGCACTCACTGTACAGTAAGAGCAACTGCTAAAATGTGAGAAGAGGGAAAGAGTGACAGGCGCCGTGGCGTTTGCTTAAAACTGCGTGGATTGGCTGAGAAATGCTTTCCCAGCGTTAAGAGTTCAGGATTGTGTGAAGCTCCTCTCTTAGTCTCTCCAGACCTCCTCCATGGTTGGAAACTTACTGGAATGAGGGCTTGACCCTCCAGAGCTGAGAAAATGGGGATAGGAAGCGAATTGGGACTAGCTGACTGACTTCCTCATTTGCATAGCTGTCTCTTCCGCTATGATGAGCGCAGCCAGGCACACACACACACACTGAGCCATTGTTCAAGGAGTCTTGCTAATAGGTCATGGGTTGGCAAACTCAAGCCTATTCAATCTGGTCTGTGAGAGGTTTTGAGTATTTTATATATATATTTAATCCTAGTACAAGTTAAAAAGTTTGCCCACCACTGATCTACAGCTCCCTATTTCTCCTATCCAAGGACTTTGATATTTGTCACTGACTGTTACCAATATGCTATGGTGAGTGTTACGTCCCCAGGTTCGTTTTATAGTCATTTTTGTTCTGGTATTGTTTGTGTTTTCCTATCAGGCAAGATGGCTTTTGTGACTGTTCCGGCAGCTGATTGGTGGTTCAACGGCTGATTGGGACTTGGAACTCCGCCCACTCGTCAGTGGCTACAGCTGGCTGGGCTCTTTAAAAAGCCCAGATTTGGACTAGCTAGATCTCTGCTGCTGTTTTTGGTTTGGACCCTGTGTGGGGATTATTTATTATTTATGACAATTAGATAAACATTTGACATAGTTTTCAACTGTTTTGTGTGTTAGTAAACCTAGCTTGTGTTCCTTTTTTTACTTGTAGCAGCAGGAGGCAGCTAAATGTTTGTTTGTGGATCCTTTGGATCCTTATTGTGGGTAAAAAAAAAATCCCCTTTTGTTCACAGGGAGTTGGGGAGTAGATTTAGAGCTACCCCGGGGTATACATCACCCGTAGGTATACTTCTCTGTCTAGAAACACCAGCTAGATCTGGGCGGACCACCAACTGTAAGTTTGGTTAGGGCGCCTCGACTGTGTGCCAGTTAGGGATTGTATATTCTATTGGGGGCCGGGTTAGTACAGGTTAGGGGTGGGGGAATTTTGTTTATTTCTTTGCTTTGGTCTGTCCAGCCCTCCCCTTTTCCCAGAACGTTATTGTTTATTATTCACATTATTACCGTGGCTAAATAAACCCTGTTTTGTACGGTATTTGGCGTTTGTGTCCTTTTCTCGCACCACGACTCCGTACCTCCCTTGTTGGCATCGGTGGGCCGAGCAGTGGGTTGTCAGGCTCCCCTCCCTATGGGAGCTAGAATGTAACAGTGAGAATGATTATTGAGAGATCTCTTAATAACTACAGATTCACTGTTGCTACCGAAGTCATTCCAAAGGATAGGTTTAACAGAGCTAATTAAACGTAACCATACTTCATAAGTCATGTATCATCGATGGTACTATTTTAGGCCTACAGTGCATTTGGAAAGTATTCAGACCCCTAGACTTTTCCACATTTAAAACTTTACAGCCTTATTCTAAAATTGATTAAATATTTTGGTTTACTCACCAATCTACACACAATACCCCATAACGACGAAGCTAATTTAAAAAAAAATAATTTAAATGCAAATTTATAACTGAAATACCTTATTTATATAAGTATTCAGACCATTTGCTATGTGACTCGAGATTGAGCTCAGGTGCATCCTGTTTCCATTGATCATCCTTGAGATGTTTCTACAACTTGGAGTCCACCTGTTGTAAATTCAATTGACTGGACATGACGAGACTCAAGGCTGTAATCGCTGCCAAAGGTGCTTCAGATATTTCAGTTTGTAATTATGAGATATTGTGTGTAGATTGAGGTAAAAAAATAATTAAAATCCATTTTAGAATAAGAATGCAAGGTAACAAAATGTGGATAGTCAAGAGGTCTGAATACTTTTAGAATTGACTGAAATCTAGATATATAGCATTTGTAAAGTCACCAACAACTAAAAAAAATGGACAACACATATAGGCCTAGTGTTTAGATAGACACTTTGTTGATCCCTGAGGGGACATTTCTTTGTCAAGCAGCTACAACAAAAACACAGGGCAGATTCAAAATGCCACAACGAAAATACACAAAAGACAGAAACACGGTACATAGAGCAGCAGTATAGTAAAAAGTATCAAATTACAAGAAGTCTGGAGTTCAAAAAGCTAAAAAAAGACATTTAATAGTATGGGTGGGTGGCTGAATATGCACACTATACATTGGTGGATGTTGTATGGTTAACTACACTATACAGGTCGATGGCAGGATCTTGTGTAATCAGCTAAAAGCAAAGTTTTATCATCACAAAAACATTCTCTTTAATGTGGATATTTCTTATCAAAAGTAACGAATGTTGACTTCATATAGACAGTTTGGAAACCCTTCAAGTTACAATGTTTTTCGTAATCATACCTTCATTTAAACTTTAATGATATAACAGAATAGACATTTATATCCATATAACATTGGCAATTTTCCCTCCTCTCTTTTCCTGTGAGAGGGAAAGTGAGAGAAAAACTGGTTGGTGTCAAAGCCAATAACCTGTAACCTCAAGTCATGACAGGGTCATTGGCTACATTTAGACAGGCAAACCAATTATTCTGATTTTTTTTTTTTCACTGATTGGTTTTTTGACCAATCAGATCAGCTCTGAAATATGTATTCTGTTTTTACAGTGGCAGGGATGCAGTCCAATGAGTTCTCTTCTCCAACAGGGAGGTAAAACGCAGGGTCTGACAGAGTGGGCTCCTCTTCGTCTGGACTCCCTGAGGTAGAAACACAGCATCCTGTACATTGAGCATAAAAACAATTGGATATTTTCTGAATTGAAAAAAATAAAAGCACAATCAGAAATGATAGACATGCTATACAGTGTCAACTATGACAGGAACACTTTGTCGTCTTTAGGTTACTCAAGAAGTAAGTCACTTACCTGCAGTATCTTTTTCCGAAAGCAGAATATTCCGATAAAAAAAAGGCCAAATCCGAGTATTATCACCATCAGAATGATTATGATTAGATGATTTTGACGAGACTCTGTCAAAATAAAAACAGGAAGCAAACCGATGAAACAATATTTACACTTTAGCTTGTTTTTTCCTCATAATCTAATTTGATAGTGTTGCTAAATCATTCAATTTTTTTGGCTTAAATTAATCAACAACGAAAAAATATGCTGTCTGTGTGGGCTGTTCCTGTCAATAAATATGATTGTTTTATATGGTGTCTAAAACCCCCAGTTCTGGAAGAATCACAGCGAATGGGGATCCAAGTAAAGTAATTAACCAATCCAATAACAAAGACAATGTTACCATTACTGTTAATGCAGACAGTGCTGACATACCTACAAAATGAAGGCAGAGTGTTTCAATGTGGAGTCTGGTTGTCTGGTTGCTGACTGGGTTGGCAGACACACAGCTGTAGACATCTTTGTCCTGTAGCTTGATCTCCAGAGGGAGAGAGAGGTTGGTGGAGAGGTTGAGGTCAGGGCTGCTGGTCTGGTTGAGTCTCTCCTCTCCTCTGTACCAGGAGAGGGTCATGTCTCTCCGGTTCTCCACAGAACAAACCACTGAACAGCTCTCGTTGCCTGATGAACTGTCCAGAAAATGACCTTGAAGGACTTGAGGAAGTGGTACTGGAGCTGGGATATTAAAAGACAAACGATGATTCAACACAGGTTCCTGTCATTAATACCGGTCCTCTGGGTAGGAGTACAACTCACTAGTAACACAAGTGTGGTAAAGCACATTCATTTTTTTGTATCACTTTGGTGCAATTTCCACAAGTACAGTTGAAGTCGGAGGTTTACATACACCTTAGCCAAATACATTTAAACTCAGTTTTTCCACAATTCCTGACATTTAATCCTAGTAAAAATTCCCTGTCTTAGGTCAGTTAGGATCACCACTTTATTTTAAGAACGTGAAATGTCAGAATAATAGTAGAGAGAATGATTTATTTCAGCTTTTATTTCTTTCATCACATTCCCAGTGGGTCAGAAGTTTACATACACTCAATTAGTATTTGGTAGCATTGCCTTTAAATTGCTTAACTTGGTTCAAATATTTTGGGTAGCCTTCCACAAGCTCCCACAATAAGTTGGGTGAATTTTGGCCCATTCCTCCTGACAGAACTGGTATAACTGAGTCAGGTTTGTAGGCCTCCTTGCTCGCACACGCTTTTTCAGTTCTGCCCACAAATGTTCTATAGGATTGAGGCTTTGTGATGGCCACTCCAATACCTTGACTTTGTTGTCCTTAAGCCATTTTGCCACAACTTTGGAAGTATGCTTGGGGTCATCGTCCATTTGGAAGACCCATTTGCAACCAAGCTTTAACTTCCTGACTGATGTCTTGAGATGTTGCACCAATATATCCACATCATTTTCCTTCCTAATGATGCCATCTATTTTGTGAAGTGCACCAGTCCCTCCTGCAGCAAAGCACCCCCACAACATGATGCTGCCACCCCCGTGCTTCACGGTTGGGATGGTATTCTTCGGCTTGCAAGCTTCCCCCTTTTTCCTCCAAACATAACAATGGCCATTATGGGCAAACAGTTCTATTTTTGATTCATCAGACCAGAGGACACTTCTCCAAAAAGTACGAACCTTGTCCCCATGTGCAGTTGCAAACCGTAGTCTGGCTTTTTTAATGGCGGTTTTGAAGCAGTGGCTTCTTCCTTGCTGAGCGACCATTCAGGTTATGTCGATATAGGACTTGTTTTACTCTGGATATAGATACTTTTGTACCTATTTCCTCCAGCATCTTCACAAGGTCCTTTGCTGTTGTTCTGGGATTGATTTGCACTTTTCGCACCAAAGTACGTTCATCTCTAGGAGACGGAACGCGTCTCCTTCCTGAGCGGTGTGGCGGCTGCGTGGTCCCATGACTACTATTGTTTGTACAGATGAATGTGGTACCTTCAGGCGTTTGGAAATTGCTCCCAAGGATGAACCAGACTTGTGGAGGTCTACAAATTTTTTTCTGAGGTCTTGGCTGATTTCTTTTAATTTTGTCATGACGTTGAGCAAAGAGTCACTAGGTTTGAAGGTAGGCCTTGAAATACATCTGCAGGTACACCTCCAATTGACTCAAATTATGTCAATTAGCCTATCAGAAGCTTCTAAATCCATGAAATAATTTTCTAGAATTTTCCAAGCTGTTTAAAGGCACAGTCAACTTAGTGTATGTAAACTTCTGACCCACTGGAATTGTGATATAGTGAATTATAAGTGAAATAATCTGTCTGTATGTCTTGTGTCATCCACAAAGTAGATGTCTAACCGACTTGCCAAAACTATAGTTTGTTAACATGAAATCTGTGGAGTCGTTGAAAAATTTTAAATGACTTCAACCTAAGTGTATGTAAACATCCGGCTTCAACTGTATGTGGTACATTTTCACAACTCTAAGCACAAAAATCTAAACAGATCAAAACTGAATCAAAGTGCGCTGAACAAAAACCCAGGCTTCAAATATATCTGCCAACCCGGCTGCATGCCACCCTGTCCTGTCTCTCAAACAACGAGAATGAAAGGGTTCTTATGCCATTATCCAGAATGCATCAGCCAATGAGCATCAGACAGGTTATAAAATTATCAATTGACATCAACAATGCATCAAATTCAATCTAGACGTATGGAGATATGAATCATTATGCAAATCTCAATATAGGCGTTAACATGCCTTATAAATAACTAGAAGTTGGGAAATGAGCATACGAAAGAAGAGGCTGGTGGGACGGGCTATAGGAGGCTGGAACGGTATCACCATGGAAACCACATTTGACTCTGTTCCATTAACTCAATTACAGCCATTACAATGAGCTTGTTCTCCTATAGCTCCTCCCACCAGCCTCCTCTGGCATAAGCTACTTCTGTTATACCCGTAGGCTACACTGAATGAACTATGAGCTCGAACTCACCCACTGTTTGACAGTGAAAACTCAGACCAGGAAAGGGACAATAAACAAGCTAATCATTTAATATTAGTTGTTACCTTCACATTGTAATTGTTACACGTGATCACATTGTTCTTGTACGTTTCGATAAGTAGAACTAGGCTGAACACATGATTAGACGGCAGTGGTTGTCAGTTCCATTTAAGATGAGGGAGGACTATTTCTTTTTCTTCATGAACATGGCCTTATTTCTATTACAGCATATTGGATGGCTGTCATTCATATTCCATTCACCCAGTTCAACGTAACAGCGATATGTTTAGGCTCCGACATGATACTCACATTTTCCCTATAAACATCATGAAGTTGCTACAACCTAGCCTATGAATGACAGTTTACAACGTAGGGGCACCAAGGTCGAGAGAAAAATGTAAGATGACACAGTGACAACAATCTACACACAGCCTACATCGTTGTCACCATATTAGTTTAAGTAACGTCCTAGTCAACATAGCTAATATAACTAATGTGTTAGTAAACACGCTACAGTAATGCAGTAACGTTACAATGCCATACATAGCCAGCTAGCTGACATAGCATCCTTCTGTTTGAGCAACTAAACTAGCCAGCAGCATTTGCTAGCTAAGTAAGTGAAACTGGAAAACAATGATGACATCTCTCTCTTTTGCTTCTCCTTCATTTTTTAAGAAATTTGTTGAAAACTATATTCTTTTAACTTTCTTTTACAATGTTTGAATTTTTTTTCAAACCACACTACCGTTCAAAAGTTTGGGATCACTTTGAAATTCCCGTGTTTTTGAAAGAAAGCTCTTTTTTGTCCACTAAAATAATATCAAATTGATCAAAAATACAGTGTAGACATTGTTAATGTTGTAAATGACTATTGTAGCTGGAAACGGCAGATTTTTTATGGAATATCTGCATAGGCGTAGAGGCCCATTATCAGCAACCATCACTACTGTGTTCCAATGGCCCGTTGTGTTAGCTAATCAAAGTTTATAATTTTTAAAAAGGCGAATTGATCATTAAAAAACCCTTTTGAAATTATGTTAGCACAGCTAAAAACTGTTGTGCTGATTAAAGAAGCAATAAAACTGGCCTTCTTTAGACTAGTTGAGTATCTGGAGCGTCAGCATTTGTGGGTTCGATTACAGGCTCAAAATGGCCAGTCTATTCGTCAGTCTATTCTTGTTCTGAGAAATGAAGGCTATTTTATTATTCTACAAAATGGGATGGTTTAATGAGGCATTGGAAAAATCTCCCTGGTCTTTGTGGTTGAATCTGGGCTTGAAATTCACTACTCGACCGAGGGACCTTCAGCTGTTGTATGCAGCCAATTGGGTACAGAGGAAGGGGTAGTCATTCAAAGTTCATATTATTCATTTCACACAGAGCATGTGATTTGTTAGTCCAATCTTACTCTCAAACTATTTTAGGCTTGCCCTAACAAAAAGGTTGAACATTGTATAGAGTTTTCTTTTCACTTTGACATTATTTTGTGTAGATCAATGCTTTTTGTCACACCAATGACTGTAAAGTACAGGCATAGGGCCCCACTTGAAACACTGTTAGAATATAAACTGTACCAGTCAAAGGTTTGGACACACCTACTCATTCCAGGGGTTTTCTTTATTTTTTACTATTTTCTATATTGTAGAATAATAGTTAAGACATCAAAACTATGAAATAACACATATGGAATCATGTAGTAACCAAAAAAGTGACAGTTTTGCACACTTTTGGCATTCTCTCAACCAGCTTCATGAGGTAGTCACCTGGAATGCATTACAATTAACAGGTGTGCCTTGTTAATTTATTGTGGAATTTCTTTCCTTCTTAATGCGTTTGAGCCAATCAGTTGTGTTGTGACAAGGTAGGGGTGGTATACAGAAGCATGGCTACCACAGCATTATGCAGCGATACACCATCCCATCTGGCTTGCGCTTAGTGGGACAATCATTTGTTTTCAACAGGACAATGAACCAACACACCTCCAGGCTGTGTAAGGGCTATTTGACCAAGAAGGAGATTGATGGAGTGCTGCATCAGATGACCTGGCCTCCACAATCACTGGCCTCAACCCAATTGAGATGGTTTGGACCGCAGAGTGAAGGAAAAGCAGCCAACAAGTGCTCAGCATATGTGGGAACTACTTCAAGACTGTTGGAAAAGCTTTCCTCATGAAGCTGGTTGAGAGAATGCCAAGAGTGTGCAAAGCTGTCATCAAGCCAAAGAGAGGCTACTTTGAAGAATTGTAAAAATAAAGTAAACCCTTTAAATGAGTAGGTTTCAAAACTTCTGTCTGGTACTGTATATAAAATAAAACCAACACTCACCATAGACAGTCAGAATGAATGTCTGAGATGTTCTTTTTGTTTTGAAAATGTTTAGATGATAAATTCCAGAGTTGTTGAGGGTGAGATCTCTGATGGTGAGAGATCCAGTTTCGTTGTCCAGCTGCAGTCGACCTGGGAATCCTACTTTGATGTATATGATGTTCTCCCCTCTGATGATCTGACTTTCAACTATTAGGGTGTTTGAAAAGAACCAAAATACCAAAACATCAGCATGTAGTCCAGTCAGTCCAGTGTGTAGAGTGACAGACTGCCCCTCTCTCTGTACCAATGTATTCACTTCAGCATTCACAGCTCCCAACAGATCTGGAGGAAAAAATAAAATAAAAATGAATAATTGTTCAGTAGCAAAGACGAAAGGCACAAATCCTACTGTGTGTGTGTCAAGGTTATTATAGTTTTGTTTTTAATTCATTTCAATAGTTTAATTCGAATTTCAGTTAGTCTTCAGATTCACTTTAGTATTTTTTTTTTTTATGTAGTTAAAGTTTTATAAAAACATTGATTTTTTATATGATTTAGTTTTAGTGTTAGGAACAGAAAGTTTCTTATTTGTTGGAGGCTAGGAACCGTTTGTTCTAGTATTTCCGGGGACGTCACGTGGGACAGTAATGGTGCGTCCAGGTGTGGCGAAGTATCAGAGGTGGCAGGTGTGGTGAAGTAGCGGAGGTGGTAGGTGTGGTGAAGTAGCGGAGGTGGTAGGTGTGGTGAAGTAGCGGAGGTGGTAGGTGTGGTGAAGTAGCGGAGGTGGTAGGTGTGGTGAAGTAGCGGAGGTGGTAGGTGTGGTGAAGTAGCGGAGGTGGTAGGTGTGGTGAAGTAGCAGAGGTGGTAGGTGTGGTGAAGTAGCGGAGGTGGTAGGTGTGGTGAAGTATTGGAGGTGGTAGGTGTGGTGAAGTAGCGGAGGTGGTAGGTGTGGTGAAGTAGCGGAGGTGGTAGGTGTGGTGAAGTAGCGGAGGTGGTAGGTGTGGTGAAGTAGCGGAGGTGGTAGGTGTGGTGAAGTAGCGGAGGTGGTAGGTGTGGTGAAGTAGCAGAGGTGGTAGGTGTGGTGAAGTAGCAGAGGTGGTAGGTGTGGTGAAGTAGCGGAGGTGGTAGGTGTGGTGAAGTAGCAGAGGTGGTAGGTGTGGTGAAGTATCAGAGGTGGTAGGTGTGGTGAAGTAGCGGAGGTGGTAGGTGTGGCGAAGTATCAGAGGTGGTAGGTGTGGTGAAGTATCAGAGGTGGTAGGTGTGGTGAAGTATTGGAGGTGGTAGGTGTGGTGAAGTAGCGGAGGTGGTAGGTGTGGTGAAGTAGCGGAGGTGGTAGGTGTGGCGAAGTATCAGAGGTGGTAGGTGTGGTGAAGTATCAGAGGTGGTAGGTGTGGTGAAGTATTGGAGGTGGTAGGTGTGGTGAAGTAGCGGAGGTGGTAGGTGTGGTGAAGTAGCGGAGGTGGTAGGTGTGGTGAAGTAGCGGAGGTGGTAGGTGTGGTGAAGTAGCGGAGGTGGTAGGTGTGGTGAAGTAGCGGAGGTGGTAGGTGTGGTGAAGTAGCAGAGGTGGTAGGTGTGGTGAAGTAGCGGAGGTGGTAGGTGTGGTGAAGTAGCGGAGGTGGTAGGTGTGGCGAAGTATCAGAGGTGGTAGGTGTGGTGAAGTAGCGGAGGTGGTAGGTGTGGTGAAGTAGCGGAGGTGGTAGGTGTGGTGAAGTAGCGGAGGTGGTAGGTGTGGTGAAGTAGCGGAGGTGGTAGGTGTGGTGAAGTAGCGGAGGTGGTAGGTGTGGTGAAGTAGCAGAGGTGGTAGGTGTGGTGAAGTAGCGGAGGTGGTAGGTGTGGTGAAGTAGCGGAGGTGGTAGGTGTGGTGAAGTATCAGAGGTGGTAGGTGTGGTGAAGTAGCGGAGGTGGTAGGTGTGGTGAAGTAGCGGAGGTGGTAGGTGTGGTGAAGTAGCGGAGGTGGTAGGTGTGGTGAAGTAGCAGAGGTGGTAGGTGTGGTGAAGTAGCGGAGGTGGTAGGTGTGGTGAAGTAGCGGAGGTGGTAGGTGTGGTGAAGTAGCGGAGGTGGTAGGTGTGGTGAAGTAGCGGAGGTGGTAGGGTATGGGCATGTGCAGAAGGACATGATACAAAGGAATGTGTAGCATTGGGGAAAGTAGTGGTATGTGTTAATTGTAGGGATGACCATGGGGCTGGGGATCAGAAATGTCCCGTGCGAGAGAGGCAGGTTGAGGTTTCCAGGGTTAGAGTAGTGCAGAAGTTGTCATATGCTGAGGCAGCTAAGAAAGTAGAGGATGATGGGTCAGGGCGGAGGGATACTGAGAGGAGGGGTTTGAGTATTAGATCTGTAGAGGGAGAGACAGAGGGATAAACCAACAAGTGAGATATGGTTCAGTAAGATTGGATTTTTGCCATGTATAGCAATGGTTATCAACTGTACTGCAGGGATGGAAGTCACAGAACATTGAGGTAGTGGTGGCAGCTGCAGAGTGTTGGTGTCCCATCCTTTCAGGCTGTTGGCCTAAAGTAGGATTAAATAGATTTAAATAGTAGAGTATGGTATTTATTTATTTTTTAAGTGTGATGGTAAGGTAATTTATAAAGAATTATACAAGTATATGGGGGTTCTACTCCAGTCCAGTAGGTGGCGGTGATGCTTGTCCTATGAAGAGAAATGATATCTAAAAATGTATCGGTGCTCATCGGCCATAAACATTACACAACAAGTTTGAAATCGCTAATTCAACAATGAGTGGTTTGGAAGGAATCAGTGTCTAACTGCAAGCATTCACTAGCCTGCTATTCAGTAGCGTGGCTCTGTGGTCCCAATCTGGGTTTAAGGATCTTAAGCTTAATTTTTTTCAAGCTTAAACTTAGAAACATTCAGCATTGGCCACAAGGAGAACACTAAGAACTGTTCTGAATTATGTCGCTGTCATTTTAAAAAGTGCTGAACAAATACTTATATTGACTAAGTCCGTCCTAGCTCGCTCATTAATGTCTTAATCGAAATGACGGATTGCCTCTTATCCGCTTGTCGTCCCCTTATTCCATAGTTGTGCATCTCAACTGTCAG
This sequence comes from Thymallus thymallus, assembly GCA_023634145.1. NCBI lineage: Eukaryota > Metazoa > Chordata > Actinopteri > Salmoniformes > Salmonidae > Thymallus > Thymallus thymallus. Next base: position 13,679,393 of record CM042424.1, read on the forward strand.
TAGAAATGTGTTAAATCAAGTCAGCCATATCAGCTGTGTTTTTAAAAGGCAGTAAATGCCCTTTATCTCTCACTCACATTGACACTGACAGCTCGAAAAGTAGCTACAATAGAAAATGGAAAAGCAGAGTAAAAGGTGGGGCTGAAAATTTAAGAGACAAACGGCAGACAAAAGTCTTCACCAAAATGCAAGTAAATGTAAAAACCTAAACGGACTTATTCGGTGGTACTAGTAGTAGTAGTAGTACTAGTAGTAGTAGTAGTAGTAGTAGTAGTAGTAGTAGTAGTAGTACTAGTAGTAGTACTAGTATCAGTGCCGCCGACGTTAACATCGAAGTTCTATAGACCGGCAAGAGGAAGACGCAACAACGCGCTTCACGTGTTAAAGAGTAGACAGAGAACGGGGCGAAGCGGCAGAGACGTCTTACAAATACAACGGTGTACCAGAATTTATTAGTGAAATGCAAATACTGTTGGTCAGCTACTGCTGTGTAAATGTACCAGAAACAATTGAGGTAAAGACGTACAGTAACTGGGTGTTTAAACATTTTATTTCATGTCTATACAGCCATTGGTTGCAGATAGTATACATGTTGTAAAACCAATCAAACTTCACCTCTCAAATTCATATTTTGTGCGAGAGAATGTACAATGTACATCTTCTACAGGAATAGTTTACTTACCCATGATGAAAAGTGCTGATATTCCCAAATATTGAAGCGTTGTCATTTTCTAGTTCTCTTGCTGGGACTTTAATACAGTGGGTCTCTACACAGCCGCGGTATTTATTGACATTATTGACTCACGTCGGAGACCAGTGGGCGGGTCTACTGAGCCAGGGTAAATCATTGGCCAGACAGTAAATGAGAGTACAGTGGGTTCCTCCCTGTTTCTTTGAGGGAATAATTTCAGATGAGTCACTACTTTCTCTTTGCACTTTCATGACAGGATCTTACGTCACGTGCGTGAAGTTGGACCCCCTATGGTATGGAAGCTTATGGGTAGCAATATTCAATTTGAAATGTAATATGTAAAATGGCAATGTAATATGTAAAATGGCAATGCAATATGTAAAATGACAATGCAATATGTAAAATGACAATGTAATATGTAAAATGGCAATGTAATATGTAAAATGGCAATGCATTCTGTATTTCAATTTACATTTTCCATTACATTTGTGCAACGTTTGGTGCAAAATGAAAATTAAATTACATAATTTACATATGCCATTTCATACACTAGTATCTTTGAGTCCTCTCCGCAGCTGTGTGATCTGTTTTTCACGTCGACCAATAACCTAGAAATTAACCATAAACCATACAAATAGGACAAATGCCATGCAAGCCATGATAAATACCATGATAAACTGTCGTCCTAACTACTTACGTGAAGATGTGTTTTCTTTTGTAGTGGTAGAGACAGTGCAAGTAGCATATGATCCAACTGCAGTTAACAGCTTTCACTTTTACAAGATAATACATACCCCATGGTAGAGAATGGTTTCTGCCAACCATCTTCTGTTGATGTTGCTGACTGCTGGCAGGTCCCAACTGATGGCCAGATTGTTGATACTGTCCATTTTGTTCAGATTCAATTCATTCTGGCTTTCCAGCTATAATTTATACAAAGTGTGAAAATGTAAGACTTAAACTTGTTAAAATGTATATTTTTAAACTATAGATTCAACTTCAATCACATCTGTATCAGGACAGTCCTTCAATTCCAGAATTGGAGTATCATCCTTACTGCCACTTAAAAGGGGGAAGAAAGCAGCACTAAGTCCTGAGTAGAGCGGACCTCCATTAATAAATGAATGTCCAATCATTCTTCCCACAACTCTGAACAGGTCACCATCCAAAAGTGCTCTAGATGTCGAAGGATCATCTTCTCCATTGAATAAAAAAGTGTTTTGCCACAGTTATCTGGTAAATTTATAACAAGAAAAATGCACTCAGATGACCATTCTTAATAAACCCTTCTATTAACTATGCTCATACTTATTAATTTGAGTTAAATAAAAAATAATAATGTATGTATTGCATCCTGTATTTGCCTACCCTTTGTATTACTACCCTAACTAAAGTGGAGGTCAAAGAAATAGTATGTCCAAGATACGTTCAACTGTTCAAATTGTATACTAACTTTACGAAACACCTTTTATCCTCCTTAACTGACTCAATTCTGGAAATTGTAACTTACCAATGTCAAGTTCAAATCCATTGTGGAGCTTTTCCATGATCAATGTGAAAAAGTGCCGTGTTACTCCATCCCCTAATGCAGCATCTCCTGTTTTTAACACAGATTACATACAATGTACATAAAAAACACATTACTAAATAAACTCAAATAAAACAAAATAAGAAAATAGTATGCAAGAGTGCTTCATCATAGATGAAATGCCTTTATATACAAATATTCATACCTTTAGTTTTACAGTTAATGGACTTGTCCAATCAATATTTGGACGTTTATAAAAAGTTAACATTTCCCGATCCTTTTCACAGCTGTGTAGATCTAGTGTAACAACTAGGTCTGGTTTGTCCTCAGCATTCTTTAAGATATGTCTTCGAAACAGCCGGGAAGCTGTTTCAAGATCAGGCTCAATCTTCCACTCTATGAAAAGGGATGACAACAAATCTTAAAAAGATACGAATAACTGTGATATGATTAATATCCCTGATAGCTTGCCTGTGTTTTTTTTTTTTTATAGTTTAAGAAAAACATGATTTGTGTGCTAAAGCTAATACAGAAAAAAGCTATGCTCAGTGGTATGTTCATTTAGATGGAGACACCTTCAGTGGCAGGCTCTGCTGATGGGCTGGTACTGGCTGAGTAAACAGTAGTGAGGGATGTTGAGGCCCTTTCCTCCCTTTCAGCATTATCCTCTGACATGGTTGCTGCAATGTCTTCCTGTCTTGTACTGCCAGTGTTATCTGATATCACTTTGCCTGACTCATGTAACCTGTTATAACCATGACCACAGTACAGCAGTGAAAAATATAAAATTCAACATCAGTAGTATTATAAACCTTCCCACAATAGTGATAATTGTGATAATTTTTCTTAAATTGAACGCCCAAGTAATATAATGTAAAGTACGTTGGCATAAATGTACATTCATTATAAAAACATCACTACACTTAAGTAATATATTTTTTTGTGTGAAAAGGCATCACCACGGTCTGTGAAAACCACATCAAATATACATTTTTTAAAAGGGGAAAAAAGTACCTATGTATATAAAATGTTGAGTAATCATGTTTTGTTTTTGTTTTTTAAATGTCACCTACTTTTCACAAACATCAACATGGTCTTGTATTTCTGACAGGCTATACTTCTCATTGCAGTACAAGCATTCTGTCAGTGGTCCAGTGGATATAGGCTGGTCACTCTCAAGAATCTGAACCACAACAAGAAAAAAATACCTAAACATTAGCAGATAGTAAGGTTAAATTTAAATAGAACAAAATATTAATTTAGGGAAAATCCTAAAATACCTTATTTAAAAGTAGCGTATCACTTATTGTTGGTTATTTAAACTTTTCACCAACTTCAAGAATATTAAAAAGCACAGTTTTTTATTTTTTTAAACCTACCTGCACATCTATATCTTTCTGGAGTGGCCTGATATATATGACAGCCTGCCCAATCATGACAGACTCACTTAAGAGGTACTCAGGGCAATAGCCATCGTCTGGACAGGGTATTGTCTGTAATATTTTTGAACGTGTTGATCCTCTGGATCGCAAGAGCTGGAAACCGCCACACTCTTTCAAGATGGGGAAATACTGAAATAGATGATCTGAATATCCTGTGGAGTGCAGTATTTGTCTAGAACAAAGATAAAATATAAAAAGACATGCAATTTAAATTCGGATTATGAGTTGGATTATAAAAATGGAAGCAGTTTTTTTTTTATTGATTTACCTGGAAAGGTTCTCCTCTTCTCTCCTATTCCTGCCCTCTCTAATTTGTTTTTCACTGAGGGACTTGGAACCTCACATTCCTTTCTTTTGGATAGAAAAAAAAACGATGGGTGTAGGACACACTTTTAGATTTTTTTGCAGAAGGTCCAGCAGTGTTGGGACGTTTGGGCACGCGGCCCCGTGAATTTGAGTATGGTGCAAATAATCTTAACTTCTGCTGCAATAAAATGGTCATAAAATATGAAATGTATATGTTAGTCTTTGGTATTTTCACTAATGAACTGTTTAATGCTATATCAGGGTTGCCAACTGACTTGCATTCAAACACATGCGATTGGGGGAGATCATGCAAGGAAGTTTCGAATTTCGCTGCGTTTCAAAGTTCAAATTTGGTAAACTCTGAATTGCGAATTCGTATGACGTGACCAATAAAATATCGATATCACGACATGACCTTTAAGTTACCTGAAATAAAAGAATACAAACCTTTTGCGGTGAAGTGGAGTAGGTGTGATATTTTAACGTTTTGGATCGACTATTTAGAATTTTTGGTTATATTTGCGTGCTTTAAGTCTAGTAAAGTGAACGTAAGAGTGTGATCGTCAAATAGCCTACACTCCACAGTCCAGACCCCGAGTGAAAGTTGGCAACCCTATGCCTAACCGTTTGACGACAGACCCCTTGTCTCTTCTCTTTCTGCCAACTTACACGGTGTCCCACCACTTCGATACGGAGGCGTCATGCTCAAGCGGGACGATGGCCTTTCTGAAGGGGTAGCATTTGCACTTTGTCGCCCTATTGCTTGGGCAGCTTCTCGGAGAAGCTGTGGAACTGACTTGTCCATTTTCATTTCGCACCAAACGTTGCACAAATGTAATGGAAAATGTAAATTGAAATACAGAATGCATTGCCATTTTACATATTGCATTGTCATTTTACATATTGCATTGTCATTTTACATATTACATTTCAAATTGAATATTGCTACCCATAAGCTTCCATACCCCCCACCCAACGCAAAACGTCGGGAAAATAGTCTCAATCGTTTGTGCTGCAATTATTTTCGTTTGTGCCGTTCAAATTGGGGTTTGTGCTGGTGCGGTATTTTTTATATTAGCCATTTATTTATGGGCGATGACGTCATCAACCCTCACCACCTGCTCCAAATACTCTAATCGTGTTACTGCTGGTAAAAGTTTTGATTTTGCGATTGTCTTTTTGACTGATACAGTTGAAGACGTAACATGGTAAGGGCCAATCGGCAAACCAAACCAAACCCAAATCATTACTAATCCACTGCGCCTTTTCAACTGGCGACGGACACAGCGAGGCTCACAGAATGTCTGGAATGTTTCACTCCAAGGTTGTGATGTTGTTATGTGAATTTTTCCCCGAACAAAAAATGCAATTAAACATACTTGTTATGTTTTCCCCACACATTTAAATAATCTCATTACCAACATTTTTAAGTGTTTCTCACCAACGTGTTTAACTGAGTGCACTTTAGGTTACAGCGTTAGCTAATTGTTGGTGCATAAATGTAACATATTATTATATGTAAGTTTTATATATCATGTATATAGTTTAAATGTATTAATTTGATACGTGTTATTATGCTGCCTACTGAGTCCATGCACAGATGATGCCCCATTTAATGTTTTCTGTAGCTGAGTGTTAATACATACGCATATGTACTATGTGGAAACGAATGACTCCAGGAATTAACAAAACATTTGTTTAATTGTGAAATTGAATTACTGTGTGCAATCAAATCCATTTACACAAACAATGAACCTTTTCCAAAGAGGACAATTGCACATTGAACTTCAACATCCACATCTTCATCAACCACACAATTATGTTTGTGTATAACACAGCATGTGGGGATATTTTGTTTTTTTTCTGATGCTCCCATCACTCCACTTCTCAGGTCATCATACATCTCCCAGACACATTGAGACCTGCAGTAGGCCACATAATGACCAAGAGCATCCTGGGTTAAGCCTCCTTGGAAAGCAATGACTGCCCTTAAGGTAAATGTCTCTCCTTGGAGCACCAGACTGGAGGGAAATTCACACAATGGAAATTCTCTTGGGCAGGAATTCCTTTGAGTTGGAGTTGCTGTGGAATCGTTTCCAAGGTCAGTGTCGTTCCACAGAAGTTCTCCTAGACTGTAACTGTGAGAAACTTTCCCTGCACAGAGCACTTTTCCTGAGGTATATTCTGTCTTGAATGCAGAGGGACACTGAGACGGACTTTGGATTGGCCTGAGGCAGGGGGACTCTGGAAGGTTAAGTCCTTGTTCCACTGCGGTCTGAAGATGAGCCATGCCAAAATCCTGCAGTACAGCAATAGAAGTAGAAACAAATGGAATTTCCCTTGTGACTCGTGTGTTGAGGCTGCAATACTGTGAGGAGCACTGTTTTGTGAAGTAAACACTTGCAAGTTTTCTCATTGTCTTTTCAATGATAGCAGAGATGTGGCACTGTATCGATTTGGAGAGCACCAGACTTCAATTGGACATCTTTGAATATTCCACTTAGCAGCTCTGCCCTCTGAATGTAGGCCTGTGGGGTAAGACCCTTTGTGGTGATGCTTTTCACTAGCTGGAGGAGGTTGTTGGAGTCTTCACTGCGAACAATATTTCCAAAAGTGTTACTGTCGCAGAAAGCACAACCATAAGAATTGACAAAAAGCATCAAATGCACATGTGTTCAGCACAGAGACTCTTGATTTGCTGAGTTTAACAGGCTGTTGATTGTTTCCATTTTGTAACAGTTCCATTTTCATTTTTTTCCCCTCACAGATGGATCTGCATGGAGCCATTCAGGACAAGGAGAAAGGTATGAATTAATCTTCCTCTTTTTTGGTGGAACAGCTAGGCCTCCAGTTTTCAACAATGTCTTTGTTTGTTGAATGGATGTTTGTGACAGTGTCAGACGACTCCCCAGATAAGGAGGCATCAGTTTATTTTCCATCTACACTGCAGTGGGTAGTGGATTGGGTCCTGTAACCATCACCGTTTCAACATGAACATTTTCTGTACCTTTTTTGTTTTGCAGAACAAATGCGCATGTTGCCTTCAATGTAGGAAAGATGTCGAGCAATGTATCGATCCACCCAAATAGGTAAGTTTTCATGCTTGAAAAGGCTGTGTTTGATGTTTTTAAACTCTCCTTCAACATTGGCTGAACTTGCGGTGATGTTGGTGCTACGGAAGTGAGGGATCATTACCCCTGTCCAGAGTGGTAAGTAACTTGCAAGTCTGATAATATTGGGAACAATCTCTGGGAGGAAGTGCATGTTATCTCGATCACCGTTGGCCACGGCAAGTAACCTGCTCTCATCACATATGTCTTGTCACCCACTGCCGTAGGTCAGTGTGTATTTCTTCACATGGATCCACTCCTTCCATGTCCTCACCCTCTTCATCTGGAACGATGACACACTCTTCTGCAATTTGGGCTTTCAGGTAGTTCTTGCAACATTCTGATATGAGGGGGGCTCCAGAGCAGTCATTGCCCTCTGCTTCGCTGAGAGCCACAATAGTAACACTGCGTAGTAGCTCTCTTGCATTGTTCACAGATTGTGACTTGAGCAGCTGTGCCAGTGACCTCACAAAGAAATCTTTAATGCGATGCGGACAAAACAAGGTGGCAGCTGTGCAGACTGGTTACCAAGTAAGACACCAAAACACTCATTGATGTAGGTCTTCAGATCAGGATGAGGAGTGAAAGCCTTGACCAGAGCTCCGAGCAAAGCCAGAGAAAAGTCACTCACAACCACTTTTGGAATTGGTGCACCTGGGCGAATCCATTCTGTCAACCATTGTTTAATTGCATTAACATCATGTCTCTCTGACAGCATTTGCAGAACGCCCTGGTATAAGAAGATGTGGCCAGACATACCAACTGGTCTCTGTAGTTTCCTGACTACTGAACCAGTTGCATCAAAACTCAGTGGGGTGAGATTTCTTTGATATTGACTTGTACATTTGTGTTTGACTCCAGTAGTGACAGAAAAACTTGTCCAGTCCAATATCTTTAATGCTACCATTGTGAGGTGCACTGTATTTTACCATCTGCAGTGATAAAATAGGATCCTTGTCACCTAATTCTAAGTAATTTCTCTCTTGCTTTGCTTTGCGCAGGGTGGCCAAATTTGGCAGATGGCTTGGCTCAGGATCTCCAAAATCCATCCACTTTGTTGCCTCCGATGCCCTCCATACATGTGGTTCCATTCTACCCTCACACAGTTCCTTGGCTATCTGCACACGCAAGTTTCCAGATATGGCACGCTTGGAAAGGCCAATGTGCAGGGAGTCATCAATGTTTTTAATAAAACATTTCAGCACCATTGGGTTGTTCATTTCAGGCTCTCTGTCACAGTTGATGTAAAGGTCGCCATGACACTCCTTACATTTGCTTCTGATTTCAATGTATTTTGTTGTGGCTGATGGATAGACTTTGGCTCTTTTAAATACAAATGTGCAGATGCTTCTCACATCTTTCCAAATTTGGTGATTTATTACATGAGTCCAGATGCCAGTCTTCAAGACTGTGTATTTCCTTTTTTGTGTTTTAGAGAACTTGTCTTTGTATTGAACTGTTTCAGGCATAAATTCAATCTATTTCTCAAATGGAACTTCAAGCTCAAAAGCCTTGCAGTCTTCTGGTCTGGGAGGAAAGGACTGTGGCTCAAAATCTGTCATCACTACTGACACTGGTTTCATGATCACATTCATGATTAAACCCTAAAGCAGACCAGATGTTGTGTCTGTTTAATTTAACAAAAGTGTACAGGGCCTTTGCAGTGATCTTGTTTCCTAGCTGCTCACTCAGCTCTGTCCAGATGCTGTTATTAGGAGTAGCTATGGTACCATTTTTGACTATGGCCTCCTTTGATGAACACAGGACTGTGAAATGGAATCCCTGTCTACTGCTGGCTTTTTGGCCATCTGGCATAAGAAAGTAAAACATAATTACTTCAATAATTATTACTTATTTTGGGTCAAGTGTTTTATCTACAGTATAAACATGTTTTCATGTATTGATATTGACCCCTAAATGAAATTTGCATTTCATAGTTACATTGTAATATTAACATTAGCAATGTGCTTTCTGTTGCCAAAAACATTGCCAATCGTAGCTTTTGTTGTACCATTAATCAAAAAGTTAACTTTTTTATTAACTGACTAACAAAACATTTTACTTACATTTGCCAGGAATATGATTTATTTAAGTCTATTCTATGAGGAGATATGGTTCAATTGTTCCTCTACTAAACGCCACTACACACTCCACGAAAGCATGCTTGCGAAGTATAAACAATTGACAATATTTTGGGTTCATTCTGCGCATGTTGGGGGCTGAGTGACCTCAGAATGACCTATGAAAGATGATTTAATATCTAAAGAATGAAAACAGCACAAACGATTGAGACTATTTTCCCGACGTTTTGCGTTGGGTGGGGGGCCAACTTCACGCAGGTTTCTGACACATCTTCCTTCTGTGTTCTTCGGTAGTCTGTTCTCAGACACTAGAGGGAGCCATTTTATAACACAAGATACTCTTATTTAGCAGCTCTGAAAGTTCTTACATTTACATTTGACAGTACATTTAAGTAATTTGGAGAGACTAGTATTCAATTAATATGTCTAAATTCTTTGTTAATTATTATTAAACACCACTGTGACATACTAAACCTAGTCCAAGACTAAAATTCATGCTCGATGGAGAATCTCCATTGGAATGGCTTTTTAATCCAGGACTAGACAATCTGTGTCCAGGAAACCAGCCCTGAATGTCTCCTGTTCTATGGTGTCTGGTCAGCCTGCTTCTTTCTCAGGATATATGCTGTGTATACTTGCATTTGTGCAAATAAATAATATAACAAAATTGTTATAATTTTTTTTAAATTAGTAATTTATTTACTCTTAGTGATGTGTGGTGGTTTTGGTCAATCCATTAAAAATGAAATACAATTTCAGGCCTGTAGGGGGACAAACTACAACCAACTACAGCCATCCCAAAGCTGTTGTTTTGACTTGTTATTCACTCAGCTCCCAACATAAGAATCATCCCCAGTCATGTGCATTGTCGCATGACTTGGAACTTATTATCACAAAGACATATCTCAACGTTTTTTCCAAAGTGGACAAACGTTAACCAGTACATTCTTACTTGCCAAACCCACCACCACAATGTCAACAGAGTGCTATGTGTTAGTATTCTGTATTTGGCTAATCAATGTAATAACATACACAGCCATTATATCACTCAAGTCTAATTTCTATGTATATTGACATCCTGTCCAGTCCGATACGTGGTACCAAACAGAAACACTACTGCATTATCAATGCTTTCTCTCAATCTTTTTCTATCCAGTTATCAGACTCAGAGTCAGTAAGATTTTCAGAGGACTGGGGCAGCTATTTAACAAGTCTGTATATGTTCATAAGATGAACAGGTTCAGGCAGTCAGGTGAAGTTGTTGGCAGATGTCTTTTGAAAGTAAACGAGTTACCTTGCTTTAGGGAGTGTACTTGTATAACCTTTCTGTGTTCATGCTGTACATGTATAGTAGCTGCGAAATATCCCTAGGTTTAAAGTTCAGTTCCTGAGAAGCCTGATTTCAAGGCAAATTACAAGCAAAACATTTTTCAAATATTGGTACAATTAAATGCAATATTTATATGTGCGGTATTTTGATTTCAGACCTAAACCTTTTGGTGTTTTGTAACATGTCTCTTTCCATTCATGAAATGACTGCTGCAGAGTTTGGATTGATTGATTGATTGGCTGATTTTATTTGTCATAAAAAAATATATATATTCGATGGGGTTGAGGTCAGGGCTCTGTGCAGGCCAGTCAAGTTATTTCACACTGATCTCAACAAACCATTTCTGTATGGACCTCACTTTGTGCACGGGGGGATTGTCATGCTGAAACAGGAAAGGGCCTTCCTCAAACTGTTGCCACAAAGTTAGAAGCACAGAATCGTCTAGAATGTCATTGTATGCTGTAGCATTAAGATGTAACTTCACTGTAACTAAGGGGCCTGAACCATGAAAGAAAGCCCCAGACCATTATACCTCCTCCACCAAACTTTACAGTTGGCACTAGGCATTCGAGCAAGTAGCGCTCTCCTGACATCCGCCAAACCCAGATTCGTCTCTCAGACTGACGGATGGGGAAACGTGATTCATCACTCCAGAGAACGCGTTTCCACTGCACCAGAGTCCAATGGCAGCGAGATTTACACCACTCCAGCTGACGCACAGTTTTGTGCTGACGTTGCTTCCAGAGGCAGTTTGGAACTCGGTAGTGAGTGTTGTAACCATAGACAGGTGATTTTTACGCGCTACACACTTCAGCACACAGCGGTCCCGTTCTGTGAGCTTTTGTGGCCTCTTACTAGGAGGCTAAGCCGTAGTTTCTCCTAGATGTTTCCACTTCACAATAAAAGCACTTACAGTTGACAGGGTCAGCTCTAGCAGGGCAGAAATTTGACAAACTGACTTGTTGGAAAGGTGGCATCATATGACGGTGCCACATTGAAAGTCACTGAGCTCTTCAGTAAGGCCATTCTACTGCCAATGTTTGTCTACGGAGAATGCATGGCCGTGTGCTCGATTTTATACATCTGTCAGTAACGGGTGTGGCTGAAATAGTCGAATACACTCATTTGAAGGGGCGTCCAAAACATTGTTAATCTGTTCTGGAAATCTGGAAATCTGTTCTAGGTTTGGGATTGAATGGGCGTACTTACACGAGAACATTTTGTTGGTGTAGTCTTTGATATTAAAGATGGCGGTGATGACATGTCAGCAGTGATGGGGAAACCTAGTCCAGAGAGCGGCAGAGTCGGCAGGCTTTTGTTCCAGCGAAGCACTAACAAACCAGCAAACTGATCAAAATATGATGGTTTTGTGTCAAAAGAACCATGATTCATTAATTCAGGTTGATCTGGAACAAAAACATGCATGAACTTCAGCCCTACAAGACCATAGATTGGCCACCTTTGGTGATGTACTCACCATGGGTTCTATAATCAACTCTATATTCCAAGATGTCAAACACATTCATGTTCTTTCATTTGCAAGAATGCATACAGTGCTTTCAGATAGTTAACTTTTTCCACATTTTGTTATGTTACAGCCTTATTCTAAAATTATTTTTTTTTTAAATTCCCTCATCAATCTACACACAATACCCCATAATGACAAAGCAAAAACTTTATATATTTTTTGGGCTTCAACGTAGGGATGGTGCCAGGTTTCCTCCAGATGTGAAGCTTTGGCATTCAGGCCAAAGAGTTCAATCTTGGTTTCATCAGACCAAAACATCTTGTTTCTCACGGTCTGAGAGTCTTTAGGTGCCTTTTGGCAAACTCCAAACGGGCTGTCATGTGCCTTTTACTAAGGACTGGCTTCCGTCTGTCCTCTAACATAAAGGCCTGATTGTTGGAATGCTGCAGAGATGGTTGACCTTCTGGAAGGTTCTCCCATCTCCACAGAGGAACTCTGGAGCTCTGTCAGAGTGACCATCGGGTTCTTGGTCACCTCCCTGACCAAGGCCCTTCTCCGTTGCTCAGTTTGGCTGTGGGGGCCAGGTCTAATAGTCTTGGTGTTCTTGGGGACGTTAAATACTGCAGACAATAAGTCAACTAATACTTTCCGAATGCACTGTAGGCTTAGCCTCGTGTAACCATCCTGATCTTGTGAAATTTAGAATGTGTTTCACTAACTCTGTAGCGAAACACACTGTAAGATCAGGATGGTTATACAAGCCTAGCATAGGCCTGCTTCTTCACATTATGAAATCTAACACCTGGTATTAGCTTGCAAGTGTTTTGTTTTAGAAATCCAGTGGTTATGTTGGCAAAGCAGGCTTACTGGATTGAAGTTTCACAACTTCATTTATTGTTCTACAAAGGTTGAATAACACAGTTTACAGATATGCATTCTTGCAAATGAAAGAAGATGAATGTGTTTGACATCTTGGAATATAGAGTTGATTATAGAACCCATGGTTGGTAAATCACCATGGTCTTGCAGGGCTGAAGTTAATGCATGTTTTTGTTCCAACTCAACCTGAATGAATGAATCATGGTTCTTCTGACTGAAGACCATAACAAGTCAATTGTTTTAATCAGTTTGTTGGTTTATTAGTGTTTCACTGGAACAAAAGCCTGCAGGACAAACCTACATGAAAACATTTATCCACAAGTTTAAACATGCCCATGAGATCAGCAGATTTGGGCAGTCGGTTAGCTTATAACAGCATACTATGAATGATCTATTTACGCCTACCTATGCCTTTGTCCCTGTCTTACATTACCTGTTAAGTGTACTTATCACAACTCCTATCTGCTCATTCCCAAGGCAGTCGGTTACAAGCAGTTTGAAATAAATGGTAAAAGCTTTTCAGGGAGTGGATGTGGTGCCCTGATTGAACTAATTTGCTTGTTTACATACTACTAATCCCAGTTTCCAGACAAATGTTCTGACCTAAATAACAACGATAACATTGCATTTTTATCAAGTACATTTCTAGCAAAGTGACGTACAACACTTTGATAAAGTACACATAAAAATGACAGTAAAGACACAGACAGCATGCAACAGACATATAAATGCTGTTTATTTATATATATATATAAAGGACTGCAGACAGTCTCTGAACTAAGATTGGCCAACCCTATTACAACCAGTTCATATTTAATGCTGACATGTCATAACATGAAGAGTGGAACTCAGTGATGCGTTGTGTTGGATTTTCCCCCAAACGTAACACTTTGTATTCAGGACATTAAGTTAATGCCAAGGTCACAGCTTTGAGAGAGGATTATTGAATCCAGTCCTGTCTGAACAGAAGGTAAGATTCTGACATCTGCGTACAGAACAGACTCCTCTGGTGAACATACTCCTCTGGTGAACAGACTCCTCTGGTGAACAGACTCCTCTGGTGAACAGACTCCTCTGGTGAACAGACTCCTCTGGTGAACAGACGCCTCCGGTGAACAGACTCCTCCGGTGAACAGACTCCTCCGGTGAACAGACTCCTCTGGTGAACAGACTCCTCCGGTGAACATACTCCTCTGGTGAACAGACTCCTCTGGTGAACAGATGCCTCCGGTGCCAGGTATATCTCCCTGTAAACCCGTATATCTCCCTGTAAACCCTTATATCTCCCTGTAAACCCCGTATATCTCCCTGTAAACCCCGTATATCTCCCTGTAAACCTGTATATCTCCCTGTAAACCTTTATATCTCCCTGTAAACCTGTATATCTCCCTGTAAACCTGTATATCTCCCTGTAAACCTTTATATCTCCCTGTAAACCTGTATATCTCCCTGTAAACCCGTATATCTCCCTGTAAACCCGTATATCTCCCTGTAAACCCGTATATCTCCCTGTAAACCCGTATATCTCCCTGTAAACCTGTATATCTCCCTGTAAACCTGTATATCTCCCTGTAAACCTGTATATCTCCCTGTAAACCCGTATATCTCCCTGTAAACCCGTATATCTCCCTGTAAACCTGTATATCTCCCTGTAAACCCGTATATCTCCCTGTAAACCTGTATATCTCCCTGTAAACCCCATATATCTCCCTGTAAACCTGTATATCTCCCTGTAAACCTGTATATCTCCCTGTAAAGCCGTATATCCCCCTGTAAAGCACATGCAAATAGAAACAGAAACCTGTAATTCAATAAGATCCAACTATACTGAACAAAAATATAAACGCAACATGCAACAATTTCAAAGTTACAGTTCATAAAAGGAAATCAGTCTATTTAAATTAATAAATTAGGCCCTAATCTATGAATCCCACATGACTGGGCAGGAGCCTCGGAGGGCATAGGCCCACCCACTGAGGAGCCAGGCCTAGCCAGAAATTCAGTAGAGATTTTTTATTTATTTTTTTACCTTTATTTTACTAGGCAAGTCAGTTAAGAACAAATTCTTATTTTCAATGACGGCCTAGGAACAGTGGGTTAACTGCCTTGTTCAGGGGCAGAACAACAGATTTTTACCTTGTCAGCTCGGGGATTCGATCCAGCAACCTTTCGGTTACGGGCCCAGATTACTAATGTGTCCAACAAATTTGAGAGAAATAAGCTTTTTCTGCATATGGAACAATGTTGGGATATTTCAGAGATACAGAAGATGCATATAAAATAGATTAGCATAATATGTATATATATATTATTATATGCGCAGTGCATGCACACATCCATAAACATTGACCTTACCGATCTCTGAAAGTTCACATCGTCTTCTTCTCTTTGCTTGCAGGCTGCAATGAAATGGAAAAGGCATAATATTACATGATTACCTATGTTCTGTGTTTGTTGCCTTCAGGGTTCTCTGCATGATGTGAACTGTAACACAGATTGTACTTACCTCCACATGTTCTCATTTTAACTGCCCAGCATATACCACCACTTATTAGCCCAACTACTAACAATGTGACCAGTGCGATTGGGACAGGATTGGGACCAGACTCTGTCAGGAGCAAAATTATATGTTTTTAATCAACTCTATGTTGTATGTGGCCTTGCCTTGTATTCACTTGTAGCCTCTATAATATATTGAAATGCGTTTTTAGTCAATACTGATGAATGACATTGATGAGGGTATTATAAGGTAAGCTACTAGGCTCATAGGAAAATAAATACAGAAAATCAGATGCAATACAGAAGTTAAAATAAATACAATATGATAATATGCATGTTGAGTGATTAAAAAAAAAACTTCTCTCAGGTTTTACTGTTAAAAATCCAATAGGTTCTTTCTCCCCTCACTATCCTATAAAATAAGTTGTTAGTGAGCTTCAGCTGGTATCCATCTCCCCCTAGAATTAGAGGAAGTGATGAGCAGACTGTCCAATGAGATCTCTGCTGAGGTCATTATAAACAGAACCTGCTATTTACTGGTCTGTCATTACGGTCCCTCACTGATCCACAAAATGGAAAAACAATACTGTCAGTGTTGACATACCTTTGAGGGCAGAGCGGGAGGACAATCGAGGGCAGAGTGTTTCAATGTTGAGTGAAGTTGTTTTCGAGTCAGCAGCGTTGGAAGCCTCACAGCTGTAGGTGTCAACGTTTCTTTCTTTTAACTCCAGAGGGAGAGAGAGATTGGCGAGAAGATCAGGGCTGCTGGTCTGGTTGAATGTCTCCTCTCCTCTGTACCAGGACAAGATCCCTTCTCTCCCGTTCTTCACAGTGCACACCAATGAACAGCTCACTTTTTCAAATGGACTGTTCACTGAGTGTCTGTTGTAGCTGATATGAGGAGCAGACACTGAGGCTGGGATAGCATAATGATTAAGCAGTGACTCAATGACAGAGATTAAAAATAATGTGTTTACAGTAAAAACTAAGATGTCATAAATGAGATCTAAACATCTATGAAGAAGTGGGCTACTTATTTTGCAAACGTGTGGCAGACTCAGGCAGCAGACACACTATAAAGTTTACAGTGTAAATATTGTACTGTATTGTTTGAGATCAGCCATGGTAAATGTTAGCTTAAAAACAAGTTACTCTGAATGCATCTTTCTTGGTCTTTATTGAAAGCAACTCTGGGAGATTCAGTATGTGAGAGAATGAAAAAAGAGGAAGTAAAAATGTAAGCCATACCCACCATAGACAATTAGATTTAAAATCGTAGATGAACTCTTTGTATTGATGATAACTATTTTATACAGTCCAGAGTCGTTGATGGTGAGGTTTCTGATGGTGAGAGATCCAGTCTGAGTATCCAGCTTCAGTCTGTCTCTGAACTTCCTACTATAGTCTGTTTTAATCACACCAGCATTCAGTATAGCTATGTTATCAAATGAATCTCTCTCTCTCTCTCTCTCTCTCTCTCTCTCTCTCTCTCTCTCTCTCTCTCTCTCTCTCTCTCTCTCTCTCTCTCTCTCTCAGAAAGTGAGAGGAGGGGCCATATAATGTTAAAATGTCAGCATGCAGTTAGAAAGTCTATTCAGTATACATTGTCAAATATTTATGTAATTTAACAGACACTTTTATCCAATGTGACTTACAGTCATGTGTGTATACATTTTACATGCGGGTGGTCTCAGGACTCAGGAACCTGGGGTTGCAAGGGGCACGCTCTACCAATGCTCTACTGAAGACTATAATCCACTGAGAACTAACAGAGGGACACTTTGATAACAGGTCACAGTTGAAGACTATGCTCCCCTGATAGTTAACAGAGGGACACTTTGATAACAGGTCACAGTTGAAGACTATGCTCCCCTGATAGTTAACAGAGGGACACTTTGATAACAGGTCACAGTTGAAGACTATGCTCCCCTGATAGTTAACAGAGGAACACTTTGATAACAGGTCACAGTTGAAGACTATGCTCCCCTGATAGTTAACAGAGGAACACTTTGATAACAGGTCCCAGTTGAAGACTATGCTCCCCTGAGAACTAACAGAGGGACACTTTGATAACAGGTCACAGTTGAAGACTATGCTCCCCTGAGAACTAACAGAGGGACACTTTGATAACAGGTCACAGTTGAAGACTATGCTCCCCTGAGAACTAACAGAGGGACACTTTGATAACAGGTCACAGTTGAAGACTATGCTCCCCTGAGAACTAACAGAGGGACACTTTGATAACAGGTCACAGTTGAAGACTATGCTCCCCTGAGAACTAACAGAGGGACACTTTGATAACAGGTCACAGATGAAGACTATGCTCCCCTGAGAACTAACAGAGGGACACGTTGATAACAAGTTGGAAGCCGTATATTTGCCTCTGACCACAGAACAACAGCCATCATCTGTTCTGTTCATTTCCCTTTCTGTTCAGGTAAAACTAAGTTGAGGTTAAAGGTTAGGCACAGGAGTCCTTAATCTGACTAGTTTACTACAGTAGCACAGATCTGACTTGCACATAACTGGCAGATTTTTGAATAATTGTGATACTGTATGTGGTGAATGCACTGACTGTAAGTCACTCTTGATTGGAGTGTCTGCTAAATATGGGTGCAGAGGACTGAGAGCATGATTTGTGGTTTCAGCTCTCTTGATTGAGAGAAGCTGTACAGATATATAAGGAGGCACGACATCTCCCATATAATAAAGTGAGAATGACAGCGAATGACCCATAGATACACTGAGATACATTGGAATAACCTGTTCAATACAAAACACATTAGATCGGTGGGGATTTTAGCATGTACAACTTGGTGAGGCAAACTCCTTTTTTTTAGATGCCTGCCAGCAAAGCCACTACACAACACAACACTAACAATACATTAATTGCACTATAACGGTGATAAACGGTGCCCACAAACTGTTATAGCCCACATAAAGCTGTCCAAACAGCAGAACTTTATTTTCAGCACCATGGAGAGATGCCTTACCACCACTACACCTGGTTATCAGTGGAACCTTGTCAGGCAGCGAAACAGTTCATTCAACCTCATATACTGCCTTTTAAAAAGATATGGCTGACTTGCTTAAACAAATGTGGTTTCTACTGACAATTGAGATGTAAAACTATGGAATAAGGGCTAGATTTGTGTCGGGACATTAATTCATTTGACAAGGATTGAAAAGGATTTGCCAGAAGATTGTTGACTTGATTCATGATGATGACTGCTAGCTTGCTAGCTAAGATTTTGAAAGTATGATGTTGACATGATCAGTCCAATCAAAGCTACGGTAGATCTAATGTGATTTTCCGTCATTTTATCTGTGTTCAATAACCTTGAGCCTTCTTGGATGGGAACTTCCAATGTAACCATAGCAGCACTGAAGGGGCTTACATTTTCTAGCTCTACCTGTAGATTTTAGGGTGACGTAGTGTTCCCATGAGTGACAGAACATTGAGCCAATCACGGCGCAACTAGAGAACATTACCAACCCCTACGCTCTGTATTTTCCGCTGGCTGCCCCACCACCACAGAAAGCACTGAGCTAGGTATGAAACACCTGCATTTTGGAGATTACTTACTCAAGAAAGCAAAAAAGGGACCATGTTTGTATGCGCCTTTATTAACTCAAAGATTTTTTTTTACATTGTTTGCAACTGATATGTGACACGTATTAATGCCAAAATAACGTGCAAAACAGGCAAAAAAACTAAAGAAAACAAAAAAACGAAATAATACAAACAGGTGGAGCTTTGCCCTGAATGACGGGTCGCCACTGGATCAACCACAACAACCTTCTGAATAACACTTTGAAAATATATATATATTCAGAGAGATTCCAAAGACTCTTCCTAGCAGTGTTGTGTTACTATCCCACTGGTCTTCAATTTCAACCCCCTTACTTTCATTCCATTCAAGGTCCTCCGGAAGGTCAATGATGTGTCAGTTACCCTCCAACTGCCCCTCCCTTATTCTAACATCTCTCCCACTTTCCATGTCTCTCTCCTCAGACCGGTGGTTCCTGGTCCGCTGGGAGGGGCCAGCCCTGCTGCGGTGCCTCCGCCTCCGGTGGAGATGGTGTTGGGTCCAGTACCTAGTGGACTGGGCGGGATACGGTCCGGAGGAATGCAGCTGGGTTCGGGCAGCAGACATCTGCGACCATTCACTGATGACTGACTTCCACGCGCGCCGTCCGGCCTCGACCTCCGGGACGTCCAAGTCACCGACGGGTACTGTCACATCCAGGTCAACTACATCGACGGTGCTCCTCCCTCTCCGGCTACATGCTCCTCCTGCTTAGGCCTACATGGATCCGACAATTGTAAAACATATGAGTAGACCTTTAGTATTATTGAGAACTATTCTGTTTGCTGCAGTGGAACGTGTTCATAGCAGTGGTATTTCACCACATAGGCCTGTGTGTCAGACTGGACTTCTGTACACAGAAAAGACTGTGTGGGTCTGCTTCTCAGTGGGGTCAAACCACTAGTAACATGTGACAGTAAAGGGCTGACCAGACAATGTGACAGACTGATGGGAAAGGAAGAGTCTGTGATCACAAGCAGAGACACAGTCATCTATGTACAGTGGGGTCCAGAATTATTGGATGCCTTGATAAAGATTTGCAAAAAAGACTGAATAAAATAAAAAATACACACCATTGGTGTGCGTGGCCAAAGACCTCTATTTTCATGACATCTGACCATAGCACTGCCTGGAGTTTGCTAAATGGCTTTGGCACTTGGATTGAAACCGGCACTATGGTCATATGACATAAAAATAGAGCTCTTTGGCCAAACACACCAGCGGTGGGTTTGGGCTTTGAAAGAACATTGCATATGCAGAAAACACCTAATCTCTACTGTAAAATATGGTTGTGGATCTTTGATGTTATTGGGCTATTTTGCTTCAACTGGTCATGATTTCTTACTCCAAGCGGCGGCGATTTGTGTGCAAAGTAGATGATTATAAATGTGTCTGTCCCTCTCCCCCCCTCTCCAAGCCATCATATTGTGTCAGTCTGCTTGGGACTTTTTTCCATTGTATTCAGTTTATAGTCAATAATCTATACAGTGTGTGTGTGTGTTTATCCTTTGTTATTATTTAGTTAGCTAGTAAATAAATAATTAAACCAATTTGTGTAGTGCTGAATCTGTCAGGCTCTGGCCATAGGGAGTACCTAGTGGCCATGGTCAGAGCCTGACAATCCTAGAATCCTAGATCTATGTGTTTTTCATTCGTTTTGTCTTCCTAATGAGTTCATTTTTACATTATTATTTAATCGGGTAACAATTAAACATAGTCAGTTAATTGGAGATGACAGTCCTCATATTGAGGTCACTTCACGACACAGTACCAAGACATTTTAGCCCAAAGACCTCAGACATGCTTGAACACAGGATACAGGTCAAATAAAGTGGTGCTTCCTTTGCTTGGTCTTACAGTTGGGTTCTTGGCTTTTGTATTCTATAGCTACACACACACACACACACACACACACACACACACACACACACACACACACACACACACACACACACACACACACACACACACACACACACACACACACTCACAGACACACACACACACACACAGAGACACACACACACACACACACACAGACACAGACACAGACATATACAAAGGGAATGATGACGATGTCTATAATCTCAGATTGTGTTTGTGTTGTGTTTATAAATAACTCATCTGGCACAATCACTGTCCCTAAGACATGATGTATGTTATTCCCCCCACACTTATTTTTCATGGAGGTCTTCCATGTTTAGCCAAGATGTGAAATCTAGTTTTGCACAGCAGCCTTCCCTAATCTTTGCTAAGACCCCACCATGGGGAAGAGACAAATAAAGCACTAACTATATCCTCACAATGTGTCAATCTTACAAATTGAACTTATTTAAAGTATTACTACACTCTAAAATTACTACTTGGCAGTATTCCCACTGTAAACCACACATTTTAACACTTTCAAACAATACCATTACAGAGTCAATGTGAGGAGGTTATATACAGGTGGAACCATTACAGAGTCAATGTGAGGAGGTTATATACAGGTGGAACCATTACAGAGTCAATGTGAGGAGGTTATATACAGGTGGAACCATTACAGAGTCAATGTGAGGAGGTTATATACAGGTGGTACCATTACAGAGTCAATGTGAGGAGGTTATATACAGGTGGAACCATTACAGAGTCAATGTGAGGAGGTTATATACAGGTGGAACCATTACAGAGTCAATGTGAGGAGGTTATATACAGGTGGAACCATTACAGAGTCAATGTAAGGAGGTTATATACAGGTGGTACCATTACAGAGTCAATGTGAGGAGGTTATATACAGGTGGAACCATTACAAAGTCAATGTGAGTAGGTTATATACAGGTGGAACCATTACAGAGTCAATGTGAGGAGGTTATATACAGGTGGAACCATTACAGAGTCAATGTGAGGAGGTTATATACAGGTGGAACCATTACAGAGTCAATGTGAGGAGGTTATATACAGGTGGAACCATTACAGAGTCAATGTGAGGAGGTTATATACAGGTGGAACCATTACAGAGTCAATGTGAGGAGGTTATATACAGGTGGAACCATTACAGAGTCAATGTGAGGAGGTTATATACAGGTGGAACCATTACAGAGTCAATGTGAGGAGGTTATATACAGGTGGAACCATTACAGAGTCAATGTGAGGAGGTTATATACAGGTGGAACCATTACAGAGTCAATGTGAGGAGGTTATATACAGGTGGAACCATTACAGAGTCAATGTGAGGAGGTTATATACAGGTGGAACCATTACAGAGTCAATGTGAGGAGGTTATATACAGGTGGAACCATTACAGAGTCAATGTGAGGAGGTTATATACAGGTGGAACCATTACAGAGTCAATGTAAGGAGGTTATATACAGGTGGTACCATTACAGAGTCAATGTGAGGAGGTTATATACAGGTGGAACCATTACAAAGTCAATGTGAGTAGGTTATATACAGGTGGAACCATTACAGAGTCAATGTGAGGAGGTTATATACAGGTGGAACCATTACAGAGTCAATGTGAGGAGGTTATATACAGGTGGAACCATTACAGAGTCAATGTGAGGAGGTTATATACAGGTGGAACCATTACAGAGTCAATGTGAGGAGGTTATATACAGGTGGAACCATTACAGAGTCAATGTGAGGAGGTTATATACAGGTGGAACCATTACAGAGTCAATGTGAGGAGGTTATATACAGGTGGAACCATTACAGAGTCAATGTGAGGAGGTTATATACAGGTGGAACCATTACAGAGTCAATGTGAGGAGGTTATATACAGGTGGAACCATTACAGAGTCAATGTGAGGAGGTTATATACAGGTGGAACCATTACAGAGTCAATGTGAGGAGGTTATATACAGGTGGAACCATTACAGAGTCAATGTGAGGAGGTTATATACAGGTGGAACCATTACAGAGTCAATGTGAGGAGGTTATACACAGGTGGTACCAGTACAGAGTCAATGTGAGGAGGTTATATACAGGTGGAACCATTACAGAGTCAATGTGAGGAGGTTATATACAGGAAGTACCAGTACAGAGTCAATGTGAGGAGGTTATATACAGGTGGTACCAGTACAGAGTCAATGTGAGGAGGTTATATACAGGTGGTACCAGTACAGAGACAATGTGAGGAGGTTATATACAGGTGGTACCAGTACAGAGTAAATGTGAGGAGGTTATATACAGGTGGTACCAGTACAGAGTCAATGTGAGGAGGTTATATACAGGTGGTACCAGTACAGAGACAATGTGAGGAGGTTATATACAGGTGGTACCAGTACAGAGTCAATGTGAGGAGGTTATATACAGGTGGTACCAGTACAGAGTCAATGTGAGGAGGTTATATACAGGTGGTACCAGTACAGAGTCAATGTGAGGAGGCTATATACAGGAAGTACCAGTACAGAGTCAATGTGAGGAGGTTATATACAGGTGGTACCAGTACAGAGTCAATGTGAGGAGGTTATATACAGGAAGTACCAGTACAGAGTCAATGTGAGGAGGTTATATACAGGTGGTACCAGTACAGAGTCAATGTGAGGAGGTTATATACAGGTGGAACCATTACAGAGTCAATGTGAGGAGGTTATATACAGGAAGTACCAGTACAGAGTCAATGTGAGGAGGTTATATACAGGTGGTACCAGTACAGAGTCAATGTGAGGAGGTTATATACAGGTGGTACCAGTACAGAGACAATGTGAGGAGGTTATATACAGGTGGTACCAGTACAGAGTAAATGTGAGGAGGTTATATACAGGTGGTACCAGTACAGAGTCAATGTGAGGAGGTTATATACAGGTGGTACCAGTACAGAGACAATGTGAGGAGGTTATATACAGGTGGTACCAGTACAGAGTCAATGTGAGGAGGTTATATACAGGTGGTACCAGTACAGAGTCAATGTGAGGAGGTTATATACAGGTGGTACCAGTACAGAGTCAATGTGAGGAGGCTATATACAGGAAGTACCAGTACAGAGTCAATGTGAGGAGGTTATATACAGGTGGTACCAGTACAGAGTCAATGTGAGGAGGTTATATACAGGAAGTACCAGTACAGAGTCAATGTGAGGAGGTTATATACAGGTGGTACCAGTACAGAGTCAATGTGAGGAGGTTATATACAGGTGGTACCAGTACAGAGTCAATGTGAGGAGGTTATATACAGGTGGTACCAGTACAGAGTCAATGTGAGGAGGTTATATACAGGTGGTACCAGTACAGAGACAATGTGAGGAGGTTATATACAGGTGGTACCAGTACAGAGTCAATGTGAGGAGGTTATATACAGGTGGTACCAGTACAGAGTCAATGTGAGGAGGTTATATACAGGTGGTACCAGTACAGAGTTAATGTCAGGAGGTTATATACAGGTGGTACCAGTACAGAGACAATGTGCGGGCACCGGTTAGTCGGCTGATTGAGGTAATAGGTGCATGTACATCCCCGGGCAAAAGTTTGGAATATTACTCATTCAAGGGTTTTTCTTTATTTGCACTATTTTTTACATTGTAGAATAAAAGTGAAGACATCAAAACTATGACATAACACATATGGAATTATGTAGTAACCAAAAAAGTGTTATATATATAATGTATATATTTTATATTTGAGATTCTTTAAAGTAGCCACACTTTGCCTTGATGACAGCTTTGTCATTCTCTCAAACAGCTTCATGAGGACCGCCACCGGAATGGAAGACCCAGAAATACCTCTGCTGCAGAGGATAAGTTCATTAGAGTTACCAGCCTCAGATTGCAGAACAAATAAATGCTTCACAGAGTTCAAGCAACAGACACATCTCAACATCAACTGTTCAGAGGAGACTGTGTGAATCAGGCCTTCATGGTCAAATTGCTGCAAAGAATCCACTACTAAAGGACACCAATAAGAAGAAGAGACTTGCTTGGGCCAAGAAACACGAGCAATGGACATTAGACCGGTCGAAATTTGTCCTTTGGTCTGGAGTCCAAATTTGAGATTTTTGGTTCCAATCTCAACCAAATTTAGATGGTTTGGGATAAGTCGGACCACAGTGAAGGAAAAGCAGCCAACAAGTGCTCAGCATATGTGGGAACTCCAAGACTGATGGAAAAGCATCCAGGTGAAGCTGGTTGAGAGAATGCCAAGAGTGTGCAAAGCTGTCATCAAGGCAAAGGGAGGCTAACCCATAAACCCGTTGTTGAAAACCACATCTTTTCATCTTCTTCTTTGGTTTGGTAACTTCCTGATCTTTGACGGACTCTGGCCAGACTGAAGACGACACATAGTTTGGATCCTTCAACCACAACGGATCCTTCAACCACAAGGGGGCATTGCACTACAGAGGGTAGTGCGTACGGCCCAGTAAATCACTGGGGCCAAGCTTCCTGCCATCCAGGACCTCTATACCAGGCGGTGTCAGAGGAAGGACCTGAAAAAATGTCAAAGACTCCAGCCACCCTAGTTATAGACTGTTCTCTCTGCTACCGCACGGCAAGCAGTACTGGGGCGCCAAGTCTAAGTCCAAAAGGCTTCTTAACAGCTTCTACCCCCAAGCCTTGAGACTCCTGAACAGCTAATCAAATATCTACCCGGACTATTTGTATTGCCCCTTCTGACCCCTGCATGGTTGGTTAAGGGTTTATAAGTCATTTCACTGCTGTATTCGCCCCAATTGACAAATAAAATTTGATTTGATTGTATGTCAAGATTTTTTTTCAAGTTTCTATTTTTTTTTCTAATAAGAAAAGACGTTAAATAACTTGAATAAAGAAAGATGTAACAATTTACATTCACATCACAAAGTGAGTGAAATGCATCGGAGAGGTTTTGGAAATTCAGGAAAACATTGGAGAAGAAAATCAGGTAAAAATTAAAATATCTGCATTGCCGTTGTTTTCAATTGCAGTTTTGTCATGATCTAATGTAACATTTCCTGTGTGGCTTGTGAGTGTCGTAGAAGGAGATATGACACA
Organism: Thymallus thymallus; assembly: GCA_023634145.1. Lineage (NCBI taxonomy): Eukaryota > Metazoa > Chordata > Actinopteri > Salmoniformes > Salmonidae > Thymallus > Thymallus thymallus. The sequence goes on from CM042424.1 coordinate 13,705,260, forward strand.
TATGTGTTCCTGAGAGTCATAGCTTTCAGGTATGGGTTCATAATAGCTAATATCCCCAACCGTTCAAAAACAGTCACAAAATTCAGGGTGGTCTTGCACATAAAAATGTACTGTACATCAAATCAAATCGAATGTATTGGTCACATACACATATTTATCAGATGTGGTCAGAGCAGTAAATGAGATGGGGGAGATTGTTGAAAATACTGTGAGAGAGAGAGAGAGAGAGAGAGAGAGAGAGAGAGAGAGAGAGAGAGAGAGAGAGAGAGAGAGAGAGAGAGAGAGAGAGAGAGGAGTTGTCCTCTGGCGGCTGTGTTCCTTGATAAATTGAGGTGCAACATCCATTCGCCTAGAAATCAGTGTTGCCTCAGACAGGAGAGACACCCATCCATCTCTAAGAGCCTGCATCTCTTCTTTTAGGACACTGATATTGGCTGCCTCTGTGTCAAGTGAGATGTTTCCTGACTGGAGAACCACATTCCTGTCCTCAATGCATTGCAGTACCTGCAATTATGCCAACTGACATGTCATTCAACACAATGAATCTCACCTCCTTCTTCAGTTGGGAGTAGGACTGGTTCAGGGTCTTCAGTTGGGAGAAGGACTGGTTCAGGGTCTTCAGTTGGGAGTAGGACTGGTTCAGGGTCTTCAGTTGGGAGTAGGACTGGTTCAGGGTCTTCAGTTGGGAGTAGGGCTGGTTCAGGGTCTTCAGTTGGGAGTAGGACTGGTTCAGGGTCTTTAGTATGGAGTAAGGCTGGTTCAGGGTCTTCAGTTGGGAGTAGGGCTGGTTCAGAGGTATGGGCCTGGCACCAGACAGGGATCAGGGACAACTGATTTAGTATGAATAGCTTGCTAAAAGTTTGCCATTTGATTAAAAGTCGAATAAAAGAGGAGCGAAAAGTAAACCCAGAATTTTATGTGAACATATTAAGTAACTAAATGTCAGAGGAGCAAAAGTAGCCTATTTCACTATGGACTGAACTAACAGGTTAATTTCCACCACGGACTACACCCACCTTCCTTTGTGATAAATGGTGTGACATACTGTCACCCTTCCTTTGTGATAAATGGTGTGAAATGCTGTCACCCTTCCTTAGTGATAAATGGTGTGACATGCTGTCACCCTTCCTTTGTGATGAATGAGGTGACATACTGTCACACTTTTTTTTCTCTCTCCTGTCTTTCTTTTCTTTCTTTTTGTTTTTTGAAAGCCAGATTTTTCTTTAGGAGACTGAGCCAGGATGCTCCACCAGCACTCCTCACTGCTAGCAAGTACCATTCAGGCCTGGTTTGGGGGCCGGACCGAACCATTTCATATCAATAGAGGGGGGAGGGAGAGGCTCTCGGGATATTTACTTTTAGCCAAAAACAAGAAAAGAAAAAGAAACCGTTAGTTTTATTAGTACATTGTAAATAACATATTATATTAATTATGTAACTAATGTACCCAATGTTCTAATATTTAAACAGGTTGGGCTCAAAACAGGTGGGTCCTTGAATGACGGGTCGCCAGTGTAAACATTGATTTGTTATCTTGCCTGAAATGCACAGATTTTTTTTATTTTTATCTTTATAGAATTTTAACCCATTTTGAGTCAGCGCATCAAAGTCAAAAATAGAACCAATTTATATTTAAGAAACGTCCCCTCGGGGATCAATAAAGTACCTATCTATGTATTTTAGCGCTTGGCTCTATGCAGACGCTCGTCAGCATGTTACAGACAGACTGGCCGAATGACTGAACAAGAAGGAATGTATCCTACAATATAAAGATAACTTGAAAACTAAATACGATGAAAAGTATTAAGGTGGAATGGGCGTTGCTTTGGTGTCATGTTTCAGGTAAGATATTTATTCCATCATAATACAGTCGATTTTGGTGTGTTTTTTAGGGAAAAGCACCGTACATTTGCGTAAGGTGTGGTGTAATGCAATACATTATGACTGTTGTCAATTCAATAGCCTATGTAAAATATTTGTATATATTGTATATGTCCCTAACTCTTTTGTCCTCTTTTGTCATCGACAGTTTTGACTAAGATGAATGTGTTTCTATATTTTGTTATATGCCTACTGTAGGTTCTGACTGTTATAATGCTGCCTACTGTAGTTCTGACGGTTATAATGCGTGAACACGTATTTTTGTGATCCTATAGTCCTATAGACTAACATGACAGTTTGTGTTTCCGACACTAGTAAAATGCTGTCACCTAGATGCAAATGTTTCAACACTTTATTAAACCGTGTAAAAAGCTATATTGTAAACTGTATGGTTCGAAGCCCTGAATGCAGATTGGCTGAAAGACGTGTTATATCAGACATGAAACCATGGGTATTACTAAACATTTATTTTTACTGCTCTAATTACGTTGGTAACCAGTTTATAATAGCAATAAGGCACCTCGTGGGTTTGTGATATATGGCCAATATACCACAGCTAAGGGCGGCGTCCTAGCCATATACCAAACCACCTCAGGCCTTTTTTATTCATTCTAATCTTTGTTATTTTGTGTCAGTGTTTGTTTATCCTGGTTGAGCAGGAAAACTAATAGACATAGAGAAACACAGAGCACCATGTTAATGTAGACATTAAGGACTGGTTTTAATTTAAAGTGGTGTTTAGTCAAGTACCAGTCTGACAACATTTATTAAATCTCTAATCAACTGTTAGTTCAGATCTTTGCTAGCTACGAAATGTATTCTAAATGTGCATCAGTCAGGCTTCAGACCAAGGTATAATCAGCTAGTTATAGCTAACATCCTGGGTCACGTTCAGCAGGAGGAAATGTTTTGGAATGTACAGAAAATTATAGATATATGCTATGTAGAACAAACATGCCTCTAGAACAAACATGCCTCTGGAATAAAGTCTGCTCTATTCATGGGATTTCTATCTGCAATATTCGAGAAAATTTTGTAACTTAATGTGGCCCTGGTAACATTATCAGTTACATTACCTGCAACTCAATATTAGGAAGGTGTTCTTAATATCTTGTACACTCAGTGAATATTCTTATATACAGTTGAAGTTGGAAGTTTACATACACTTAGGTTGAAGTCATTAAAACTCATTTTTCAACCACTCCACAGATTTCGTGTTAACAAACTATAGTTGGCAAGTCGGTTAGGACATCTACTTTGTGCATGGCACAAGTAATTCTTCCAACAATTGTTTACAGACAGATTATTTCACTTATAATTCACTATATCATGATTCCAGTGGGTCAGAAGTTTACATACATTAAGTTGACCGTGCCTTTAAACAGCTTGGAAAATTCCATAAAATGATGTCATGGCTTTAGAAGCTTCTGATAGGCTAATTGACATAATTTGAGTCAATTGGAGGTGTACCTGTGGATGTATTTCAAGGCCTACCTTCAAACTCAGTGCCTCTTTGCTCGACATCATGGGAGGCCTACAAACCTGACTCAGTTACACCAGTTCTGTCAGGAGGAATGGGCCAAAATTCACCCAACTTATTGTGGGAAGCTTGTGGAAGGCTACCCAAAACGTTTGACCCAGGTTAGACAATTTAAAGGCAATGCTACCAAATACTAATTGAGTGTATGTAAACTTATGACCCACTGGGAATGTGATGAAATAAATAAAAGCTGAAATAAATCATTTTCTCTACTATTATTGTGACATTTCACATTCTTAAAATAAAGTGGTGACCCTAACTGACCTAAGACTGGGAATTTTTACTAGGATTTAATGTCAGGAATTGTGAAAAACTGAGTTTAAATGTATTTGGCTAAGGTGAATGTAAACTTCCGACTTCAACTGTCTATACACCCCCAGTCAAATGTAATATTACTCATTCAAAGGTTTTTCTTTATTTGCACTATTTTTTACATTGTAGAATAATAGTGAAGACATCAAAACTATGAAATAACACATATTGAATCATGTAGTAACCAAAAAAGTGTTAAACAAATCAAAATACATTTTATATTTGAGATCCTTCAAATAGCTACCCTTTGCCTTGATGGTCATCTGTTGTAAAATCATTTTAGGAAAAAAGAATACAGCCTTTATTGGTAAACAATAGATAAGTAAATCAATAACAGTAAAAATACCAGTAGCGAGGCTTTATACAGGAAGTACCAGTACAGAGTCAATGTGAGGAGGCTATATACAGGAAGTACCAGTATTGAGTCAGTGTGAGGAAGCTATATACAGGAAGTACCAGTACAGAGTCAATGTGAGGAGGCTATATACAGGGGTACCAGTACAGAGTCAATGTGAGGAGGCTATATACAGGGGTACCAGTACAGAGTCTATGTGAGGAGGCTATATACAGGAAGTACCAGTACAGAGTCAATGTTAGGAGACTATATACAGGGGGTACCAGTACAGAGTCAATGTGAGGAGGCTATATACAGGAAGTACCAGTACAGAGTCAATGTGAGGAGAATATATACAGGAAGTACCAGTACAGAGTCAATGTAAGGAGGCTATATACAGGAAGTACCAGTACAGAGTCAATGTGAGGAGGCTATATACAGGAAGTACCAGTACAGAGTCAATGTGAGGAGAATATATACAGGAAGTACCAGTACAGTGTCAATGTGAGGAGGCTATATACAGTGGTACTGGTACAGAGTCAGTGTGCGGGGGCTATATACAAGGGTACCAGTACATAGTCAATGTGAGGAGGCTATATACAAGGGTAGCAGTACATAGTCAATGTGAGGAGGCTATATACAGGGGTACCAGTACAGAGTCAATGTGAGGAGGCTATATACAGGAAGTACCAGTACAGAGTCAATGTGAGGAGGCTATATACAGGGGTACTAGTACAGAGTCAATGTGAGGAGGCTATATACAGGAAGTACCAGTACAGAGTCAATGTGAGGAGGCTATATACAGGGGTACCAGTACAGAGTCAATGTGAGGAGGCTATATACAGGAAGTACCAGTACAGAGTCAATGTGAGGAGGCTATATTCAGGAAGTACCGGTACAGAGTCAATGTGAAGAGGCTATATACAGGGGTACCGGTACAGAGTCAATGTGAGGAGGCTATATACAGGAAGTACCAGTACAGAGTCAATGTTAGGAGGTTATATACAGGAAGTACCAGTACAGAGTCAATGTGAGGAGGTTATATACAGGAAGTACCAGTACAGAGTCAATGTGAGGAGGCTATTTACAGGAAGTACCAGTACAGAGTCAATGTGAGAAGGTTATATACAGGAAGTACCAGTACAGAGTCAATGTGAGGAGGCTATATACAGGAAGTACCAGTACAGAGTCAATGTGAGGAGGCTATATACAGGAAGTACCAGTATTGAGTCAGTGTGAGGAAGCTATATACAGGAAGTACCAGTACAGAGTCAATGTGAGGAGGCTATATACAGGGGTACCAGTACAGAGTCAATGTGAGGAGGCTATATACAGGGGTACCAGTACAGAGTCAATGTGAGGAGGCTATATACAGGAAGTACCAGTACAGAGTCAATGTTAGGAGGTTATATACAGGAAGTACCAGTACAGAGTCTATGTGAGGAGGCTATATACAGTTAATACCAGTACAGAGTCAATGTGAGGAGGCTATATACAGGAAGTACCAGTACAGAGTCAATGTGAGGAGGCTATATACAGGAAGTAACTGTACAGAGTCATTGTGAGGAGTCTAGATACAGGAAGTACCAGTACAGAGTCAATGTGAGGAGGCTATATACAGGGGTACCAGTACAGAGTCAATGTGAGGAGGCTATATACAGGGGTACCAGTACAGAGTCAATGTGAGGAGGCTATATACAGGGGTACCGGTAAAGAGTCAATGTGCGGGGGCTATATACAGGAAGTACCAGTACAGAGTCAATGTGAGGAGGCTAGATACAGGAAGTACCAGTACAGAGTCAATGTGAGGAGGCTATATACAGGGGTACCAGTACAGAGTCAATGTGAGGAGGCTATATACAGGGGTACCAGTACAGAGTCAATGTGAGGAGGCTATATACAGGGGTACCGGTAAAGAGTCAATGTGAGGAGGATATATACAGGAAGTACCAGTACAGAGTCAATGTAAGGAGGCTATATACAGGAAGTACCAGTACAGAGTCAATGTGAGGAGGCTATATACAGGAAGTACCAGTACAGAGTCAATGTGAGGAGGCTACATACAGGAAGTACCGGTACAGAGTCAATGTGAGGAGGCTATATACAGTGGTACTGGTACAGAGTCAGTGTGCGGGGGCTATATACAAGGGTACCAGTACATAGTCAATGTGAGGAGGCTATATACAAGGGTAGCAGTACATAGTCAATGTGAGGAGGCTATATACAGGGGTACCAGTACAGAGTCAATGTGAGGAGGCTATATACAGGAAGTACCAGTACAGAGTCAATGTGAGGAGGCTATATACAGGGGTACCAGTACAGAGTCAATGTGAGGAGGCTATATACAGGAAGTACCAGTACAGAGTCAATGTGAGGAGGCTATATACAGGAAGTACCGGTACAGAGTCAATGTGAGGAGGCTATATACAGGGGTACCGGTACAGAGTCAATATGAGGAGGCTATATACAGGAAGTACCAGTACAGAGTCAATGTTAGGAGGTTATATACAGGAAGTACCAGTACAGAGTCAATGTGAGGAGGTTATATACAGGAAGTACCAGTACAGAGTCAATGTGAGGAGGCTATTTACAGGAAGTACCAGTACAGAGTCAATGTGAGGAGGTTATATACAGGAAGTACCAGTACAGAGTCAATGTGAGGAGGCTATATACAGGAAGTACCAGTACAGAGTCAATGTGAGGAGGCTATATACAGGAAGTACCAGTATTGAGTCAGTGTGAGGAAGCTATATACAGGAAGTACCAGTACAGAGTCAATGTGAGGAGGCTATATACAGGGGTACCAGTACAGAGTCAATGTGAGGAGGCTATATACAAGGGTACCAGTACAGAGTCAATGTAAGGAGGCTATATACAGGGTTACCAGTACAGAGTCAATGTAAGGAGGCTATATACAGGAAGTACCAGTACAGAGTCAATGTGAGGAGGCTATATACAGGAAGTACCAGTACAGAGTCAATGTGAGGAGGCTATATACATTGGTACTGGTACAGAGTCAGTGTGCGGGGGCTATATACAAGGGTACCAGTACATAGTCAATGTGAGGAGGCTATATACAAGGGTAGCAGTACATAGTCAATGTGAGGAGGCTATAGACAGGAGTACCAGTACAGAGTCAATGTGAGGAGGCTATATACAGGAAGTACCAGTACAGAGTCAATGTGAGGAGGCTATATACAGGGGTACCAGTACAGAGTCAATGTGAGGAGGCTATATACAGGAAGTACCAGTACAGAGTCAATGTGAGGAGGCTATATACAGGAAGTACCGGTACAGAGTCAATGTGAGGAGGCTATATACAGGGGTACCGGTACAGAGTCAATGTGAGGAGGCTATATACAGGAAGTACCAGTACAGAGTCAATGTTAGGAGGTTATATACAGGAAGTATCAGTACAGAGTCAATGTGAGGAGGTTATATACAGGATGTACCAGTACAGAGTCAATGTGAGGAGGCTATTTACAGGAAGTACCAGTACAGAGTCAATGTGAGGAGGTTATATACAGGAAGTACCAGTACAGAGTCAATGTGAGGAGGCTATATACAGGAAGTACCAGTACAGAGTCAATGTGAGGAGGCTATATACAGGGGTACCAGTACAGAGTCAATGTGAGGAGGCTATATACAGGGGTACCAGTACAGAGTCAGTTTGAGGAGGTTATATACAGGAAGTACCAGTACAGAGTCAATGTGAGGAGGCTATATACAGTTAATACCAGTACAGAGTCAATGTGAGGAGGCTATATACAGGAAGTACCAGTACAGAGTCAATGTGAGGAGGCTATATACAGGAAGTAACAGTACAGAGTCATTGTGAGGAGTCTAGATACAGGAAGTACCAGTACAGAGTCAATGTGAGGAGGCTATATACAGGGGTACCAGTACAGAGTCAATGTGAGGAGGCTATATACAGGGGGTACCAGTACAGAGTCAATGTGAGTAGGCTATATACAGGAAGTACCAGTACAGAGTCAATGTGAGGAGAATATATACAGGAAGTACCAGTACAGAGTCAATGTAAGGAGGCTATATACAGGAAGTACCAGTACAGAGTCAATGTGAGGAGGCTATATACAGGAAGTACCAGTACAGAGTCAATGTGAGGAGGCTATATACAGTGGTACTGGTACAGAGTCAGTGTGCGGGGGCTATATACAAGGGTACCAGTACATAGTCAATGTGAGGAGGCTATATACAAGGGTAGCAGTACATAGTCAATGTGAGGAGGCTATATACAGGGGTACCAGTACAGAGTCAATGTGAGGAGGCTATATACAGGAAGTACCAGTACAGAGTCAATGTGAGGAGGCTATATACAGGGGTACCAGTACAGAGTCAATGTGAGGAGGTTATATACAGGAAGTACCAGTACAGAGTCAATGTGAGGAGGCTATTTACAGGAAGTACCAGTACAGAGTCAATGTGAGAAGGTTATATACAGGAAGTACCAGTACAGAGTCAATGTGAGGAGGCTATATACAGGAAGTACCAGTACAGAGTCAATGTGAGGAGGCTATATACAGGAAGTACCAGTATTGAGTCAGTGTGAGGAAGCTATATACAGGAAGTACCAGTACAGAGTCAATGTGAGGAAGCTATATACAGGGGTACCAGTACAGAGTCAATGTGAGGAGGCTATATACAGGGGTACCAGTACAGAGTCAGTGTGAGGAGGTTATATACAGGAAGTACCAGTACAGAGTCAATGTGAGGAGGCTATATACAGTTAATACCAGTACAGAGTCAATGTGAGGAGGCTATATACAGGAAGTACCAGTACAGAGTCAATGTGAGGAGGCTATATACAGGAAGTAACAGTACAGAGTCATTGTGAGGAGTCTAGATACAGGAAGTACCAGTACAGAGTCAATGTGAGGAGGCTATATACAGGGGTACCAGTACAGAGTCAATGTGAGGAGGCTATATACAGGGGTACCAGTACAGAGTCAATGTGAGGAGGCTATATACAGGGGTACCGGTAAAGAGTCAATGTGCGGGGGCTATTTTCAGGAAGTACCAGTACAGAGTCAATGTGAGGAGGCTAGATACAGGAAGTACCAGTACAGAGTCAATGTGAGGAGGCTATATACAGGGGTACCAGTACAGAGTCAATGTGAGGAGGCTATATACAGGGGTACCAGTACAGAGTCAATGTGAGGAGGCTATATACAGTTGTACCGGTAAAGAGTCAATGTGAGGAGGATATATACAGGAAGTACCAGTACAGAGTCAATGTAAGGAGGCTATATACAGGATGTACCAGTACAGAGTCAATGTGAGGAGGCTATATACAGGAAGTACCAGTACGGAGTAAATGTGAGGAGGCTACATACAGGAAGTACCGGTACAGAGTCAATGTGAGGAGGCTATATACAGTGGTACTGGTACAGAGTCAGTGTGCGGGGGCTATATACAAGGGTACCAGTACAGAGTCAATGTGAGGAGGCTATATACATTGGTACTGGTACAGAGTCAGTGTGCGGGGGCTATATACAAGGGTACCAGTACATAGTCAATGTGAGGAGGCTATATACAAGGGTAGCAGTACATAGTCAATGTGAGGAGGCTATAGACAGGGGTACCAGTACAGAGTCAATGTGAGGAGGCTATATACAGGAAGTACCAGTACAGAGTCAATGTGAGGAGGCTATATACAGGGGTACCAGTACAGAGTCAATGTGAGGAGGCTATATACAGGAAGTACCAGTACAGAGTCAATGTGAGGAGGCTATATACAGGAAGTACCGGTACAGAGTCAATGTGAGGAGGCTATATACAGGGGTACCGGTACAGAGTCAATGTGAGGAGGCTATATACAGGGGGTACCAGTACAGAGTCAATGTGAGTAGGCTATATACAGGAAGTACCAGTACAGAGTCAATGTGAGGAGGCTATATACAGGGGTACCAGTACAGAGTCAATGTGAGGAGGCTATATACAGGGGTACCGGTAAAGAGTCAATGTGAGGAGGCTATATACAGGGGTACCAGTACAGAGTCAATGTGAGGAGGCTATATACAGGAAGTACCAGTACAGAGTCAATGTGAGGAGGCTATATACAGGGGTACCAGTACAGAGTCAATGTGAGGAGGCTATATACAGGAAGTACCAGTACAGAGTCAATGTGAGGAGGCTATATACAGGTGGTACCAGTACAGTGTCAATGTAAGGAGGCTATATACAGGGTACCAGTACAGAGTCAATGTGAGGAGGCTATATACAGGGGTACCAGTACAGAGTCAATGTGAGGAGGCTATATACAGGAAGTACCAGTACAGAGTCAATGTTAGGAGGTTATATACAGGAAGTACCAGTACAGAGTCAATGTGAGGAGGTTATATACAGGAAGTACCAGTACAGAGTCAATGTGAGGAGGCTATTTACAGGAAGTACCAGTACAGAGTCAATGTGAGGAGGTTATATACAGGAAGTACCAGTACAGAGTCAATGTGAGGAGGCTATATACAGGAAGTACCAGTACAGAGTCAATGTGAGGAGGCTATATACAGGAAGTACCAGTATTGAGTCAGTGTGAGGAAGCTATATACAGGAAGTACCAGTACAGAGTCAATGTGAGGAGGCTATATACAGGGGTACCAGTACAGAGTCAATGTGAGGAGGCTATATACAGGGGTACCAGTACAGAGTCAATGTAAGGAGGCTATATACAGGAAGTACCAGTACAGAGTCAATGTGAGGAGGCTATATACAGGAAGTACCAGTACAGAGTCAATGTGAGGAGGCTATATACAGTGGTACTGGTACAGAGTCAGTGTGCGGGGGCTATATACAAGGGTACCAGTACATAGTCAATGTGAGGAGGCTATATACAAGGGTAGCAGTACATAGTCAATGTGAGGAGGCTATATACAGGGGTACCAGTACAGAGTCAATGTGAGGAGGCTATATACAGGAAGTACCAGTACAGAGTCAATGTGAGGAGGCTATATACAGGGGTACCAGTACAGAGTCAATGTGAGGAGGCTATATACAGGAAGTACCAGTACAGAGTCAATGTGAGGAGGCTATATACAGGAAGTACCGGTACAGAGTCAATGTGAGGAGGCTATATACAGGGGTACCGGTACAGAGTCAATGTGAGGAGGCTATATACAGGAAGTACCAGTACAGAGTCAATGTGAGGAGGCTATATACAGGAAGTACCAGTATTGAGTCAGTGTGAGGAAGCTATATACAGGAAGTACCAGTACAGAGTCAATGTGAGGAGGCTATATACAGGGGTACCAGTACAGAGTCAATGTGAGGAGGCTATATACAGGGGTACCAGTACAGAGTCAGTGTGAGGAGGTTATATACAGGAAGTACCAGTACAGAGTCAATGTGAGGAGGCTATATACAGTTAATACCAGTACAGAGTCAATGTGAGGAGGCTATATACAGGAAGTACCAGTACAGAGTCAATGTGAGGAGGCTATATACAGGAAGTAACAGTACAGAGTCAATGTGAGGAGGCTATATACAGGGGTACCAGTACAGAGTCAATGTGAGGAGGCTATATACAGGGGGTACCAGTACAGAGTCAATGTGAGGAGGCTATATACAGGAAGTACCAGTACAGAGTCAATGTGAGGAGAATATATACAGTAAGTACCAGTACAGAGTCAATGTAAGGAGGCTATATACAGGAAGTACCAGTACAGAGTCAATGTAAGGAGGCTATATACAGGAAGTACCAGTACAGAGTCAATGTGAGGAGGCTATATACAGGAAGTACCAGTACAGAGTCAATGTGAGGAGGCTATATACAGTGGTACTGGTACAGAGTCAGTGTGCGGGGGCTATATACAAGGGTACCAGTACATAGTCAATGTGAGGAGGCTATATACAAGGGTAGCAGTACATAGTCAATGTGAGGAGGCTATATACAGGGGTACCAGTACAGAGTCAATGTGAGGAGGCTATATACAGGAAGTACCAGTACAGAGTCAATGTGAGGAGGCTATATACAGGGGTACCAGTACAGAGTCAATGTGAGGAGGCTATATACAGGAAGTACCAGTACAGAGTCAATGTGAGGAGGCTATATACAGGAAGTACCGGTACAGAGTCAATGTGAGGAGGCTATATACAGGGGTACCGGTACAGAGTCAATGTGAGGAGGCTATATACAGGAAGTACCAGTACAGAGTCAATGTGAGGAGGCTATATACAGGAAGTACCAGTATTGAGTCAGTGTGAGGAAGCTATATACAGGAAGTACCAGTACAGAGTCAATGTGAGGAGGCTATATACAGGGGTACCAGTACAGAGTCAATGTGAGGAGGCTATATACAGGGGTACCAGTACAGAGTCAGTGTGAGGAGGTTATATACAGGAAGTACCAGTACAGAGTCAATGTGAGGAGGCTATATACAGTTAATACCAGTACAGAGTCAATGTGAGGAGGCTATATACAGGAAGTACCAGTACAGAGTCAATGTGAGGAGGCTATATACAGGAAGTAACAGTACAGAGTCAATGTGAGGAGGCTATATACAGGGGTACCAGTACAGAGTCAATGTGAGGAGGCTATATACAGGGGGTACCAGTACAGAGTCAATGTGAGGAGGCTATATACAGGAAGTACCAGTACAGAGTCAATGTGAGGAGAATATATACAGTAAGTACCAGTACAGAGTCAATGTAAGGAGGCTATATACAGGAAGTACCAGTACAGAGTCAATGTGAGGAGGCTATATACAGGAAGTACCAGTACAGAGTCAATGTGAGGAGGCTATATACAGTGGTACTGGTACAGAGTCAGTGTGCGGGGGCTATATACAAGGGTACCAGTACATAGTCAATGTGAGGAGGCTATATACAAGGGTAGCAGTACATAGTCAATGTGAGGAGGCTATATACAGGGGTACCAGTACAGAGTCAATGTGAGGAGGCTATATACAGGAAGTACCAGTTCAGAGTCAATGTGAGGAGGCTATATACAGGGGTACCAGTACAGAGTCAATGTGAGGAGGCTATATACAGGATTTACCGGTACAGAGTCAATGTGAGGAGGCTATATACAGGAAGTACCAGTACAGAGTCAATGTGAGGAGGCTATATACAGGGGTACCAGTACAGAGTCAATGTGAGGAGGCTATATACAGGGGTACCGGTAAAGAGTCAATGTGAGGAGGATATATACAGGAAGTACCAGTACAGAGTCAATGTAAGGAGGCTATATACAGGAAGTACCAGTACAGAGTCAATGTGTGGAGGCTATATACAGGAAGTACCAGTACAGAGTCAATGTGAGGAGGCTACATACAGGAAGTACCGGTACAGAGTCAATGTGAGGAGGCTATATACATTGGTACTGGTACAGAGTCAGTGTGCGGGGGCTATATACAAGGGTACCAGTACATAGTCAATGTGAGGAGACTATATACAAGGGTAGCAGTACATAGTCAATGTGAGGAGGCTATATACAGGGGTACCAGTACAGAGTCAATGTGAGGAGGCTATATACAGGAAGTACCAGTACAGAGTCAATGTGAGGAGGCTATATACAGGGGTACCAACACAGAGTCAATGTGAGGAGGCTATATACAGGAAGTACCAGTACAGAGTCAATGTGAGGAGGCTATATACAGGTGGTACCAGTACAGTGTCAATGTTAGGAGGCTATATACAGGGGTACCAGTACAGAGTCAATGTGAGGAGGCTATATACAGGGGTACCAGTACAGAGTCAATGTGAGGAGGCTATATACAGGAAGTACCAGTACAGAGTCAATGTTAGGAGGTTATATACAGGAAGTACCAGTACAGAGTCAATGTGAGGAGGTTATATACAGGAAGTACCAGTACAGAGTCAATGTGAGGAGGCTATTTACAGGAAGTACCAGTACAGAGTCAATGTGAGGAGGTTATATACAGGAAGTACCAGTACAGAGTCAATGTGAGGAGGCTATATACAGGAAGTACCGGTACAGAGTCAATGTGAGGAGGCTATATACAGGGGTACCGGTACAGAGTCAATGTGAGGAGGCTATATACAGGAAGTACCAGTACAGAGTCAATGTGAGGAGGCTATATACAGGAAGTACCAGTATTGAGTCAGTGTGAGGAAGCTATATACAGGAAGTACCAGTACAGAGTCAATGTGAGGAGGCTATATACAGGGGTACCAGTACAGAGTCAATGTGAGGAGGCTATATACAGGGGTACCAGTACAGAGTCAGTGTGAGGAGGTTATATACAGGAAGTACCAGTACAGAGTCAATGTGAGGAGGCTATATACAGTTAATACCAGTACAGAGTCAATGTGAGGAGGCTATATACAGGAAGTACCAGTACAGAGTCAATGTGAGGAGGCTATATACAGGAAGTAACAGTACAGAGTCAATGTGAGGAGGCTATATACAGGGGTACCAGTACAGAGTCAATGTGAGGAGGCTATATACAGGGGGTACCAGTACAGAGTCAATGTGAGGAGGCTATATACAGGAAGTACCAGTACAGAGTCAATGTGAGGAGAATATATACAGTAAGTACCAGTACAGAGTCAATGTAAGGAGGCTATATACAGGAAGTACCAGTACAGAGTCAATGTAAGGAGGCTATATACAGGAAGTACCAGTACAGAGTCAATGTGAGGAGGCTATATACAGGAAGTACCAGTACAGAGTCAATGTGAGGAGGCTATATACAGTGGTACTGGTACAGAGTCAGTGTGCGGGGGCTATATACAAGGGTACCAGTACATAGTCAATGTGAGGAGGCTATATACAAGGGTAGCAGTACATAGTCAATGTGAGGAGGCTATATACAGGGGTACCAGTACAGAGTCAATGTGAGGAGGCTATATACAGGAAGTACCAGTACAGAGTCAATGTGAGGAGGCTATATACAGGGGTACCAGTACAGAGTCAATGTGAGGAGGCTATATACAGGAAGTACCAGTACAGAGTCAATGTGAGGAGGCTATATACAGGAAGTACCGGTACAGAGTCAATGTGAGGAGGCTATATACAGGGGTACCGGTACAGAGTCAATGTGAGGAGGCTATATACAGGAAGTACCAGTACAGAGTCAATGTGAGGAGGCTATATACAGGAAGTACCAGTATTGAGTCAGTGTGAGGAAGCTATATACAGGAAGTACCAGTACAGAGTCAATGTGAGGAGGCTATATACAGGGGTACCAGTACAGAGTCAATGTGAGGAGGCTATATACAGGGGTACCAGTACAGAGTCAGTGTGAGGAGGTTATATACAGGAAGTACCAGTACAGAGTCAATGTGAGGAGGCTATATACAGTTAATACCAGTACAGAGTCAATGTGAGGAGGCTATATACAGGAAGTACCAGTACAGAGTCAATGTGAGGAGGCTATATACAGGAAGTAACAGTACAGAGTCAATGTGAGGAGGCTATATACAGGGGTACCAGTACAGAGTCAATGTGAGGAGGCTATATACAGGGGGTACCAGTACAGAGTCAATGTGAGGAGGCTATATACAGGAAGTACCAGTACAGAGTCAATGTGAGGAGAATATATACAGTAAGTACCAGTACAGAGTCAATGTAAGGAGGCTATATACAGGAAGTACCAGTACAGAGTCAATGTGAGGAGGCTATATACAGGAAGTACCAGTACAGAGTCAATGTGAGGAGGCTATATACAGTGGTACTGGTACAGAGTCAGTGTGCGGGGGCTATATACAAGGGTACCAGTACATAGTCAATGTGAGGAGGCTATATACAAGGGTAGCAGTACATAGTCAATGTGAGGAGGCTATATACAGGGGTACCAGTACAGAGTCAATGTGAGGAGGCTATATACAGGAAGTACCAGTTCAGAGTCAATGTGAGGAGGCTATATACAGGGGTACCAGTACAGAGTCAATGTGAGGAGGCTATATACAGGATTTACCGGTACAGAGTCAATGTGAGGAGGCTATATACAGGAAGTACCAGTACAGAGTCAATGTGAGGAGGCTATATACAGGGGTACCAGTACAGAGTCAATGTGAGGAGGCTATATACAGGGGTACCGGTAAAGAGTCAATGTGAGGAGGATATATACAGGAAGTACCAGTACAGAGTCAATGTAAGGAGGCTATATACAGGAAGTACCAGTACAGAGTCAATGTGTGGAGGCTATATACAGGAAGTACCAGTACAGAGTCAATGTGAGGAGGCTACATACAGGAAGTACCGGTACAGAGTCAATGTGAGGAGGCTATATACATTGGTACTGGTACAGAGTCAGTGTGCGGGGGCTATATACAAGGGTACCAGTACATAGTCAATGTGAGGAGACTATATACAAGGGTAGCAGTACATAGTCAATGTGAGGAGGCTATATACAGGGGTACCAGTACAGAGTCAATGTGAGGAGGCTATATACAGGAAGTACCAGTACAGAGTCAATGTGAGGAGGCTATATACAGGGGTACCAACACAGAGTCAATGTGAGGAGGCTATATACAGGAAGTACCAGTACAGAGTCAATGTGAGGAGGCTATATACAGGTGGTACCAGTACAGTGTCAATGTTAGGAGGCTATATACAGGGGTACCAGTACAGAGTCAATGTGAGGAGGCTATATACAGGGGTACCAGTACAGAGTCAATGTGAGGAGGCTATATACAGGAAGTACCAGTACAGAGTCAATGTTAGGAGGTTATATACAGGAAGTACCAGTACAGAGTCAATGTGAGGAGGTTATATACAGGAAGTACCAGTACAGAGTCAATGTGAGGAGGCTATTTACAGGAAGTACCAGTACAGAGTCAATGTGAGGAGGTTATATACAGGAAGTACCAGTACAGAGTCAATGTGAGGAGGCTATATACAGGAAGTACCAGTACAGAGTCAATGTGAGGAGGCTATATACAGGAAGTACCAGTATTGAGTCAGTGTGAGGAAGCTATATACAGGAAGTACCAGTACAGAGTCAATGTGAGGAGGCTATATACAGGGGTACCAGTACAGAGTCAATGTGAGGAGGCTATATACAGGGGTACCAGTACAGAGTCAATGTAAGGAGGCTATATACAGGAAGTACCAGTACAGAGTCAATGTGAGGAGGCTATATACAGGAAGTACCAGTACAGAGTCAATGTGAGGAGGCTATATACAGTGGTACTGGTACAGAGTCAGTGTGCGGGGGCTATATACAAGGGTACCAGTACATAGTCAATGTGAGGAGGCTATATACAAGGGTAGCAGTACATAGTCAATGTGAGGAGGCTATATACAGGGGTACCAGTACAGAGTCAATGTGAGGAGGCTATATACAGGAAGTACCAGTACAGAGTCAATGTGAGGAGGCTATATACAGGGGTACCAGTACAGAGTCAATGTGAGGAGGCTATATACAGGAAGTACCAGTACAGAGTCAATGTGAGGAGGCTATATACAGGAAGTACCGGTACAGAGTCAATGTGAGGAGGCTATATACAGGGGTACCGGTACAGAGTCAATGTGAGGAGGCTATATACAGGAAGTACCAGTACAGAGTCAATGTTAGGAGGTTATATACAGGAAGTACCAGTACAGAGTCAATGTGAGGAGGCTATTTACAGGAAGTACCAGTACAGAGTCAATTTGAGGAGGTTATATACAGGAAGTACCAGTACAGAGTCAATGTGAGGAGGCTATATACAGGAAGTACCAGTACAGAGTCAATGTGAGGAGGCTATATACAGGAAGTACCAGTATTGAGTCAGTGTGAGGAAGCTATATACAGGAAGTACCAGTACAGAGTCAATGTGAGGAGGCTATATACAGGAAGTACCAGTACAGAGTCAATGTGAGGAGGCTATATACAGGAAGTACCAGTATTGAGTCAGTGTGAGGAAGCTATATACAGGAAGTTCCAGTACAGAGTCAATGTGAGGAGGCTATATACAGGGGTACCAGTACAGAGTCAATGTGAGGAGGCTATATACAGGGGTACCAGTTCAGAGTCAGTGTGAGGAGGTTATATACAGGAAGTACCAGTACAGAGTCAATGTGAGGAGGCTATATACAGTTAATACCAGTACAGAGTCAATGTGAGGAGGCTATGTACAGGAAGTACCAGTACAGAGTCAATGTGAGGAGGCTATATACAGGAAGTAACAGTACAGAGTCATTGTGAGGAGTCTAGATACAGGAAGTACCAGTACAGAGTCAATGTGAGGAGGCTATATACATTGGTACCAGTACAGAGTCAATGTGAGGAGGCTATATACAGGGGTACCAGTACAGAGTCAATGTGAGGAGGCTATATACAGGGGTACCGGTAAAGAGTCAATGTGCGGGGGCTATATACAGGAAGTACCAGTACAGAGTCAATGTGAGGAGGCTAGATACAGGAAGTACCAGTACAGAGTCAATGTGAGGAGGCTATATACAGGGGTACCAGTACAGAGTCAATGTGAGGAGGCTATATACAGGGGTACCAGTACAGAGTCAATGTGAGGAGGCTATATACAGGGGTACCGGTAAAGAGTCAATGTGAGGAGGATATATACAGGAAGTACCAGTACAGAGTCAATGTAAGGAGGCTATATACAGGAAGTACCAGTACAGAGTCAATGTGTGGAGGCTATATACAGGAAGTACCAGTACAGAGTCAATGTGAGGAGGCTACATACAGGAAGTACCGGTACAGAGTCAATGTGAGGAGGCTATATACAGTGGTACTGGTACAGAGTCAGTGTGCGGGGGCTATATACAAGGGTACCAGTACATAGTCAATGTGAGGAGACTATATACAAGGGTAGCAGTACATAGTCAATGTGAGGAGGCTATATACAGGGGTACCAGTACAGAGTCAATGTGAGGAGGCTATATACAGGAAGTACCAGTACAGAGTCAATGTGAGGAGGCTATATACAGGGGTACCAGTACAGAGTCAATGTGAGGAGGCTATATACAGGAAGTACCAGTACAGAGTCAATGTGAGGAGGCTATATACAGGAAGTACCGGTACACAGTCAATGTGAGGAGGCTATATACAGGGGTACCAGTACAGAGTCAATGTGAGGAGGCTATATACAGGGGTACCAGTACAGAGTCAATGTAAGGAGGCTATATACAGGAAGTACCAGTACAGAGTCAATGTGAGGAGGCTATATACAGGAAGTACCAGTACAGAGTCAATGTGAGGAGGCTATATACAGTGGTACTGGTACAGAGTCAGTGTGCGGGGGCTATATACAAGGGTACCAGTACATAGTCAATGTGAGGAGGCTATATACAAGGGTAGCAGTACATAATCAATGTGAGGAGGCTATATACAGGGGTACCATTACAGAGTCAATGTGAGGAGGCTATATACAGGAAGTACCAGTACAGAGTCAATGTGAGGAGGCTATATACAGGGGTACCAGTACAGAGTCAATGTGAGGAGGCTATAAACAGGAAGTACCAGTACAGAGTCAATGTGAGGAGGCTATATACAGGAAGTACCGGTACAGAGTCAATGTGAGGAGGCTATAGACAGGGGTACCGGTACAGAGTCAATGTGAGGAGGCTATATACAGGAAGTACCAGTACAGAGTCAATGTTAGGAGGTTATATACAGGAAGTACCAGTACAGAGTCAATGTGAGGAGGTTATATACAGGAAGTACCAGTACAGAGTCAATGTGAGGAGGCTATTTACAGGAAGTACCAGTACAGAGTCAATGTGAGGAGGTTATATACAGGAAGTACCAGTACAGAGTCAATGTGAGGAGGCTATATACAGGAAGTACCAGTACAGAGTCAATGTGAGGAGGCTATATACAGGAAGTACCAGTATTGAGTCAGTGTGAGGAAGCTATATACAGGAAGTACCAGTACAGAGTCAATGTGAGGAGGCTATATACAGGGGTACCAGTACAGAGTCAATGTGAGGAGGCTATATACAGGGGTACCAGTACAGAGTCAGTGTGAGGAGGTTATATACAGGAAGTACCAGTACAGAGTCAATGTGAGGAGGCTATATACAGTTAATACCAGTACAGAGTCAATGTGAGGAGGCTATATACAGGAAGTACCAGTACAGAGTCAATGTGAGGAGGCTATATACAGGAAGTAACAGTACAGAGTCATTGTGAGGAGTCTAGATACAGGAAGTACCAGTACCGAGTCAATGTGAGGAGGCTATATACAGGGGTACCAGTACAGAGTCAATGTGAGGAGGCTATATACAGGGGTACCAGTACAGAGTCAATGTGAGGAGGCTATATACAGGGGTACCGGTAAAGAGTCAATGTGCGGGGGCTATATACAGGAAGTACCAGTACAGAGTCAATGTGAGGAGGCTAGATACAGGAAGTACCAGTACAGAGTCAATGTGAGGAGGCTATATACAGGGGTACCAGTACAGAGTCAATGTGAGGAGGCTATATACAGGGGTACCAGTACAGAGTCAATGTGAGGAGGCTATATACAGGGGTACCGGTAAAGAGTCAATGTGCGGGGGCTATATACAGGAAGTACCAGTACAGAGTCAATGTGAGGAGGCTATATACAGGGGTACCAGTACAGAGTCAATTTGCGGGAACTATATACAGGAAGTACCAGTACAGAGTCAATGTGAGGAGGCTATATACAGTGGTACTGGTACAGAGTCAATTTGCGGGGGCTATATACAGGAAGTACCAGTACAGAGTCAATGTGAGGAGGCTATATACAGGAAGTACCAGTACAGAGTCAATGTGAGGAGGCTATATACAGAAAGTACCAGTACAGAGTCAATGTGAGGAGGCTATATACAGGTGGTACCAGTACAGTGTCAATGTTAGGAGGCTATATACAGGGGTACTAGTACAGAGTCAATGTGAGGAGGCTATATACAGGGGGTACCAGTACAGAGTCAATGTGAGGAGGCTATATACAGTGGTACTGGTACAGAGTCAGTGTGCGGGGGCTATATACAAGGGTACCAGTATATAGTCAATGTGAGGAGGCTATATACAAGGGTACCAGTACATAGTCAATGTGAGGAGGCTATATACAGGGGCACCAGTACAAAGTCAATGTGAGGAGGCTATATACTGGGGCACCGGTACAGTCAAAGTGAGGAGGCTATATACAGGGGCACCGGTACAGTCAAATTGAGGAGGCTATATACAGGAAGTACCAGTACAGAGTCAATGTGAGGAGGCTATATACAGTTAATACCAGTACAGAGTCAATGTGAGGAGGCTATATACAGGAAGTACCAGTACAGAGTCAATGTGAGGAGGCTATATACAGTGGTACTGCTACAGAGTCAGTGTGCGGGGGCTATATACAAGGGTACCAGTACATAGTCAATGTGAGGAGGCTATATACAAGGGTAGCAGTACATAATCAATGTGAGGAGGCTATATACAGGGGTACCAGTACAGAGTCAATGTGAGGAGGCTATATACAGGAAGTACCAGTACAGAGTCAATGTGAGGAGGCTATATACAGGGGTACCAGTACAGAGTCAATGTGAGGAGGCTATATACAGGAAGTACCAGTACAGAGTCAATGTGAGGAGGCTATATACAGGAAGTACCGGTACAGAGTCAATGTGAGGAGGCTATATACAGGGGTACCGGTACAGAGTCAATGTGAGGAGGCTATATACAGGAAGTACCAGTACAGAGTCAATGTTAGGAGGTTATATACAGGAAGTACCAGTACAGAGTCAATGTGAGGAGGTTATATACAGGAAGTACAAGTACAGAGTCAATGTGAGGAGGCTATTTACAGGAAGTACCAGTACAGAGTCAATGTGAGGAGGTTATATACAGGAAGTACCAGTACAGAGTCAATGTGAGGAGGCTATATACAGGAAGTACCAGTACAGAGTCAATGTGAGGAGGCTATATACAGGAAGTACCAGTATTGAGTCAGTGTGAGGAAGCTATATACAGGAAGTACCAGTACAGAGTCAATGTGAGGAGGCTATATACAGGTGTACCAGTACAGATTCAATGTGAGGAGGCTATATACAGGGGTACCAGTACAGAGTCAGTGTGAGGAGGTTATATACAGGAAGTACCAGTACAGAGTCAATGTGAGGAGGCTATATACAGTTAATACCAGTACAGAGTCAATGTGAGGAGGCTATATACAGGAAGTACCAGTACAGAGTCAATGTGAGGAGGCTATATACAGGAAGTAACAGTACAGAGTCATTGTGAGGAGTCTAGATACAGGAAGTACCAGTACCGAGTCAATGTGAGGAGGCTATATACAGGGGTACCAGTACAGAGTCAATGTGAGGAGGCTATATACAGGCGTACCAGTACAGAGTCAATGTGAGGAGGCTATATACAGGGGTATCGGTAAAGAGTCAATGTGCGGGGGCTATATACAGGAAGTACCAGTACAGAGTCAATGTGAGGAGGCTAGATACAGGAAGTACCAGTACAGAGTCAATGTGAGGAGGCTATATACAGGGGTACCAGTACAGAGTCAATGTGAGGAGGCTATATACAGGGGTACCAGTACAGAGTCAATGTGAGGAGGCTATATACAGGGGTACCGGTAAAGAGTCAATGTGCGGGGGCTATATACAGGAAGTACCAGTACAGAGTCAATGTGAGGAGGCTATATACAGGGGTACCAGTACAGAGTCAATTTGCGGGAACTATATACAGGAAGTACCAGTACAGAGTCAATGTGAGGAGGCTATATACAGTGGTACTGGTACAGAGTCTATTTGCGGGGGCTATATACAGGAAGTACCAGTACAGAGTCAATGTGAGGAGGCTATATACAGGAAGTACCAGTACAGAGTCAATGTGAGGAGGCTATATACAGAAAGTACCAGTACAGAGTCAATGTGAGGAGGCTATATACAGGTGGTACCAGTACAGTGTCAATGTTAGGAGGCTATATACAGGGGTACCAGTACAGAGTCAATGTGAGGAGGCTATATACAGGGGGTACCAGTACAGAGTCAATGTGAGGAGGCTATATACAGTGGTACTGGTACAGAGTCAGTGTGCGGGGGCTATATACAAGGGTACCAGTACATAGTCAATGTGAGGAGGCTATATACAAGGGTACCAGTACATAGTCAATGTGAGGAGGCTATATTCAGGGGTACCAGTACAAAGTCAATGTGAGGAGGCTATATACTGGGGCACCGGTACAGTCAAAGTGAGGAGGCTATATACAGGGGCACCGGTACAGTCAAATTGAGGAGGCTATATACAGGAAGTACCAGTACAGAGTCAATGTGAGGAGGCTATATACAGTTAATACCAGTACAGAGTCAATGTGAGGAGGCTATATACAGGAAGTACCAGTACAGAGTCAATGTGAGGAGGCTATATACAGGGGTACCAGTACAGAGTCAATGTGAGGAGGCTATATACAGGGGTACCAGTACAGAGTCAATGTGAGGAGGCTATATACAGGGGTACTGTTGTGGAAAAAACTCTTCCTCTTACTAAAAATGAAAGCACTTCTGGAGTTTGTAGAAGCAAGATAGACTTTATTGCAAAAAGACAACGAAGCCGAGTGTCCTGCAGGAACCACTCCCGTACATCTCAAAGTTCTGTTTTTTATACAGTTTTAGAACACATTTGGCCACACCCACTGGGTTATACTAGTTCTATTCTTTCCCCATCACGGGTCTCCAAAACCCTTTTAGAAGACAATAGTGGCACAGTCAATCTCTTTTCTCAAGATCTAATAGGGCCACGTCCTGACTCTGCATCCTGCTCTTCATCATGCTCTGGTCATTTCCCACCATAATTGCATTTACAAACAGTTAGCCTATTTATTCCTGTAACTAGGGTTGTATCTGGAGGTGAAGTCAATTTACAACAGTAGGAGCAGAACTGACCCCCCCTCACCCCATCATATAGCTGAGGGCTTTATCATAACCACATGTTCTTTAGTACATGTCTAGATGTAAGTCAGATGAATGGGAGGTTCATAAGAAGCCTTTATCCCTGGGAAGAGTCTCCTGACTCCGGTTCATTTTCTCTGGTCAAGGGTCAGACTGCTGACTGGTAGGGAGCTGCCTACACCCTACCCTCATCTGCTGAGGAAAAAGAGATCTTGTTTCTGCTTATAACATACAGAGCTGAATATATTCAGGGAGCTATAAAGAATTGGAAATGACACAATAACTATAAAGAATTGGAAATTACACAACAGTACCAGTACAGAGTCAATGTGAGGAGGCTATATACAGTTAATACCAGTACAGAGTCAATGTGAGGAGGCTATATACAGGAAGTACCAGTACAGAGTCAATGTGAGGAGGCTATATACAGGAAGTAACAGTACAGAGTCATTGTGAGGAGTCTAGATACAGGAAGTACCAGTACCGAGTCAATGTGAGGAGGCTATATACAGGGGTACCAGTACAGAGTCAATGTGAGGAGGCTATATACAGGGGTATCAGTACAGAGTCAATGTGAGGAGGCTATATACAGGGGTACCGGTAAAGAGTCAATGTGCGGGGGCTATATACAGGAAGTACCAGTACAGAGTCAATGTGAGGAGGCTAGATACAGGAAGTACCAGTACAGAGTCAATGTGAGGAGGCTATATACAGGGGTACCAGTACAGAGTCAATGTGAGGAGGCTATATACAGGGGTACCAGTACAGAGTCAATGTGAGGAGGCTATATACAGGGGTACCGGTAAAGAGTCAATGTGCGGGGGCTATATACAGGAAGTACCAGTACAGAGTCAATGTGAGGAGGCTATATACAGGGGTACCAGTACAGAGTCAATTTGCGGGAACTATATACAGGAAGTACCAGTACAGAGTCAATGTGAGGAGGCTATATACAGTGGTACTGGTACAGAGTCAATTTGCGGGGGCTATATACAGGAAGTACCAGTACAGAGTCAATGTGAGGAGGCTATATACAGGAAGTACCAGTACAGAGTCAATGTGAGGAGGCTATATACAGAAAGTACCAGTACAGAGTCAATGTGAGGAGGCTATATACAGGTGGTACCAGTACAGTGTCAATGTTAGGAGGCTATATACAGGGGTACTAGTACAGAGTCAATGTGAGGAGGCTATATACAGGGGGTACCAGTACAGAGTCAATGTGAGGAGGCTATATACAGTGGTACTGGTACAGAGTCAGTGTGCGGGGGCTATATACAAGGGTACCAGTATATAGTCAATGTGAGGAGGCTATATACAAGGGTACCAGTACATAGTCAATGTGAGGAGGCTATATACAGGGGCACCAGTACAAAGTCAATGTGAGGAGGCTATATACTGGGGCACCGGTACAGTCAAAGTGAGGAGGCTATATACAGGGGCACCGGTACAGTCAAATTGAGGAGGCTATATACAGGAAGTACCAGTACAGAGTCAATGTGAGGAGGCTATATACAGTTAATACCAGTACAGAGTCAATGTGAGGAGGCTATATACAGGAAGTACCAGTACAGAGTCAATGTGAGGAGGCTATATACAGTGGTACTGCTACAGAGTCAGTGTGCGGGGGCTATATACAAGGGTACCAGTACATAGTCAATGTGAGGAGGCTATATACAAGGGTAGCAGTACATAATCAATGTGAGGAGGCTATATACAGGGGTACCAGTACAGAGTCAATGTGAGGAGGCTATATACAGGAAGTACCAGTACAGAGTCAATGTGAGGAGGCTATATACAGGGGTACCAGTACAGAGTCAATGTGAGGAGGCTATATACAGGAAGTACCAGTACAGAGTCAATGTGAGGAGGCTATATACAGGAAGTACCGGTACAGAGTCAATGTGAGGAGGCTATATACAGGGGTACCGGTACAGAGTCAATGTGAGGAGGCTATATACAGGAAGTACCAGTACAGAGTCAATGTTAGGAGGTTATATACAGGAAGTACCAGTACAGAGTCAATGTGAGGAGGTTATATACAGGAAGTACAAGTACAGAGTCAATGTGAGGAGGCTATTTACAGGAAGTACCAGTACAGAGTCAATGTGAGGAGGTTATATACAGGAAGTACCAGTACAGAGTCAATGTGAGGAGGCTATATACAGGAAGTACCAGTACAGAGTCAATGTGAGGAGGCTATATACAGGAAGTACCAGTATTGAGTCAGTGTGAGGAAGCTATATACAGGAAGTACCAGTACAGAGTCAATGTGAGGAGGCTATATACAGGTGTACCAGTACAGATTCAATGTGAGGAGGCTATATACAGGGGTACCAGTACAGAGTCAGTGTGAGGAGGTTATATACAGGAAGTACCAGTACAGAGTCAATGTGAGGAGGCTATATACAGTTAATACCAGTACAGAGTCAATGTGAGGAGGCTATATACAGGAAGTACCAGTACAGAGTCAATGTGAGGAGGCTATATACAGGAAGTAACAGTACAGAGTCATTGTGAGGAGTCTAGATACAGGAAGTACCAGTACCGAGTCAATGTGAGGAGGCTATATACAGGGGTACCAGTACAGAGTCAATGTGAGGAGGCTATATACAGGCGTACCAGTACAGAGTCAATGTGAGGAGGCTATATACAGGGGTATCGGTAAAGAGTCAATGTGCGGGGGCTATATACAGGAAGTACCAGTACAGAGTCAATGTGAGGAGGCTAGATACAGGAAGTACCAGTACAGAGTCAATGTGAGGAGGCTATATACAGGGGTACCAGTACAGAGTCAATGTGAGGAGGCTATATACAGGGGTACCAGTACAGAGTCAATGTGAGGAGGCTATATACAGGGGTACCGGTAAAGAGTCAATGTGCGGGGGCTATATACAGGAAGTACCAGTACAGAGTCAATGTGAGGAGGCTATATACAGGGGTACCAGTACAGAGTCAATTTGCGGGAACTATATACAGGAAGTACCAGTACAGAGTCAATGTGAGGAGGCTATATACAGTGGTACTGGTACAGAGTCTATTTGCGGGGGCTATATACAGGAAGTACCAGTACAGAGTCAATGTGAGGAGGCTATATACAGGAAGTACCAGTACAGAGTCAATGTGAGGAGGCTATATACAGAAAGTACCAGTACAGAGTCAATGTGAGGAGGCTATATACAGGTGGTACCAGTACAGTGTCAATGTTAGGAGGCTATATACAGGGGTACCAGTACAGAGTCAATGTGAGGAGGCTATATACAGGGGGTACCAGTACAGAGTCAATGTGAGGAGGCTATATACAGTGGTACTGGTACAGAGTCAGTGTGCGGGGGCTATATACAAGGGTACCAGTACATAGTCAATGTGAGGAGGCTATATACAAGGGTACCAGTACATAGTCAATGTGAGGAGGCTATATTCAGGGGTACCAGTACAAAGTCAATGTGAGGAGGCTATATACTGGGGCACCGGTACAGTCAAAGTGAGGAGGCTATATACAGGGGCACCGGTACAGTCAAATTGAGGAGGCTATATACAGGAAGTACCAGTACAGAGTCAATGTGAGGAGGCTATATACAGTTAATACCAGTACAGAGTCAATGTGAGGAGGCTATATACAGGAAGTACCAGTACAGAGTCAATGTGAGGAGGCTATATACAGGGGTACCAGTACAGAGTCAATGTGAGGAGGCTATATACAGGGGTACCAGTACAGAGTCAATGTGAGGAGGCTATATACAGGGGTACTGTTGTGGAAAAAACTCTTCCTCTTACTAAAAATGAAAGCACTTCTGGAGTTTGTAGAAGCAAGATAGACTTTATTGCAAAAAGACAACGAAGCCGAGTGTCCTGCAGGAACCACTCCCGTACATCTCAAAGTTCTGTTTTTTATACAGTTTTAGAACACATTTGGCCACACCCACTGGGTTATACTAGTTCTATTCTTTCCCCATCACGGGTCTCCAAAACCCTTTTAGAAGACAATAGTGGCACAGTCAATCTCTTTTCTCAAGATCTAATAGGGCCACGTCCTGACTCTGCATCCTGCTCTTCATCATGCTCTGGTCATTTCCCACCATAATTGCATTTACAAACAGTTAGCCTATTTATTCCTGTAACTAGGGTTGTATCTGGAGGTGAAGTCAATTTACAACAGTAGGAGCAGAACTGACCCCCCCTCACCCCATCATATAGCTGAGGGCTTTATCATAACCACATGTTCTTTAGTACATGTCTAGATGTAAGTCAGATGAATGGGAGGTTCATAAGAAGCCTTTATCCCTGGGAAGAGTCTCCTGACTCCGGTTCATTTTCTCTGGTCAAGGGTCAGACTGCTGACTGGTAGGGAGCTGCCTACACCCTACCCTCATCTGCTGAGGAAAAAGAGATCTTGTTTCTGCTTATAACATACAGAGCTGAATATATTCAGGGAGCTATAAAGAATTGGAAATGACACAATAACTATAAAGAATTGGAAATTACACAACAGTACCAGTACAGAGTCAATGTGAGGAGGCTATATACAGTTAATACCAGTACAGAGTCAATGTGAGGAGGCTATATACAGGAAGTACCAGTACAGAGTCAATGTGAGGAGGCTATATACAGGAAGTAACAGTACAGAGTCATTGTGAGGAGTCTAGATACAGGAAGTACCAGTACCGAGTCAATGTGAGGAGGCTATATACAGGGGTACCAGTACAGAGTCAATGTGAGGAGGCTATATACAGGGGTACCAGTACAGAGTCAATGTGAGGAGGCTATATACAGGGGTACCGGTAAAGAGTCAATGTGCGGGGGCTATATACAGGAAGTACCAGTACAGAGTCAATGTGAGGAGGCTAGATACAGGAAGTACCAGTACAGAGTCAATGTGAGGAGGCTATATACAGGGGTACCAGTACAGAGTCAATGTGAGGAGGCTATATACAGGGGTACCAGTACAGAGTCAATGTGAGGAGGCTATATACAGGGGTACCGGTAAAGAGTCAATGTGCGGGGGCTATATACAGGAAGTACCAGTACAGAGTCAATGTGAGGAGGCTATATACAGGGGTACCAGTACAGAGTCAATTTGCGGGAACTATATACAGGAAGTACCAGTACAGAGTCAATGTGAGGAGGCTATATACAGTGGTACTGGTACAGAGTCAATTTGCGGGGGCTATATACAGGAAGTACCAGTACAGAGTCAATGTGAGGAGGCTATATACAGGAAGTACCAGTACAGAGTCAATGTGAGGAGGCTATATACAGAAAGTACCAGTACAGAGTCAATGTGAGGAGGCTATATACAGGTGGTACCAGTACAGTGTCAATGTTAGGAGGCTATATACAGGGGTACTAGTACAGAGTCAATGTGAGGAGGCTATATACAGGGGGTACCAGTACAGAGTCAATGTGAGGAGGCTATATACAGTGGTACTGGTACAGAGTCAGTGTGCGGGGGCTATATACAAGGGTACCAGTATATAGTCAATGTGAGGAGGCTATATACAAGGGTACCAGTACATAGTCAATGTGAGGAGGCTATATACAGGGGCACCAGTACAAAGTCAATGTGAGGAGGCTATATACTGGGGCACCGGTACAGTCAAAGTGAGGAGGCTATATACAGGGGCACCGGTACAGTCAAATTGAGGAGGCTATATACAGGAAGTACCAGTACAGAGTCAATGTGAGGAGGCTATATACAGTTAATACCAGTACAGAGTCAATGTGAGGAGGCTATATACAGGAAGTACCAGTACAGAGTCAATGTGAGGAGGCTATATACAGTGGTACTGCTACAGAGTCAGTGTGCGGGGGCTATATACAAGGGTACCAGTACATAGTCAATGTGAGGAGGCTATATACAAGGGTAGCAGTACATAATCAATGTGAGGAGGCTATATACAGGGGTACCAGTACAGAGTCAATGTGAGGAGGCTATATACAGGAAGTACCAGTACAGAGTCAATGTGAGGAGGCTATATACAGGGGTACCAGTACAGAGTCAATGTGAGGAGGCTATATACAGGAAGTACCAGTACAGAGTCAATGTGAGGAGGCTATATACAGGAAGTACCGGTACAGAGTCAATGTGAGGAGGCTATATACAGGGGTACCGGTACAGAGTCAATGTGAGGAGGCTATATACAGGAAGTACCAGTACAGAGTCAATGTTAGGAGGTTATATACAGGAAGTACCAGTACAGAGTCAATGTGAGGAGGTTATATACAGGAAGTACAAGTACAGAGTCAATGTGAGGAGGCTATTTACAGGAAGTACCAGTACAGAGTCAATGTGAGGAGGTTATATACAGGAAGTACCAGTACAGAGTCAATGTGAGGAGGCTATATACAGGAAGTACCAGTACAGAGTCAATGTGAGGAGGCTATATACAGGAAGTACCAGTATTGAGTCAGTGTGAGGAAGCTATATACAGGAAGTACCAGTACAGAGTCAATGTGAGGAGGCTATATACAGGTGTACCAGTACAGATTCAATGTGAGGAGGCTATATACAGGGGTACCAGTACAGAGTCAGTGTGAGGAGGTTATATACAGGAAGTACCAGTACAGAGTCAATGTGAGGAGGCTATATACAGTTAATACCAGTACAGAGTCAATGTGAGGAGGCTATATACAGGAAGTACCAGTACAGAGTCAATGTGAGGAGGCTATATACAGGAAGTAACAGTACAGAGTCATTGTGAGGAGTCTAGATACAGGAAGTACCAGTACCGAGTCAATGTGAGGAGGCTATATACAGGGGTACCAGTACAGAGTCAATGTGAGGAGGCTATATACAGGCGTACCAGTACAGAGTCAATGTGAGGAGGCTATATACAGGGGTATCGGTAAAGAGTCAATGTGCGGGGGCTATATACAGGAAGTACCAGTACAGAGTCAATGTGAGGAGGCTAGATACAGGAAGTACCAGTACAGAGTCAATGTGAGGAGGCTATATACAGGGGTACCAGTACAGAGTCAATGTGAGGAGGCTATATACAGGGGTACCAGTACAGAGTCAATGTGAGGAGGCTATATACAGGGGTACCGGTAAAGAGTCAATGTGCGGGGGCTATATACAGGAAGTACCAGTACAGAGTCAATGTGAGGAGGCTATATACAGGGGTACCAGTACAGAGTCAATTTGCGGGAACTATATACAGGAAGTACCAGTACAGAGTCAATGTGAGGAGGCTATATACAGTGGTACTGGTACAGAGTCTATTTGCGGGGGCTATATACAGGAAGTACCAGTACAGAGTCAATGTGAGGAGGCTATATACAGGAAGTACCAGTACAGAGTCAATGTGAGGAGGCTATATACAGAAAGTACCAGTACAGAGTCAATGTGAGGAGGCTATATACAGGTGGTACCAGTACAGTGTCAATGTTAGGAGGCTATATACAGGGGTACCAGTACAGAGTCAATGTGAGGAGGCTATATACAGGGGGTACCAGTACAGAGTCAATGTGAGGAGGCTATATACAGTGGTACTGGTACAGAGTCAGTGTGCGGGGGCTATATACAAGGGTACCAGTACATAGTCAATGTGAGGAGGCTATATACAAGGGTACCAGTACATAGTCAATGTGAGGAGGCTATATTCAGGGGTACCAGTACAAAGTCAATGTGAGGAGGCTATATACTGGGGCACCGGTACAGTCAAAGTGAGGAGGCTATATACAGGGGCACCGGTACAGTCAAATTGAGGAGGCTATATACAGGAAGTACCAGTACAGAGTCAATGTGAGGAGGCTATATACAGTTAATACCAGTACAGAGTCAATGTGAGGAGGCTATATACAGGAAGTACCAGTACAGAGTCAATGTGAGGAGGCTATATACAGGGGTACCAGTACAGAGTCAATGTGAGGAGGCTATATACAGGGGTACCAGTACAGAGTCAATGTGAGGAGGCTATATACAGGGGTACTGTTGTGGAAAAAACTCTTCCTCTTACTAAAAATGAAAGCACTTCTGGAGTTTGTAGAAGCAAGATAGACTTTATTGCAAAAAGACAACGAAGCCGAGTGTCCTGCAGGAACCACTCCCGTACATCTCAAAGTTCTGTTTTTTATACAGTTTTAGAACACATTTGGCCACACCCACTGGGTTATACTAGTTCTATTCTTTCCCCATCACGGGTCTCCAAAACCCTTTTAGAAGACAATAGTGGCACAGTCAATCTCTTTTCTCAAGATCTAATAGGGCCACGTCCTGACTCTGCATCCTGCTCTTCATCATGCTCTGGTCATTTCCCACCATAATTGCATTTACAAACAGTTAGCCTATTTATTCCTGTAACTAGGGTTGTATCTGGAGGTGAAGTCAATTTACAACAGTAGGAGCAGAACTGACCCCCCCTCACCCCATCATATAGCTGAGGGCTTTATCATAACCACATGTTCTTTAGTACATGTCTAGATGTAAGTCAGATGAATGGGAGGTTCATAAGAAGCCTTTATCCCTGGGAAGAGTCTCCTGACTCCGGTTCATTTTCTCTGGTCAAGGGTCAGACTGCTGACTGGTAGGGAGCTGCCTACACCCTACCCTCATCTGCTGAGGAAAAAGAGATCTTGTTTCTGCTTATAACATACAGAGCTGAATATATTCAGGGAGCTATAAAGAATTGGAAATGACACAATAACTATAAAGAATTGGAAATTACACAACAGTACCAGTACAGAGTCAATGTGAGGAGGCTATATACAGGTGGTACCAGTACAGTGTCAATGTTAGGAGGCTATATACAGGGGTACCAGTACAGTGTCAATGTTAGGAGGCTATATACAGGGGTACCAGTACAGAGTCAATGTGAGGAGAATATATACAGGGGTACCAGTACAGAGTCAATGTGAGGAGGCTATATACAGGAAGTACCAGTACAGAGTCAATGTGAGGAGGCTATATACAGGAAGTACCAGTACAGAGTCAATGTGAGGAGGCTATATACAGGAAGTACCAGTACAGAGTCAATGTTAGGAGGTTATATACAGGAAGTACCAGTACAGAGTCAATGTGAGGAGGCTATATACAGTTGGTACCAGTACAGAGTCAAGGTGAGGAGGCTATATACAGGGGTACCAGTACAGAGTCAATCTTAGGAGGCTATATACAGGGGTACCAGTACAGAGTCAATGTGAGGAGGCTATATACAGGGGTACCAGTACAGAGTCAATGTGAGGAGGTTATATACAGGAAGTACCAGTACAGAGTCAACGTGAGGAGGCTATATACAGGAAGTACCAGTACAGAGTCAATGTGAGGAGGCTATATACAGCAAGTACCAGTACAGAGTCAACGTGAGGAGGCTATATACAGGAAGTACCAGTACAGAGTCAATGTGAGGAGGCTATATACAGTGGTACCAGTACTGAGTCAATGTGAGGAGGCTATATACAGGTGGTACCAGTACAGAGTCAATGTGAGGAGGCTATATACAGGGGTACCAGTACAGAGTCAATGTGAGGAGGCTATATACAGGAAGTACCAGTACAGAGTCAATGTGAGGAGGCTATATACAGGAAGTACCAGTACAGAGTCAATGTGAGGAGGCTATATACAGGAAGTACCAGTACAGAGTCAATGTGAGGAGGCTATATACAGGTGGTACCAGTACAGAGTCAATGTTAGGAGGTTATATACAGGAAGTACCAGTACAGAGTCAATGTGAGGAGGCTATATACAGGTGGTACCAGTACAGAGTCAATGTGAGGAGGCTATATACAGGGGTACCAGTACAGAGTCAATGTTAGGAGGCTATATACAGGGGTACCAGTACAGAGTCAATGTGAGGAGGCTATATACAGGGGTACCAGTACAGAGTCAATGTTAGGAGGCTATATACAGGGGTACCAGTACAGAGTCAATGTGAGGAGGCTATATACAGGTGGTACCAGTACAGAGTCAATGTGAGGAGGCTATATACAGGTGTACCAGTACAGAGTCAATGTGAGGAGGCTATATACAGGAAGTACCAGTACAGAGTCAATGTGAGGAGGCTATATACAGGTGTACCAGTACAGAGTCAATGTGAGGAGGCTATATACAGGAAGTACCAGTACAGAGTCAATGTGAGGAGGCTATATACAGGAAGTACCAGTACAGAGTCAATGTGAGGTTGCTATATACAGGAAGTACCAGTACAGAGTCAATGTAAGGAGGCTATATACAGGAAGTACCAGTACAGAGTCAATGTGAGGAGGCTATATACAGGGGTACCAGTACAGAGTCAATGTGAGGAGGTTATATACAGGAAGTACCAGTACAGAGTCAATGTGAGGAGGCTATATACAGGAAGTACCAGTACAGAGTCAATGTGAGGAGGCTATATACAGGAAGTACCAGTACAGAGTCAATGTGAGGAGGCTATATACAGGGGTACCAGTACAGAGTCAATGTGAGGAGGTTATATACAGGAAGTACCAGTACAGAGTCAATGTGAGGAGGTTATATACAGGAAGTACCAGTACAGAGTCAATGTGAGGAGGCTATATACAGAAAGTAACAGTACAGAGTCAATGTGAGGAGGCTAGATACAGAAAGTAACAGTACAGAGTCAATGTGAGGAGGCTAGATACAGGAAGTACCAGTACAGAGTCAATGTGAGGAGGCTATATACAGGAAGTACCAGTACAGAGTCAATGTGAGGAGGCTATATACAGGTGGTACCGGTAAAGAGTAAATGTGCGGGGGCTATATACAGGAAGTACCAGTACAGAGTCAATGTGAGGTGGCTAGATACAGGAAGTACCAGTACAGAGTCAATGTGAGGAGGCTATATACAGGGGTACCAGTACAGAGTCAATGTGAGGAGGCTATATACAGGAAGTACCAGTACAGAGTCAATGTGAGGAGGCTATATACAGGTGGTACCGGTAAAGAGTAAATGTGCGGGGGCTATATACAGGAAGTACCAGTACAGAGTCAATGTGAGGAGGCTATATATAGGAAGTACCAGTACAGAGTCAATGTGAGGAGGCTATATACAGGAAGTACCAGTACAGAGTCAATGTGAGGAGGCTATATACAGGGGTACCAGTACAGAGTCAATGTGAGGAGGCTATATACAGGGGTACCAGTACAGAGTCAATGTGAGGAGGCTATATACAGGTGGTACCAGTACAGTGTCGATGTTAGGAGGCTATATACAGGGGTACCAGTACAGAGTCAATGTGAGGAGGCTATATACAGGGGTACCAGTACAGAGTCAATGTGAGGAGGCTATATACAGGAAGTACCAGTACAGAGTCAATGTGAGGAGGCTATATACAGGTGTACCAGTACAGAGTCAATGTGAGGAGGCTAGATACAGGAAGTACCAGTACAGAGTCAATGTGAGGAGGCTATATACAGGAAGTACCAGTACAGAGTCAATGTGAGGAGGCTATATACAGGTGGTACCGGTAAAGAGTAAATGTGCGGGGGCTATATACAGGAAGTACCAGTACAGAGTCAATGTGAGGTGGCTAGATACAGGAAGTACCAGTACAGAGTCAATGTGAGGAGGCTATATACAGGGGTACCAGTACAGAGTCAATGTGAGGAGGCTATATACAGGGGTACCAGTACAGAGTCAATGTGAGGAGGCTATATACAGGGGTACCGGTAAAGAGTCAATGTGCGGGGGCTATATACAGGAAGTACCAGTACAGAGTCAATGTGAGGAGGCTATATACAGGGGTACCAGTACAGAGTCAATTTGCAGGGGACTATATACAGGAAGTACCAGTACAGAGTCAATGTGAGGAGGCTATATACAGTGGTACTGGTACAGATTCAATTTGCGGGGGCTATATACAGGAAGTACCAGTACAGAGTCAATGTGAGGAGGCTATATACAGGAAGTACCAGTACAGAGTCAATGTGAGGAGGCTATATACAGGAAGTACCAGTACAGAGTCAATGTGAGGAGGCTATATACAGGTGGTACCAGTACAGTGTCAATGTTAGGAGGCTATATACAGGGGTACCAGTACAGAGTCAATGTGAGGAGGCTATATACAGGGGTACCAGTACAGAGTCAATGTGAGGAGGCTATATACAGGAAGTTCCAGTACAGAGTCAATGTGAGGAGGCTATATACAGGAAGTACCAGTACAGAGTCAATGTGAGGAGGCTATATACAGGAAGTACCAGTACAGAGTCAATGTGAGGAGGCTATATACAGGGGTACCAGTACAGAGTCAATGTGAGGAGGCTATATACAGGGGTACCAGTACAGAGTCAATGTGAGGAGGCTATATACAGGTGGTACCAGTACAGTGTCAATGTTAGGAGGCTATATACAGGGGTACCAGTACAGAGTCAATGTGAGGAGGCTATATACAGGAAGTACCAGTACAGAGTCAATGTGAGGAGGCTATATACAGGAAGTACCAGTACAGAGTCAATGTGAGGAGGCTATATACAGGGGTACCAGTACAGAGTCAATGTGAGGAGGCTATATACAGGGGTACCAGTACAGAGTCAATGTGAGGAGGCTATATACAGGGGTACCAGTACAGAGTCAATGTGAGGAGGCTATATACAGGAAGTACCAGTACAGAGTCAATGTGAGGAGGCTATATACAGTAAGTACCAGTACAGAGTCAATGTGAGGAGGCTATATACAGGAAGTACCAGTACAGAGTCAATGTTAGGAGGTTATATACAGGAAGTACCAGTACAGAGTCAATGTGAGGAGGCTATATACAGTTGGTACCAGTACAGAGTCAATGTGAGGAGGCTATATACAGGGGTACCAGTACAGAGTCAATCTTAGGAGGCTATATACAGGGGTACCAGTACAGAGTCAATGTGAGGAGGCTATATACAGGGGTACCAGTACAGAGTCAATGTGAGGAGGTTATATACAGGAAGTACCAGTACAGAGTCAATGTGAGGATGCTATATACAGGAAGTACCAGTACAGAGTCAATGTGAGGAGGCTATATACAGGAAGTACCAGTACAGAGTCAATGTGAGGAGGCTATATACAGGAAGTACCAGTACAGAGTCAATGTGAGGAGGCTATATACAGGAAGTACCAGTACAGAGTCAATGTGAGGAGGCTATATACAGGAAGTACCAGTACAGTATATACAGGGGTACCAGTACAGAGTCGCTATATACAGGGGTACCAGTACAGAGTCAATGTTAGGAGGCTATATACAGGGGTACCAGTACAGAGTCAATGTGAGGAGGCTATATACAGGGGTACCAGTACAGAGTCAATGTGAGGAGGCTATATACAGGATGTACCAGTACAGAGTCAATGTGAGGAGGCTATATACAGGTGGTACCAGTACAGAGTCAATGTGAGGAGGCTATATACAGGTGTACCAGTACAGAGTCAATGTGAGGAGGCTATATACAGGAAGTACCAGTACAGAGTCAATGTGAGGAGGCTATATACAGGTGTACCAGCACAGAGTCAATGTGAGGAGGCTATATACAGGAAGTACCAGTACAGAGTCAATGTGAGGAGGCTATATACAGGAAGTACCAGTACAGAGTCAATGTGAGGAGGCTATATACAGGAAGTACCAGTACAGAGTCAATGTAAGGAGGCTATATACAGGAAGTACCAGTACAGAGTCAATGTGAGGAGGCTATATACAGGGGTACCAGTACAGAGTCAATGTGAGGAGGCTATATACAGGAAGTACCAGTACAGAGTCAATGTGAGGAGGCTATATACAGGAAGTACCAGTACAGAGTCAATGTGAGGAGGCTATATACAGGAAGTACCAGTACAGTATATACAGGGGTACCAGTACAGAGTCGCTATATACAGGGGTACCAGTACAGAGTCAATGTTAGGAGGCTATATACAGGGGTACCAGTACAGAGTCAATGTGAGGAGGCTATATACAGGGGTACCAGTACAGAGTCAATGTGAGGAGGCTATATACAGGAAGTACCAGTACAGAGTCAATGTGAGGAGGCTATATACAGGTGGTACCAGTACAGAGTCAATGTGAGGAGGCTATATACAGGTGTACCAGTACAGAGTCAATGTGAGGAGGCTATATACAGGAAGTACCAGTACAGAGTCAATGTGAGGAGGCTATATACAGGTGTACCAGCACAGAGTCAATGTGAGGAGGCTATATACAGGAAGTACCAGTACAGAGTCAATGTGAGGAGGCTATATACAGGAAGTACCAGTACAGAGTCAATGTGAGGAGGCTATATACAGGAAGTACCAGTACAGAGTCAATGTAAGGAGGCTATATACAGGAAGTACCAGTACAGAGTCAATGTGAGGAGGCTATATACAGGGGTACCAGTACAGAGTCAATGTGAGGAGGCTATATACAGGAAGTACCAGTACAGAGTCAATGTGAGGAGGCTATATACAGGTGTACCAGTACAGAGTCAATGTGAGGAGGCTAGATACAGGAAGTACCAGTACAGAGTCAATGTGAGGAGGCTATATACAGGAAGTACCAGTACAGAGTCAATGTGAGGAGGCTATATACAGGTGGTACCGGTAAAGAGTAAATGTGCGGGGGCTATATACAGGAAGTACCAGTACAGAGTCAATGTGAGGTGGCTAGATACAGGACGTACCAGTACAGAGTCAATGTGAGGAGGCTATATACAGGGGTACCAGTACAGAGTCAATGTGAGGAGGCTATATACAGGGGTACCAGTACAGAGTCAATGTGAGGAGGCTATATACAGGGGTACCGGTAAAGAGTCAATGTGCGGGGGCTATATACAGGAAGTACCAGTACAGAGTCAATGTGAGGAGGCTATATACAGGGGTACCAGTACAGAGTCAATTTGCAGGGGACTATATACAGGAAGTACCAGTACAGAGTCAATGTGAGGAGGCTATATACAGTGGTACTGGTACAGATTCAATTTGCGGGGGCTATATACAGGAAGTACCAGTACAGAGTCAATGTGAGGAGGCTATATACAGGAAGTACCAGTACAGAGTCAATGTGAGGAGGCTATATACAGGAAGTACCAGTACAGAGTCAATGTGAGGAGGCTATATACAGGTGGTACCAGTACAGTGTCAATGTTAGGAGGCTATATACAGGGGTACCAGTACAGAGTCAATGTGAGGAGGCTATATACAGGAAGTACCAGTACAGAGTCAATGTGAGGAGGATATATACAGGAAGTACCAGTACAGAGTCAATGTGAGGAGGCTATATACAGGGGTACCAGTACAGAGTCAATGTGAGGAGGCTATATACAGGGGTACCAGTACAGAGTCAATGTGAGGAGGCTATATACAGGTGGTACCAGTACAGTGTCAATGTTAGGAGGCTATATACAGGGGTACCAGTACAGAGTCAATGTGAGGAGGCTATATACAGGAAGTTCCAGTACAGAGTCAATGTGAGGAGGCTATATACAGGAAGTACCAGTACAGAGTCAATGTGAGGAGGCTATATACAGGAAGTACCAGTACAGAGTCAATGTGAGGAGGCTATATACAGGGGTACCAGTACAGAGTCAATGCTAGGAGGCTATATACAGGGGTACCAGTACAGATTCAATGTGAGGAGGCTATATACAGGTGGTACCAGTACAGTGTCAATGTTAGGAGGCTATATACAGGGGTACCAGTACAGAGTCAATGTGAGGAGGCTATATACAGGAAGTACCAGTACAGAGTCAATGTAAGGAGGCTATATACAGGAAGTACCAGTACAGAGTCAATGTGAGGAGGCTATATACAGGGGTACCAGTACAGAGTCAATGTGAGGAGGCTATATACAGGAAGTACCAGTACAGAGTCAATGTGAGGAGGCTATATACAGGTGTACCAGTACAGAGTCAATGTGAGGAGGCTAGATACAGGAAGTACCAGTACAGAGTCAATGTGAGGAGGCTATATACAGGAAGTACCAGTACAGAGTCAATGTGAGGAGGCTATATACAGGTGGTACCGGTAAAGAGTAAATGTGCGGGGGCTATATACAGGAAGTACCAGTACAGAGTCAATGTGAGGAGGCTATATACAGGGGTACCAGTACAGAGTCAATGTGAGGAGGCTATATACAGGGGTACCAGTACAGAGTCAATGTGAGGAGGCTATATACAGGGGTACCGGTAAAGAGTCAATGTGCGGGGGCTATATACAGGAAGTACCAGTACAGAGTCAATGTGAGGAGGCTATATACAGGGGTACCAGTACAGAGTCAATTTGCAGGGGACTATATACAGGAAGTACCAGTACAGAGTCAATGTGAGGAGGCTATATACAGTGGTACTGGTACAGATTCAATTTGCGGGGGCTATATACAGGAAGTACCAGTACAGAGTCAATGTGAGGAGGCTATATACAGGAAGTACCAGTACAGAGTCAATGTGAGGAGGCTATATACAGGAAGTACCAGTACAGAGTCAATGTGAGGAGGCTATATACAGGTGGTACCAGTACAGTGTCAATGTTAGGAGGCTATATACAGGGGTACCAGTACAGAGTCAATGTGAGGAGGCTATATACAGGAAGTACCAGTACAGAGTCAATGTGAGGAGGATATATACAGGAAGTACCAGTACAGAGTCAATGTGAGGAGGCTATATACGGGGGTACCAGTACAGAGTCAATGTGAGGAGGCTATATACAGGGGTACCAGTACAGA
Source organism: Thymallus thymallus (assembly GCA_023634145.1). NCBI lineage: Eukaryota > Metazoa > Chordata > Actinopteri > Salmoniformes > Salmonidae > Thymallus > Thymallus thymallus. The sequence goes on from CM042424.1 coordinate 13,745,703, forward strand.
GTCAATGTGAGGAGGCTATATACAGGTGGTACCAGTACAGTGTCAATGTTAGGAGGCTATATACAGGGGTACCAGTACAGAGTCAATGTGAGGAGGCTATATACAGGAAGTTCCAGTACAGAGTCAATGTGAGGAGGCTATATACAGGAAGTACCAGTACAGAGTCAATGTGAGGAGGCTATATACAGGAAGTACCAGTACAGAGTCAATGTGAGGAGGCTATATACAGGGGTACCAGTACAGAGTCAATGCTAGGAGGCTATATACAGGGGTACCAGTACAGATTCAATGTGAGGAGGCTATATACAGGTGGTACCAGTACAGTGTCAATGTTAGGAGGCTATATACAGGGGTACCAGTACAGAGTCAATGTGAGGAGGCTATATACAGGAAGTACCAGTACAGAGTCAATGTGAGGAGGCTATATACAGGAAGTACCAGTACAGAGTCAATGTGAGGAGGCTATATACAGGGGTACCAGTACAGAGTCAATGTGAGGAGGCTATATACAGGGGTACCAGTACAGAGTCAATGTGAGGAGGCTATATACAGGTGGTACCAGTACAGTGTCAATGTTAGGAGGCTATATACAGGGGTACCAGTACAGAGTCAATGTGAGGAGGCTATATACAGGGGTACCAGTACAGAGTCAATGTGAGGAGGCTATATACAGGAAGTACCAGTACAGAGTCAATGTGAGGAGGCTATATACAGTAAGTACCAGTACAGAGTCAATGTGAGGAGGCTATATACAGGAAGTACCAGTACAGAGTCAATGTTAGGAGGTTATATACAGGAAGTACCAGTACAGAGTCAATGTGAGGAGGCTATATACAGTTGGTACCAGTACAGAGTCAATGTGAGGAGGCTATATACAGGGGTACCAGTACAGAGTCAATCTTAGGAGGCTATATACAGGGGTACCAGTACAGAGTCAATGTGAGGAGGCTATATACAGGGGTACCAGTACAGAGTCAATGTGAGGAGGTTATATACAGGAAGTACCAGTACAGAGTCAATGTGAGGATGCTATATACAGGAAGTACCAGTACAGAGTCAATGTGAGGAGGCTATATACAGGAAGTACCAGTACAGAGTCAATGTGAGGAGGCTATATACAGGAAGTACCAGTACAGAGTCAATGTGAGGAGGCTATATACAGGGGTACCAGTACTGAGTCAATGTGAGGAGGCTATATACAGGTGGTACCAGTACAGAGTCAATGTGAGGAGGCTATATACAGGGGTACCAGTACAGAGTCAATGTGAGGAGGCTATATACAGGAAGTACCAGTACAGAGTCAATGTGAGGAGGCTATATACAGGAAGTACCAGTACAGAGTCAATGTGAGGAGGCTATATACAGGAAGTACCAGTACAGTATATACAGGGGTACCAGTACAGAGTCGCTATATACAGGGGTACCAGTACAGAGTCAATGTTAGGAGGCTATATACAGGGGTACCAGTACAGAGTCAATGTGAGGAGGCTATATACAGGGGTACCAGTACAGAGTCAATGTGAGGAGGCTATATACAGGAAGTACCAGTACAGAGTCAATGTGAGGAGGCTATATACAGGTGGTACCAGTACAGAGTCAATGTGAGGAGGCTATATACAGGTGTACCAGTACAGAGTCAATGTGAGGAGGCTATATACAGGAAGTAGCAGTACAGAGTCAATGTGAGGAGGCTATATACAGGTGTACCAGCACAGAGTCAATGTGAGGAGGCTATATACAGGAAGTACCAGTACAGAGTCAATGTGAGGAGGCTATATACAGGAAGTACCAGTACAGAGTCAATGTGAGGAGGCTATATACAGGAAGTACCAGTACAGAGTCAATGTAAGGAGGCTATATACAGGAAGTACCAGTACAGAGTCAATGTGAGGAGGCTATATACAGGGGTACCAGTACAGAGTCAATGTGAGGAGGTTATATACAGGAAGTACCAGTACAGAGTCAATGTGAGGAGGCTATATACAGCAAGTACCAGTACAGAGTCAATGTGAGGAGGCTATATACAGGAAGTACCAGTACAGAGTCAATGTGAGGAGGCTATATACAGGGGTACCAGTACAGAGTCAATGTGAGGAGGTTATATACAGGAAGTACCAGTACAGAGTCAATGTGAGGAGGTTATATACAGGAAGTACCAGTACAGAGTCAATGTGAGGAGGCTATATACAGAAAGTAACAGTACAGAGTCAATGTGAGGAGGCTAGATACAGGAAGTACCAGTACAGAGTCAATGTGAGGAGGCTATATACAGGAAGTACCAGTACAGAGTCAATGTGAGGAGGCTATATACAGGTGGTACCGGTAAAGAGTAAATGTGCGGGGGCTATATACAGGAAGTACCAGTACAGAGTCAATGTGAGGTGGCTAGATACAGGAAGTACCAGTACAGAGTCAATGTGAGGAGGCTATATACAGGGGTACCAGTACAGAGTCAATGTGAGGAGGCTATATACAGGGGTACCAGTATAGAGTCAATGTGAGGAGGCTATATACAGGGGTACCGGTAAAGAGTCAATGTGCGGGGGCTATATACAGGAAGTACCAGTACAGAGTCAATGTGAGGAGGCTATATACAGGGGTACCAGTACAGAGTCAAATTGCAGGGGACTATATACAGGAAGTACCAGTACAGAGTCAATGTGAGGAGGCTATATACAGTGGTACTGGTACATAGTCAATTTGCGGGGGCTATATACAGGAAGTACCAGTACAGAGTCAATGTGAGGAGGCTATATACAGGAAGTACCAGTACAGAGTCAATGTGAGGAGGCTATATACAGGAAGTACCAGTACAGAGTCAATGTGAGGAGGCTATATACAGGTGGTACCAGTACAGTGTCAATGTTAGGAGGCTATATACAGGGGTACCAGTACAGAGTCAATGTGAGGAGGCTATATACAGGAAGTACCAGTACAGAGTCAATGTGAGGAGGCTATATACAGGAAGTACCAGTACAGCGTCAATGTGAGGAGGCTATATACAGGAAGTACCAGTACAGAGTCAATGTGAGGAGGCTATATACAGGTGGTACCAGTACATTGTCAATGTTAGGAGGCTATATACAGGGGTACCAGTACAGAGTCAATGTGAATAGGCTATATACAGGAAGTACCAGTACAGAGTCAATGTGAGGAGGCTATATACAGGAAGTACCAGTACACAGTCAATGTGAGGAGGCTATATACTGGGGTACCAGTACAGAGTCAATGTGAGGAGGCTATATACAGGGGTACCAGTACAGAGTAAATGTGCGGGGGCTATATACAGGTGTACCAGTACAGAGTCAATGTGAGGAGGCTATATACAGGAAGTACCAGTACAGAGTCAATGTGAGGAGGCTATATACAGGAAGTACCAGTACAGAGTCAATGTGAGGAGGCTATATACAGGAAGTACCAGTACAGAGTCAATGTGAGGAGGCTATATACAGGGGTACCAGTAAAGAGTCAATGTGCGGGGGCTATATACAGGAAGTACCAGTACAGAGTCAATGTGAGGAGGCTATATACAGGGGTACCAGTACAGAGTCAATTTGCAGGGGACTATATACAGGAAGTACCGGTACAGAGTCAATGTGAGGAGGCTATATACAGTGGTACTGGTACATAGTCAATTTGCGGGGGCTATATACAGGAAGTACCAGTACAGAGTCAATGTGAGGAGGCTATATACAGGAAGTACCAGTACAGAGTCAATGTGAGGAGGCTATATACAGGAAGTACCAGTACAGAGTCAGTGTGAGGAGGCTATATACAGGTGGTACCAGTACAGTGTCAATGTTAGGAGGCTATATACAAGGGTACCAGTACAGAGTCAATGTGGGGAGGCTATATACAGGAAGTACCAGTACAGAGTCAATGTGAGGAGGCTATATACAGGAAGTACCAGTACAGAGTCAATGTGAGGAGGCTATATACAGGAAGTACCAGTACAGAGTCAATATGAGGAGGCTATATACAGGAAGTACCAGTACAGAGTCAATGTGAGGAGGCTATATACAGGAAGTACCAGTACAGAGTCAATGTGAGGAGGCTATATACAGGAAGTACCAGTACAGAGTCAATGTGATGAGGCTATATACAGGGGTACCAGTACAGAGTCAATGTGAGGAGGCTATATACAGGGGTACCAGTACAGATTCAATGTGAGGCGGCTATATACAGGTGGTACCAGTACAGTGTCAATGTTAGGAGGCTATATACAGGGGTACCAGTACAGAGTCAATGTGAGGAGGCTATATACAGGGGTACCAGTACAGAGTCAATGTGAGGAGGCTATATACAGGAAGTACCAGTACAGAGTCAATGTGAGGAGGCTATATACAGGAAGTACCAGCACAGAGTCAATGTGAGGAGGCTATATACAGGAAGTACCAGTACAGAGTAAATGTGAGGATTTATGCTCTTTAGTGTTATTTTTAGCATTGGTCATCTTTTATGAAAAAAGAATACAGCATCATTGAATTTGTAAAGGACAACATGGAAAAAGCATTTTGTTTCTGGATATTCATGCTCTTGAGTTACATTCTTTGGTAAAGTAATGTTAGGAAAAAAGAATACAGCCCATGTTGTGATGTTTACTTGTCTTTATTGTCAAATATAATTATAGTATCAACAGATGAGACAGAAATATGAAAGAGGGTTAACCATGGTAGGGTTTATTGATACATGTAGTTAGTATTTAATGGTCCGTTGTGTAATGAATTATTTCAATAACTTTTCATTAGATAACAAGTTTTTATGTTTTGATGGAGGTAGTTGATTCTGTGTTTAATGTTTTTAATCATAATGCATTTGAAATGTGTCATTTTAACCAACGTGTTTCAGTTTGGAGCTACATGTTAATTGTTTAGAAAAAGTTAATTATTTTTGGACACATTTTCTCAAGCAATCAGAAAAAAATAATTTGCTGCATTATTAGAGAAGAAATATGATATTTAAGTCAAAGCGTTGATATTGAGTCTCTGTTTCTCTCCACAGTACTCTGCTCAGCCCAGCATTCAGCCCAACCTGAGACCCACCAGGTGAAAGGCATCGTGGGAAAGTTTCACTGTTTTCCAGTAATGTTGTTGAAGTCTGGCAATTTACTTTATGGAGACCTTGGCAATATTGCACAGGTGTTCCCTGGTAAACAAAGTAATACCAACCTTGTGAAGAGATTTAAAAACCGCCTTCACTGGAACAATGTTACTGGATTCTTAAATTTGTCAGACCTACGAATAGAAGATTCTGGGGTTTATACTCTGGAGAATACAGATGGAGAGAAGATGAAACATACATTTAATCTGACTGTGTACTGTAAGTGTGTGTGTGTGTGTGTGTGTGTGTGTGTGTGTGTGTGTGTGTGTGTGTGTGTGTGTGTGTGTGTGTGTGTGTGTGTGTGTGTGTGTGTGTGTAGCAGTAGAAACTATAATAAAGTGGTTACTTTATTGGTTCAGTAAAAAGCTGAGGGGCGGGGCTGGAGAAATGGAACCACTCTCAAATTCATAGACAGAGATATGGATGCAAGGACTGATCAACCATTATATAAACATGATAGTTGTAACCATTTATTGAGACTATATAGTGTTTTTTTACTATTTCTTGTTTACAAACACTGGAGTAAAACAAGCTGATGGGTTCTCTGACGGGGACTAAGCTCATGAGGCATTTATAAGTTATATTCTTTAAGAATCAATGAGTATATATCATTAATTTATAAGTCCAAAGATGGATGTAGCAACTGCTCTTTGCCAAGTTAAAGATCCATTTCAACAATTCCCATTTTTTCATTACTTGTCTCCCAGATGTTGTGTCCAAACCTCAGGTGACGGTCCATGACAACAGCTCCTGTGGCGTGGTGTGTTCTGTGGAGAACGGGAGAGAGGTGACCCTGTCCTGGTACAGAGGAGGGGAGATACTCATCCAGAGCAGCAGCCCTGACCTCAACATCCCCCTCTCTCTAACTCTCAAGATGGATGAACAGAACAGAGACTCTTACAGATGTGAGGCTGCCAACCCAGTCAGCAAGGAGACAGCTGTTGTTCCACATTCCTGTATAGAGAGTGATCCCACCAAGGTGACAGGTAAAAACATGTACAGTAGCAGTGTTAAATAGCTGATATCCAGACAATACCAACTTCTATATGAAACAATAAGTATGGTAGAGCTCATTTATGAAACGCAATGTTTTAATTAAAATATTTGTATTTTTTATTTTTACTTTAGATGGTGAAGAGAGAACTCAAGGTTTTCTTATTATTGCTGTAATCTGTGTTTTGATTGTCTTGGGGCTGATCTGAAGAAGAGGAGACATGAACCTTCACAAAGCAAGAACGGGACACTGAAAACAGGAAGAGAGAGAGAGAACACAGGAAGCTTCTGAGAGAGTGACATAATCATTCACATCCAAGAGGTATTACATCTTAAAGATGATGTTAAGACAAATTAGAGTAAATATTAATCTATAAAACATAATGGAGGAACAATTGTTACAGGAGAAAATTCACATTTAACCATTGAACTGTTGTTATTATTTCAGACTTCCTGTGTTGATCATTCTCACAGTCTGTTGAATTGGGTCTTCGATGAGATTCACTGATACAGACAGATTCAATAGCTATTCCTAGGGTTATTAGTAGGATGGTGCCTCTTTTCAAGTCTCTTTGAATCCAATTCACTAGTGTGTTTGCTAAGCTACTGCTGGGCCAAAGCTTCTTTTCAGTATTGTTTAAATGTAGGAGCCTCCCCTGTATCTTTTTATAGCTTGTCAATGTTTAGCTTGTCAGTAGATAGCAGCTGTGTACATATTATAAAGAGCAGATGTTTGGTGAGGTACAATTATAAAGAGCAGATGTTTGGTGAGGTACATATCATATAAAGAGCAGATGTTTGGTGAGGTACATATTATAAAGAGCAGATGTTTGGTGAGGTACATATCATATAAAGAGCAGATGTTTGGTGAGGTACATATCATATAAAGAGCAGATGTTTGGTGAGGTACATATCATATAAAGAGCAGATGTTTGGTGAGGTACATATCATATAAAGAGCAGATGTTTGGTGAGGTACATATCATATAAAGAGCAGATGTTTGGTGAGGTAAAGCCACCTACTCCTTAGACAAGGTGGCTGTTAGGTTACGTTAGAAACAAAAGGTCCATAGGTTTATGTTTCCTTTCACCATGTAGATTCTGTTGAAACATTTCTGAGTGGTACATCTTGATTTGCATTTAGACTCAGAAAGTGATCTTTGATGACATTCTAGTCTTATTGCTTTTCATAAAACGTAGACGTGATTAAGTGTAGTTCAGATCTTGCTTTGACAACTACTTTGTTCATGCATTTTAAATGAACAAAATTAACAGCTTAGTTTATCATGATAGACCATGTATTGCTTTTCCTTCTCTACACAGTATGTATCTCATCACCTCTTAAAGATACAATCCTTCCTCCTCCACGCTCCTCAGACACTCCTTCTATTAGAACATTGTGTGCTCCACATACGTTAGCCCACATATATACCTGTTAACAAATACCAAATCTACTGATACCATAGTGAGTTGTTCCACTGTTATTTCATTTTCCTACATTTCTATTTCAGAGTATCACTGAGACTGAATGTTAAGATAATATCATTCACATTTCACTATTTTAAAATAAGCTTATGATAAAGATTTGTGTACTGAGCTTTTTTTTGTACTGAGCCTCAATATATTAAGTCAGACTTACCCATACATTTCATTTAAAGGTATACAATCTCTGATATTTACATGCTTGAAAAATATACTTACCTTTATCACAACTCACAATATGATTGAAGTTTATTCCATAGTTTATATTTTTGTCATATGAGTTTTTGTAAACAAAGAATGTATTGCTACAACATACCTGTGAAAACTGTCAGTCCTTGCAGCCATAGCTGCGTTCAAGAGTTTGAGATTGGTATCATTTCTCCTGAGATACACAACCTCCAGATTCTGGTTTAATTGTTTGACCCAGATAGTTTATGTATGTATTGATATGTAGGATATAGGCGGTGCACAATTGGCCCAGCGTCCTCCGGGTTAGGGTTTGGCCAGCCGGGAGGTCCTTGTCCCTTCGTGCTCTAGTGACTCCTGTGGCGGGCCGGGTGCATGCATGCTGACACCATCTCCAGGTGTACGGTGTTTCCTCCGACACATTGGTGTGTGTTTAGAGTGGAGCAGTCTAACTAACCTTTAACATGCAGTTTAACTCAGTTCAATTCTAACCAGAGATGAATCAGTTTAACTCAGTTCAATTCAATTCTAACCAGAGATGAATCAGTTTAACTCAGTTCAATTCTAACCAGAGATGAATCAGTTTAACTCAGTTCAATTCTAACCAGAGATGAATCAGTTTAACTCAGTTCAATTCTAACCAGAGATGAATCAGTTTAACTCAGTTCAATTCTAACCAGAGATGAATCAGTTTAACTCAGTTCAATTCTAACCAGAGATGAATCAGTTTAACTCAGTTCAATTCTAACCAGAGATGAATCAGTTTAACTCAGTTCAATTCTAACCAGAGATGAATCAGTTTAACTCAGTTCAATTCTAACCAGAGATGAATCAGTTTAACTCAGTTCAATTCTAACCAGAGATGAATCAGTTTAACTCAGTTCAATTCTAACCAGAGATGAATCAGTTTAACTCAGTTCAATTCTAATGATAGATGAATCAGTTTAACTCAGTTCAATTCTAACGAGAGATGAATCAGTTTAACTCAGTTCAATTCTAACCAATGATAGGAGAGAGGTTGGTCGGGGAGGATGGGTAGGGCAGATATCGCGACCATCTAGAAATCCAAAGGTTCGTGTCACGATCAACTCTAGCATTTAAGCTTTCCCTTACCCTAACCATTATTCTAACCTTAACCCAATTCACCTAACCTTTCAAGTAAATTATCTTAACCTTTGTCGTTAGTTTTCCTAACCACTAACGTAAATTCTCCCTGTATGTCTACTTTGTTGTCACAACAAGCAACCTGGTCTCATAGAAAGATATATAATACTATACCTCCTCCAAGATGTATGATGAGTTAGCATCCTCTAATTGGTGTGATATTGTATGACCACTATTCCATTCATAATGAACCCTAACATAAAGTAAGGTGTTGTACTAAATGTTGAGGAACAGATTTATACGACTTCCCCTGAGAACAGGTTGCAGATATTGTTCAGACCACAACTTATAAGAGCTTCCTTCTCCCATGAAAGAGCTCTGTTTATTACCCTATTTACCTCTCTCTCTTTATATCTCTCTATCGTTCTCTCTCTCCAACACAAGTAAAGAGAGGAATGGTTTGCAGTGATGCAAATAAAACACATTGTTTCAATACAACAAACCATAAATTAAAGTCTGTATCTACTCAACCTCTGCACCATATGTCTTATAGCAACATAAATAGATCATTCTTTAATTATTACATGATTGACTAAATTAATATCTATTTATGAATGATGTTGTGGGGGGGAATATGGAAAACCCTTTCCCCAGACGTTGAATAGGACGCACGACTGACTGCAAGTCCCCTCTCCAGACTAGGACTACCCCAATCAATAAAGCATCCATATCGTAGGCCTATGTAATGTCCTTTCATTTTCATTATATTATTAGGACATACAGGACTACACTTGAGGTTTACGTGTAGCGGTAAAATATGCTACTGGTATGTTCAGCACAAGTATTTGCTCTAACATAATTTCCTCTATGTTAGGCTGTTATTTTACACAATTTATATAACATCAGTCAGATATATATTTCATAATAGTTATTGCAATTAAATGCACATCATTTAAGTAAACATAGGCCAACACACCAACAAGACATACCAGCCTCCACTTAAGTTCAGCCCTCCATGTCCTAACAGTTAGGACCTTACAGGTGCATGTGAGATCTCAACAGACCTGGTCTCACCACCAACCTAACCTCACACTCCCTCTAGAGGTAGAGAGAGAGAGCATTACAACTCCATTTACAGCTGGTTAGCTGCCAAGCCTGTCAGTAAACAGACCATCACCGTCAACATCACTGCACCTTGTGAAGATGGAGACCTGGGAGATGAGGAAGGTTAGATAAATCATTGTCCTGTATTGCCTTCAGCTCTGAGCTCAATACACTATTGTATAAATGTATCTTGAGACGAGGGCTTAGTAGACTTGTTGTAATGTGATGAACCTGAGCTTAGATTGGTCAAGAGCACCTTCTATTGGAGAAAATTTAGAATTTCACTGTGAACTTATAAAATTAAATACTTCCACTTGTGAAAGAATATCTACTGATTCTTCAACAGCTAATGGGGATCCGAATAAAATCCAATCAAACTGTTTGCAGTTTGCATTACCTTGTATGCTTCTGTGTTCTATTATGTGAGGATCACTATGTATGTATTGTATTGGATGAGAGGCATGGATGAAGATACTATGCTCTTATCCCAGCAGCCTTTGTGGTGTACCCAGGAATCTTTGCAGTGTTCTTCAAAGGACAAAAGGCCATTTTAAAAATCACATCCATCTCACCTGACATCCACGAGATCGTGTCCCAGGGGAAATTCAACTTTCCCCATTGAGTAAGTAACTTAGTGGCCTGAATGACTGTATTTATTAAATACTAACATTACTGTGAGTGCTTATCCAGGGATCTTTAGGTCTCATTACAAGAGCAGTCTATCCCCATACAGACATTCAGACACAGACATGCCTTCTTTTTATTGATTGTTTTATGTAGGATGCTACATTTTTGGCCAGTTGAATTATAGTAGGCCTAATAAAAAAAATGCAACTTCTATTAAGCCATATATTTTTATTGTGAAATATTCTGTTAAGCCTCATAGCCTACCTCAGCCATTCACTATATTTTATATAGGCCTAGGCTTGGCAGACATTTTTATAATTAATTTGGGGGGCCAAATAATATTGCTGTCTGGACAGATTTGTCCCTTTGCAGCCCACCAGTTGGGGAAACCTGTCCTATAGGCCTATGTAAAACGTAGCAAGTGTTGCTGTCATGTTGCTTGCTGCTTCCAGTTCAGTAGCCATACCTATTGCTGGGACAATGTCTGTCAAGTAAGCTGCATCACATACTATAATAATATTGGGGGACTGTGGTTGGGTTCAGGAGTAAACCAGAGGGTGTGCAGACCTCTACTGTGCACCATGACAGTGAAGCCTGTAATGTTAGAGCTCTTTATTACTGTGTCAGTGTCAAAAGTAGGGAAATAGCTCATTAAACTGACAGATCAATAACATTACATTGCCATAATGAATAAATAATAATAATAATAATAGCTAAGGTCTATTGTGATTGAGACAAAAATAATAGCAAGGTTAGCCAACTTTTGGCCAGATCTCTCTAACGGTACATCAACTGGCGAAAGTTAATTTACTTCTGAAACGGGACAGAACAAAACTACAAAACATTTCTGTACAAACAACAGCTGTTTAATAGTAATAATAGCCACCTTTAAGATACATGTTTCAAAATTGACCTTTGAATGACGTGTAAATTCCAATACAGCACTTTTCTCTTTCATTGAAAATCCTTCTTCTTCTTCTTCTTCTTCTTCAGGATTTGGTTGGTGGATTGCATCCAACTTTTAGGTGCAAACACCGCCACCTACTGGACTGGTGTGTAAGGTCATTCATCACTTACCTACACTATAATCTTTGATACTATAATACTAAATTGGGAAAATTGCCCTGAACTGTAAAGAAAACCCCAGCCTTTCCACTATGTAACCCTATCTCGTCATACTCCAGACCAACGGTCTGAGAAGACAACACACTACCACTCAACACCCCCTGCAGCTGTTCTCAACTACTTCTCTGCTGCTGACACCACAACCGCTACTTTCTGTGACTTTTGACCCATTTCTGCAGTATAATTTACAACCATGGCTATAAATGATAAAAAGCCCACCTTCCTGAAGCTCATGTTCTTCCCATCACTCTCTCTTGGTCTCTGCCTACTCACAGGAATCCTCTCAGTATCCCTCACCCTGTACAGATCTTCCTCTACCACTCTCTTCACTGATAAGGCATAATAACTTTTCTGTATTACTGTAACCCTGGCAACCTCAATCTCCCTTTCTCTCACTGGACTCCTCCGATCTCCAGCCCCATAAGCACCCCCACAACTAACACACACAACTTTCTCCACCGATACCACAAATTCCTTCACATTGACAATCCTGAATGTGGGAATGGGTGCTGTCCTCATTCAACATTAATTTGACTGATGTTTTGATATCCGTTCATCATGATCCATTACACCTCATGGCACAACAAGCTTAATACTAATATATAAATATACTTTTCTTTCTTCAAACATCCATAAAACATTAAAAAGAATCGAGGACCAAGGCACTCTTTATATATTTAATTAAAATGCCTTTATTTCTATGACATGTTCAATGGAAACATAGATTAAAAACTCTGACGAGTTTAGACTGCTGGTCTTTGTCAGGGAGTACAAAGATACGATAATACAATGTCCTCTTTTGAACAGCATTTTCCAATCAACCCTGATTTGAAGAGGGACTGGTTACATTATTCATTGGACAACATCTAGGAAGCAATACTATACACATTAAAAAGTGAAATACTGTAGATATGTTATCAAAATGCAAGTCAAGGCTAGAAGCATCAGAACCTATAGACAAAATACATGTCTAACCTTGAATATGACTGGTCAAAGCGGTAAGAAGAGGAGAGCCATCTATTTTATAGGACACTAGATCACAGCTAAAAAGGACCACAGCAGTCTAAACATGGCTGAGGGCAATACAGCAATATGTCCACTAGATGTCTCTCTCTATCTGACTCTCTCTCTCTGTCTCTCTCTCTCTCTCTCTCTCTCTCTCTCTCTCTCTCTCTCTCTCTCTCTCTCTCTCTCTCTAACTCTCTCTCTCTCTCTCTCTCACATTGTTTGTCTCTCTCTCTCTCTCTCTCTCTCTCTCTCTCTCTCTCTCTCTCTCTCTCTCTCTCTCTCTCTCTCTCTCTCTGTCTCATTGTATGTCTGTCTCTGTATGTTTCTCTCTCTCTCTCTCTCTCTCTCTCTCTCACATTGTATGTCTGTCTCTGTATGTTTGTCTCTCTCTCTCTGTCTCTCTGTCTCTCTCTCTCTGTCTCTCTGTCTCTCTCTCTCTGTCTCTCTGTCTCTCTCTGTCTCATTGTATGTCTGACTCTTTTCTTTCCTCTCTCTCTATTTCTCTCCTCTGAAAGTGAGAGGAGGGGCCATATAATGTTAAAATGTCAGCAAGAAGCTAGAAAGTCTATTCAGTATACATTGTAAAATCAATATGTATTTTAACACATTCATCCAAAGTGATTTACAGTCATGTTTGCGTGTGTGTGTTGCCAGGCATCAAACCCACTACCCTGGGGTTGCAAGGGCCACACTCTACCAATGAGCTATGGAAGACTATGCTCCTCTGAGAACTAACAGAGGGACACTTTGATAACAGGTCACAGTTGAAGACTATGCTCCCCTGAGAACTAATAGAGGGACACTTTGATAACAGGTCACAGTTGAAGACTATGCTCCCCTGAGAACTAATAGAGGGACACTTTGATAACAGGTCACAGTTGAAGACTATGCTCCCCTGAGAACTAACAGAGGGACACTTTGATAACAGGTCACAGTTGAAGACTATGCTCCCCTGAGAACTAACAGAGGGACACTTTGATAACAGGTCACAGTTGAAGACTATGCTCCTCTGAGAACTAACAGAGGGACACTTTGATAACAGGTCACAGTTGAAGACTATGCTCCCCTGAGAACTAATAGAGGGACACTTTGATAACAGGTCACAGTTGAAGACTATGCTCCCCTGAGAACTAACAGAGGGACACTTTGATAACAGGTGACAGTTGGAATCCGTCCTATTACCTTTGAACACAGAACAACAACCGTCATCTGTTCATTTCCCTTTCTGTTCAGGTAAAACTAAGTTGAGGTTAAAGGTTAGGCACAGAATGACAGTGAATGACCCATAGATACACCGAGATAAATTGGAATAACCTGTTCAATGTAAACACATTAGATCGGTGGGGATTTTAGCATGTACAACTTGGTGAGGCAAACTCCTTTTTTTAGATGCCTGCTAGCAAAGCCACTACACAACACAACATGTTTGTCTCTCTCTCTCTGTCTCTCTGTCTCTCTCTCTCTGTCTCTCTGTCTCTCTCTCTCTGTCTCTCTGTCTCTCTCTGTCTCATTGTATGTCTGACTCTTTTCTTTCCTCTCTCTCTATTTCTCTCCTCTGAAAGTGAGAGGAGGGGCCATATAATGTTAAAATGTCAGCAAGAAGCTAGAAAGTCTATTCAGTATACATTGTAAAATCAATATGTATTTTAACACATTCATCCAAAGTGATTTACAGTCATGTTTGCGTGTGTGTGTTGCCAGGCATCAAACCCACTACCCTGGGGTTGCAAGGGCCACACTCTACCAATGAGCTATGGAAGACTATGCTCCTCTGAGAACTAACAGAGGGACACTTTGATAACAGGTCACAGTTGAAGACTATGCTCCCCTGAGAACTAATAGAGGGACACTTTGATAACAGGTCACAGTTGAAGACTATGCTCCCCTGAGAACTAACAGAGGGACACTTTGATAACAGGTCACAGTTGAAGACTATGCTCCTCTGAGAACTAACAGAGGGACACTTTGATAACAGGTCACAGTTGAAGACTATGCTCCCCTGAGAACTAACAGAGGGACACTTTGATAACAGGTCACAGTTGAAGACTATGCTCCTCTGAGAACTAACAGAGGGACACTTTGATAACAGGTCACAGTTGAAGACTATGCTCCCCTGAGAACTAATAGAGGGACACTTTGATAACAGGTCACAGTTGAAGACTATGCTCCCCTGAGAACTAACAGAGGGACACTTTGATAACAGGTGACAGTTGGAATCCGTCCTATTACCTTTGAACACAGAACAACAACCGTCATCTGTTCATTTCCCTTTCTGTTCAGGTAAAACTAAGTTGAGGTTAAAGGTTAGGCACAGAATGACAGTGAATGACCCATAGATACACCGAGATAAATTGGAATAACCTGTTCAATGTAAACACATTAGATCGGTGGGGATTTTAGCATGTACAACTTGGTGAGGCAAACTCCTTTTTTTAGATGCCTGCTAGCAAAGCCACTACACAACACAACACTAACAATACATTAATTGCACTATAACGGTGATAAACGGTGCCCACAAACTGTTATAGCCGACATAAAGCTGTCCAAACAGCAGAACTTTCTTTTCAGCACCATGGAGAGATGCCTTACCACCACTACACCTGGCTGTCAGTGGAACCTTGTCAGGCAGCGAAAAATTTAATTCAACCTCATTTACTGCCTTTTAAAAAGATATGGCTGACTTGCTTAAACAAATGTGGTTTCTACTGACAATTGAGATGTAAAACTATGGAATAAGGGCTAGATTTGTGTCGAGACATGAATTCATTTGACAAGGATTGAAAAGGATTTGCCAGTAGATTGTTGACTTGATTCATGATGATGACTGCTAGCTTTCTAGCTAAGATTTTGAAAGTATGATGTTGACATGATCAGTCCTATCAAAGCTACGGTAGATCTAATGTGATTTTACGTCATTTTATCTGTGTTCAATAACCTTGAGCCTTCTTGGATGGGAACCTCCAATGTAACCATGGCAGCACTGAAGGGGCTTACATTTTCTATCTCTACCCATAGATTGTAGGGTGACGTAGTGTTCCCATGAGTGACAGAACACTGAGCCAATCACGGCGCAACTAGAGAACATTACCAACCTCTACGCTCTGTATTTTCCGCTGGCTGCCCCACCACCACAGAAACTGATATGTGACACCTATTAATGCCAAAACAACGTGCAAAACAGGCAAAAAAACTAAAGAAAACAAAAAAACAAAATAATACAAACAGGTGGAGCTTTGCCCTGAATGACGAGTCGCGACTGGATCAACCACAACAACCTTCTGAATAACACTTTATATATATATATATATTCAGAGAGATTCCAAAGACTCTTCCTAGCAGTGTTGTGTTACTATCCAACTGGTCTTCAATTTCAACCTCCTTACTTTCATTCAATTCAAGGTCCTCCGGAAGGTCAATGATGTGTCAGTTACCCTCCAACTGCCCCTCCCTTATTCTAACATCTCTCCCACTTTCCATGTCTCTCTCCTCAGACCGGTGGTTCCTGGTCCGCTGGGATGGGCCAGCCCTGCTGCGGTGCCTCCGCCTCCGGTGGAGATGGACGGGGGTCCAGCATATAGAGTGGAGGCGGTGTTGGACTCCCGTTAACGGCGGTGTTGGGTCCAGTACCTAGTGGACTGGGCGGGATACAGTCCGGAGGAATGCAGCTGGGTTCGGGCAGCAGACATTTGCGACCCTTCACTGATGACTGACTTCCACACGCGCCGTCCGGCCTCGACCTCCGGGACGTCCAAGTCACCGACGGGTACTGTCACGTCCAGGCCAACTACATCGACGGTGCTCCTCCCTCTCCGGCTACATGCTCCTCCCGCTTAGGCCTACATGGATCCGACAATTGTAAAAAATATGAGTAGACCTTTAGTATTATTGAGAACTATTCTGTTTGCTGCAGTGGAACGTACTCATAGCAGTGGTATTTCCCCACATAGGCCTGTGTGTCAGACTGGACTCCTGTACACAGAGAAGACTGTGTGGGTCTGCTTCTCAGTGGGGTCAAACCACTAGTAACATGTGACAGAAAAGGGCTGACCAGACAATGTGACAGACTAATGGGAAAGGAAGAGTCTGTGATCACAAGCAGAGACACAGTCATATATGTACAGTGGGGTCCAGAATTATTGGATGCCTTGATAAAGATTAGCAAAAAATACTGAATAAAATAAAAAATACACACCATTGGTGTGTGTGGCCAAAGACCTCTATTTTCATTACATCTGACCATAGTACTTCCTGAAGTTTGCTAAATGGCTTTGGCACTTGGATTGAAACCGGCACTATGGTCATATGACATGAAAATATAGTTCTTTGGCCAAACACACCAGCAGTGGGTTTAGGCTTTGAAAGAACATTGCATATGCAGAAAATACCTAATCTCTACTGTAAAATATGGGTGTGGATCTTTGATGTTATTGGGCTATTTTGCTTCAACTGGTCATGATTTCTTACTCCAAGCGGGTGGCGGTTTGTGTGCAAAGTAGATAATTATAAATGTGTCTGTCCCTCTCTGTCCCTCTCCAAGCTGTCATATTGTGTCAGTCTGCTTGGGACTTTTTTCCTTTGTATTCAGTTTATAGTCAATAATCTATACAGTGTGTGTGTGTGTTTATCCTTTGTTATTATTTAGTTAGCTAGTAAATAAATAATTAAACCAATTTGTGTAGTGCTGAATCATAAGTCAGTCTGGGGTTTTTGCAGATGCATTCAGGATACGATGTTCTGAATGATGATATGATATGAAGTAATGGTTAATAAGTTGACTGTTTATCAACATAATAGATATATATCTTCTAGACTTTAATTCGGGAGATGGGAACTCTAAACAATCTCTCCCGTGGTGCCCCAAATCCTAATGAGTTCATTTTCACATTATTATTTAATCGGGTAACAATTAAACATAGTCAGTTAATTGGAGATGACAGTCCTCATATTGAGGTCACTTCACGACACAGTACCAGGACTTTTTAGCCCAAAGACCTCAGACATGCTTGAACACAGGATACAGGTCAAATAAAGTGGCGCTTCCTTTGCTTGGTCTTACAGTTGGGTTCTTGGCCTTTGTAATCTATAGCTACACACACACACACACACACACACACACACACACACACACACACACACACACACACACACACACACACACACACACACACACAGACACAGACACAGCAGACACAGACACAGACACACACACAGACACACACACACACACACAAACACACACACAAACACACACACAGACACACACACAGACACAGACACAGACACACACACAGACACACACACACACACACAAACACACACACAAACACACACACAGACACACACACAGACACAGACACAGACTTATACAAAGGGAATGATGACGATGTCTATAACCTCAGCTTGTGTTGGTGTTGTGTTTATAAATAACTCATCTGGCACAATCACTGTCCCTAAGACATGATGTATGTTATTCCCCCCACACTTCCATGTTTAGCCCAGATGTGAAATATAGTTTTGCACAGCAGCCTTCCCTAATCTTTGCTAAGACCCCACCATGGGGACGAGACAAATAAAGCACTAACTATATCCTCACAATGTGTAAATCTTAAAAATTGAACTTATTTAAAGTATTACTACACTCTAAAATTACTACTTGGCAGTATACCCACTGTAAACCACACATTTTAACACTTTCAAACAATCTAGTTTGAACAGGTTTTAAGTGTTTGCCACCTTGGCACATGTGGTTGATGACATCAGTCAGAGATGGTGTCTTATCTGGAACCCCATGTTGTGTTCTCTGCAGCCCCACCACATCCTATCTGATTTCTGCTTAGAAACCCAGACCCTCACTATACATCTCTATAAACAGAAATACACATCATTAATCACACCCCTTCTATCTTAAACTGGGCTGATAATTGTAGGACCTATTTATTCATACAGGTCTGTATATACATACATGTACAGTTGTTATATTATATCACATGCAATATTGTAAGTAATTATTGGACGTAGGCATTCACTCAGGAATGCATATTAGTATCCTGCCAGTGGCACCTTTTCTCATTGCTTTTAGTATATCGAATGTGCAATAAGTGCAGTTGTCTGTAATTAAACCCTGCGCACTAAGGACTGTATTTTAAGGGAATTACTATTATTACCCCAAATGATATCATACACACATTTAGCTATTAAAGTATCTCTTCCTGTCATTTACCTGTACAGTTTGTGTAAACATGCAAGTATTCACTTATCTGTTAATATAACTGTATACCTAACTGTACAGCTAATTTAACCATGCAAAATTTTCACTTACCTGTTCATTTACCCAGTCTGTCTATTAAGTAAACTATTATTACCCTCGCTCATATCATACGCATTTTTAGCTACTGAAGTATTTCTCTGCCATCGACCTGTATAGTTAACCATCCAACATCCACCAATGTATGGTGTACATATTCAGCCAACCACTCATACTATGCAATGTCCTTTTATAGCTTTTTTTTTGCACTCCAGATATCTTGTATTCCTATACTTTTTCATACTACCGCTCTATGTATCATGTACTGTGTATCTGTCTTTTGTGTACTTTCGTTGTTGCATTTTGCACCTGCCCTGTGTTTTTGTTGTAGCTGCTTGACAATGAAATTTCCCCCCCGGGGGATCAATAAAGTACCTATCTATCTATCTATCTATCTATCTATCTATCTATCTATCTATCTATCTATCTATCTATCTATCTATCTATCTATCTATCTATCTATCTATCTATCTATCTATCTATCTATCTATCTATCTATCTATCTATCTATCTATCTATCTATCTATCTATCTATCTATCTATCTATCTATCTATCTATCTATCTATCTATCTATCTATCTATCTATCTATCTATCTATCTATCTATCTAAGTGAATGGAATGGAATGGCTAATGTTTTTTTATTGGTCCAATATTGTGTGCTCTCTGCTAAACCAAGACAGCAAGATAATACATTCTATTCTCCTTTGACAGAGAACAGAGGGATGTTTTATCAGGTGAGGTTAGCTACAGTTATAACTGTTGTGATAAAGGCACAGCAAAACCAAGATGGAGGTGAAAATACACTGTGACCTGTTACTCTTAAAGTCTGATAAAGTCACATACAGACCTGAAATAGAAATAGGGGATTGAGGGCATGGTTTGTGGCGTGAGCTGTTTCCTGTGAGAGAAGCTGTACAGAGCTGTAGGAAGGTACCACATCTCTCCTATAAGCAAGCTAGAATGAGAGTGACTGACCCATATAGGCTACTGACCACAGAGAGAACAGATAGAGAAGTGATAACCACACGCTATGGTGAGAAAGAAGAACATTTCAACACAGCATGCAATCGCACACATGCACACACACTATACTATGGGGAGGACGAAGGTGTAGATGGAATCATTTTGTGTTGACATGTTCATTTTGATACATGTATATTTGTAGTCTTAACTGAGCAACCACAAGTCTCCCACTCTCTCTCTCCATTTGTGGCTGTTGTTATAAGACTAACGTCAGGGTCTTATTCAAAGAACCTTGCAGATAGAAATGTGATGTATAGAAGATCAGAAGTCGTCGTCTGTGTTGGCCTATATTCTGTAAAACACATTCCTATCAGCTATGTTTCTGATCATATGTAAATAACATGAAATGAAATACATCAAAACTGAAATAACACATATGGAATCATGTAGTAACCAAAAAAGTGTTAAACAAATCAAAATATATTTTATATTTGATATTCTTTAAAGTAGCCACCCTTTGCCTTGATGACAGCTTTGCACACTCATGTCATTCTCTCAACCAGCTTCATGAGGACCGCCACAGGAATGGAAGACACAGAAATACCTCTGCTGCTGAGGAGTAGTTCATTAGAGTTACCAGCCTCAGATTGCAGCCCAAATAAATGCTTCACAGAGTTTAAGTAACAGACACATCTCCGAATCAACTGCTCAGAGGAGACTGTGTGAATCAGGCCTTCATGGTCGAATTGCTGCAAAGAAACCACTACTAAAGGACACCAATAAGAAGAAGAGACTTGCTTGGGCCAAGAAACACGAGCAATGAACATTAGACCGGTGGAAATGTATCCTTTGGTCTGGAGTCCAAATTTGAGATTTTTGGTTCCAACCTTAACCGAATTTAGATGGTTTGGGATAAGTCGGACGGAAAAGGAAGGAAAAGGAAAAGCAGCCAACAAGTACTCAGCATATGTGGGAACTCCAAGACTGATGGAAAAGCATCCAGGTGAAGCTGGTTGAGAGAATGCCAAGAGTGTGCAAAGCTGTCATCAAGGCAAAGGGAGGCTATCCCATAAACTCATTGTTGAAAACCACATATTTTCATCTTCTTCTTTGGTTTGGTTACTTCCTGTTCTTTGACGGACTCTGGCCGGACTGAAGACGACACATAGTTTGGATCCTTCAACCACATCGGATTCTTCAACCACAAGGGGGCATTGCACTACAGAGGGTAATACGTACGGCCCAGTAAATCACTGGGGCCAATCTTCCTGCCATCCAGGACCTCTATACCAGGCGGTGTCAGAGGAAGGACCTAAAAAAATGTGTAAAAGACTTCAGTCACCCTAGTTATAGACTGTTCTCTCTGCTACCGTACGGCAAGCAGTAACGGGGCGCCAAGTCTAGGTCCAAAAGGCTTCTTAACAGCTTTTACCCTCAAGCCATAAGACTCCTGAACAGCTTATCAAATGTATACCCGGACTATTTGCATTGTCCCCCCCCCCATTGTTGGTTAAGGGTTTGTAAGTAAACATTTCACTGTAAGGTCTACACCTGTTGTATTGTTGGTTAAGGGCTTGTAAGTAAAAATTTCACTGTAAGGTCTACACCTGTTGTATTGTTGGTTAAGGGCTTGTTAGTAAGCATTTCACTGTAAGGTCTACACCTGTTGTATTGTTGGTTAAGGGTTTGTAAGTAAACATTTCACTGTAAGGTCTACACCTGTTGTATTGTTGGTTAAGGTCTTGTTAGTAAGCATTTCACTGTAAGGTCTACACCTGTTGCATTGTTGGTTAAGGGCTTGTAAGTAAGCATTTCACTGTAAGGTCTACACCTGTTGTATTGTTGGTTAAGGGCTTGTTAGTAAGCATTTCACTGTAAGGTCTACACCTGTTGTATTGTTGGTTAAGGGCTTGTTAGTAAGCATTTCACTGTAAGGTCTACACCTGTTGTATTCGCCGCATGTGACAAATAACATTTGATTTGATTGTATGTCCCCATAGTTTGTTATACCGAGTGACTGATTTAAAGGCGGTAGCCTAGCGGTTAGAATGTTGGGCCAGTAACTGAAAGATCGCTGGGACAAATACCCGAGCTGACAAGGTGAAAAACTTGTTGATGTGTCCTTGAGCAAGAAACTTAACCCTTATTGGCTCCAGGGGCCGACCCTGTAGGTAGGTCGTCATTGTAGATGCCTTATTTCCCTCTCTTTTCAATATTGGCCAACTGACAGAGATCGCATTTCCTCTTTAACTTTTTCTGACACTGAAACAGGAACAGTGAGTTTATCTATATTTTATTTAACCTTTATTTATCCAGGTTAGTCTCATTGAGATAGCATCTATTTTTCAAGAGAGACCTGGTCCAATCAAGACAGCAGCAAACATACTGTAACAACTTACACACCATAAAAAACAAGACAATTGAGGTAGACAGAAAATACATTTCAGTTACAGAAAACAAGACAGACAGGAATGTACACCGTACCAGCTCTTTTCTGGCCTCCAAAGAAAAACAAGCCTTATGCCGGTAATAAAATACTATTCTAAACTTGATCTTCTTCACCAGGTAGTGAACCTCAGCTTCCCATCCACCCAAACTCCCAGATATTTGTACGTCTTCACTTCACTTCCTTCCAATGTAGTAATGACATGGCTTTCAGAGTGTTTAGTATTGGAAAATACTATGTCTTTTGATTTAAAGGAATTCAGAGGAAGCTTCAAATCACACAGATTATGTTGAAGGATGTTTAAAGCTGTTTGAGCTTTTTCAAAAGCCAAAGTCAAACTGCTGCCACTTCAGAGAACAGCGTCATCCACATAAAAATGTACTGTACATCAAATCAAATCGAATGTATTGGTCACATACACATATTTAGCAGATGTTATTGCGGGTGTAGGGAGGTGTTCCAACAGTGCAGTAATATCTAACCATTCAGAGAAACTGTAGTATACTGTAGTATTTCTCTGTATAGTATAGATAACCATCCAACATCCACCAATGTATAGTATACATATTCAGCCAACTAAGCTATGTCTTTTTATAGCTTTTTTTTTGCACTCCAGATATCTTGTATCTCTATAATTTTTCATACTGCCGCTCTATGTATCATGTACCGTGTATCTGTATTTTGTGTACTTTCGTTGTGGCACCTGCCCTGTGTTTTGTTGTAGCTGCTTGACAATGAAATTTCCCCCCCGGGGGATCAATAAAGTACCTATCTATCTATCTATCTATCTATCTATCTATCTATCTATCTATCTATCTATCTATCTATCTATCTATCTATCTATCTATCTATCTATCTATCTATCTATCTATCTATCTATCTATCTATCTATCTATCTATCTATCTATCTATCTATCTATCTATCTATCTATCTATCTATCTATCTATCTATCTATCTATCTATCTATCTATCTATCTATCTATCTATCTATCTATCTATCTATCTATCTATCTATCTCAATACACACAAATTTATAAAAATAAAATAATGGAATTAAGAAAGATATAAATATTATGTCTGAGTGGCATTGACTACAAATACAGTAGAATACAGTATATACATATGAAATGTGTAAAACCGTATGTAAACATTATTAAAGTGACTAGTGTTCCATTTAAAGTGACCATCAGCTGTCTCAATAAGTCTCCCAATGTTGTTGGGTTCACCAACAAAATGAAGAACCCTAGAATGGATCCAATTCAAAGTAAGGCAAGTATTTAAGATGTATTTAATGGTATCAGACTGTTCTGCTTTAAAAGGAAATGTCTGTCACATAGAGAAGCTAGATAATAGAGTGAGAGACAAGTGGTTGAGGAAACAGGCAGTGAGCTTCACGTAAAACGTCATAATGTGGTCAGAGCAGTAAATGAGATGGGGGAGATGGTTGAGAATGCTGTGAATGTCTCAACAATAAGACTGTTATAGCGTGAGAAGAAAAAAGCTGTGGGCTTTGAGGGTGTCAGTTGTCACAGTTTCCTAGTTGAGTGTGAGAACGTGGTGAACTGTTCTAGTTCTGGATAAAAACACTAATTTAGTGCCATTAGTACGTCTGAATTAACTGACAACTGCTTAATGGTTTAACTAGCTAACATAAACCTCACAAAATACATTTTTAACCTCAAGGGTCTCCTTAAAGGATAAATAAATACAATATTATAATTATAATAATCTAATTCGTAAAAAAAATAATTCTAGAGTTGTTGTAATGAGTCAATATAAAAACTGTTTACTGGCAACATATCCATGTTCCATTCAAAGAAGCCTAGTATTCACCAAATATCCTGTATGTGAATGACTGCCTTGGTATTCATTTCAAGATTCAAGATTTTATAGGTTCAAGATTTACAATATTTCTTAGCGTTAAAAGAAAAAAAGAAAAAGAAAGCATATTGTTACTATTGAGTGTACAGTAACTGATGTTAATTAGCTTTAATTAGCTTTAAAAGAACCTTGTTCTCTGATAATATAAGGCTAATCCCAACCAATTTATGTAGATGGGAGCTTGGTAGTGTTAGGAAGTCTACTTCTTACAGCCCTGATTCAGACTGGAGATAAATTGACTAAAAATGGACTTTAGTACATTTTGGGGGCCATGTTTAATAAACTTATCTCAAGTCTGAATAGGGACCCCAGTGCCTAGTGAAATTCAACATATCCTTGCACAGTTTTCACATTTTGCTGTCTTAAATTGAAATCTTAAAAGGAATGGGGATTTTTTTTATTTTTATAATCTACACAACATTCAACACATTTTCAAACTAATAGAACAATTGTAGAAATGTTCCAATACTTTTGGTCCCTAAAACTATGTACAAGAAGTGTTGTAATTCCTAAACGGTTCACCCAATATGGATGAACATACCCTCAAATTAAAACTGACAGTCTGCACACACAGACACTAAACACATTACGCCCTGTTCAAATCAATCATTAATGTGTCACCTGGTCAAATTGTTATCAAAGGAGTACGGTGAAACATTCACAAACATACAATCAATAAATGCATGTCGCTACACCCACAATAACATCTGCTAAATATGTGACATTTTATTTGATGAAAAAAATTAAATAAAACTGTTTAATCAAGAGATTAGAGATTGTCCAAAATGTTTTCTCTCTCTCTCTCTCTCTCTCTCTCTCTCTCTCTCTCTCTCTCTCTCTCTCTCTCTCTCTCTCTCTCTCTCTCTCTCTCTCTCTCTCTCTCTCTCTCTCTCTCTCTCTCTGTGTGTGTGTTCTCTCTCTGTGTTCACACTCTCTCTCTCTCTCTCTCTCTCTCTCTCTCTTTCTCTCTCTCTGTTCTCTGCCTCAAAATGCTCATCCATCATCACTCACTCTAGAGAGAAAGAATGCACACAGGATAAACAAATCTATTACAGCTACAATGCTGTTTTCTCAACTAAAAAGACTGAAGGTGATGCTACTCCATCTCTTAGGTATGTGACTGTGGTAAAAACTTGACAGCTGTCATCCACCATCACTCAATATTCAACAATTCTCTAGAGAGAAAGAATGCACACAGGATAAGTTAATCTATAACAGTGTTTTGAGAGACAAAGGTTAAGTGAGATGTTTTACCTTTGATGCGGATTCATCATATTAAAAAACACTGCACAGATTCCTGGGTACACCACCAAGGCTGTCGCTGGTATAACAGGATAATATCTCCCTCCAGGCCCCTCCTCTTTTTTGCGTTGTGTGTGAAAAGCAAATACAGCTGTAGATGGAAATGTAGTTGTTTCTAAATGAATGCAATACTGTTTTACCCCTTTCAAACTCCGCCCACCCTGGCACCTGGGACAGCTTCAACTAACAAACTCAATGTCTGGGCTCTTGTTGAGAATCTCACACTATGTCATGTTATTTGTAGATGATTGTGTGGAGCCGTTGGATGATTGGATGGACTGTAGGCTACAATGCTGTTTTCTCAACTAAAAAGACTGAAGGTGATGCTACTCCATCTCTTAGGTATGTGACCCTTGGTTTTTGTAACTGTGGTGGTAAAAACTTGACAGCTGTCAATAAACTCATTTGGGAAAGCTTTAGTCATTTTTCCACGTGATACAGAAATGTAATATACAGTTGGGAGAACAAGTATTTGATACACTGCCGATTTTGCAGGTTTCCTACTTACAAACATGTAGAGGTCTGTAATTTTTATCATAGGTACACTTCAACTGTGAGAGACAGAATCTAAAACAAAAATCCAGAAAATCCCATTGTATGATTTTTAAATAATTAATTTGCATTTTATTGCATGACATAAGTATTTGATCACCTATCAACCAGTAAGAATTCCGGCTCTCACAGACCTGTTAGTTTTTCTTTAAGAAGCCCTCCTGTTCTCCACTCATTACCTGTATTAACTGCACCTGTTTGAACTCGTTACCTGTATAAAAGACACCTGTCTACACACTCAATCAAACAGACTCCAACCTCTCCACAATGGTCAAGACCAGAGAGCTGTGTAAGGACATCAGGGATAAATTGTAGACCTGCACAAGGCTGGGATGGGCTACAGGACAATAGGCAAGCAGCTTGGTGAGAAGGCAACAACTGTTGGCGCAATTATTAGAAAATGGAAGAAGTTCAAGATGACGGTCAATCTCCCTCGGTCTGGGGCACCATGCAAGATCTCACCTCGTGGGGCATCAATGATCATGAGGAAGGTGAGGGATCAGCCCAGAACTACACGGCAGAACCTGGTCAATGACCTGAAGAGAGCTGGGACCACAGTCTCAAAGAAATCCATTAGTAACACACTACGCCGTCACGCAAGGTCCACCTGCTCAAGCCAGCGCATGTCCAGGCCTGTCTGAAGTTTGCCAATGACCATCTGGATGATCCAGAGGAGGAATGGAAGAAGGTCATGTGGTCTGATGAGACAAAAATAGAGCTTTTTGGTCTAAACTCCACTCGCCGTGTTTGGAGGAAGAAGAAGGATGAGTACAACCCCAAGAACACCATCCCAAC
Organism: Thymallus thymallus; assembly: GCA_023634145.1. NCBI lineage: Eukaryota > Metazoa > Chordata > Actinopteri > Salmoniformes > Salmonidae > Thymallus > Thymallus thymallus. The sequence goes on from CM042424.1 coordinate 13,772,677, forward strand.
AGTGAAGCATGGAGGTGGAAACATCATTCTTTGGAGATGCTTTTCTGCAAAGGGGACAGGACGACTGCACCGAATTGAGGGGAGGATGGATGGGGCCATGTATCGCGAGATCTTGGCCAACAACCTCCTTCCCTCAGTAAGTGCATTGAAGATGGGTCGTGGCTGGGTCTTCCAGCATGACAACGACCCGAAACACATAGCCAGGGCAACTAAGGAGTGGCTCCGTAAGAAGCATCTCAAGGTCCTGGAGTGGCCTTGCCAGTCTCCAGACCTGAACCCAATAGAAAATCTTTGGAGAGAGCTGAAAGTCCGTATTGCCCAGCGACAGCCCCGAAACCTGAAGGATCTGGAGAAGGTCTGTATGGAGGAGTGGGCCAAAATCCCTGCTGCAGTGTGTGCAAACCTGGTCAAGAACCACAGGAAACATATGATCTCTGTAATTGCAAACAAAGGTTTCTGTACCAAATATTAAGTTCTGCTTTTCTGATGTATCAAATACTTATGTCATGCAATAAAATGCAAATTAATTACTTAAAAATCATACAATGTGATTTTCTGGATTTTTGTTTTAGATTCCGTCACTCACAGTTGAAGAGTACCTATGATGAAAATTACAGACTTCTACATGCTTTGTAAGTGGGAAAACCTGCAAAATCGGCTGTATCAAATACTTGTTCTCCCCACTGTATGTATGTATATATATATAATATTGAGGTATACTGTATGTGGTGAATTCTGTATGTGATCTATACTGTATTGGTGTATAATGTATTGTGTGTACTGTATGTGTTTGTACTGTATTGCTGTATTGGTGTTTACTGTAAGGGTTTATACTGTATTGGTGTGTACTGTATGGGTTTATACTGTATGTGGTGTATACTGTATTGGTGCATACTGTATGGGTTTATACTGTATTTATGTGTACTGTATTTGTGTGTACTGTATGGGTGTATACTGTATTGGTGTATAGTGTATTAGTACATACTGTACGTGTGTGTACTGTATTGGTGTATACTGTATTGGTGTATACTGTATTGGTGTGTAGTCTATGAGTTTTAAACTGTATTGGTGTCATTCTGTATTGGTGTTGCCTTTTTTACATAGCTTTGTTTTAGCTGTGATTTGTTAGCTTGGTGTATTTAATGTGTATTCTCTGTATATAATGAACAGCATCATTGAATTTGTAAAGGACAACATGGAAAAAGCATTTTGTTTCTGGATATTCATGCTCTTGAGTTACATTCTTTGGTAAAGTAATGTTAGGAAAAAAGAATACAGCCCATGTTGTGATGTTTACTTGTCTTTATTGTCAACTATAATTATAGTATCAACAGATGAGACAGAAATATGAAAGAGGGTTAACCATGGTAGGGTTTATTGATACATGTAGTTAGTATTTATTGGGCCGTTGTGTAATGAATGATTTAAATAACTTTTCATTAGATAACAAGTTGTATGTTTTGATGGAGGTAGTTGATTCTATGTTTTGAGTCATAATGCATTTGAAATGTGTAATTTTGACCACATTTTTTCTCAATCAATCAGAAAAAACTAATTTGCTACATTATTAGAGAAGAAATATGATATTTAAGTCAAAGCGTTGATATTGAGTCTCTGTTTCTCTCCACAGTACTCTGCTCAGCCCAGCATTCAGACCAACCTGAGACCCACCAGGTGAAAGGCATCGTGGGAAAGTCTCTCTATTTTCCAGTAATGGTGTTGAAGTCTGGCAGTTTACTTTATGGAGACCAGGGCAATATTGCACAGGTGTTCCCTGGTAAACAAAGTATTACCAACCTTGTGAAGAGATTTAAAAACCGCCTTCACTGGAACAATGTTACTGGATTCTTCACTTTGTCAAACCTACAAATAGAAGATTCTGGGGTTTATACTCTGGAGAATACAGATGGAGATGGAGAGAAGATGACACATACATTTAATCTGACTGTGTACTGTAAGTGTGTGTGTGTGTGTGTGTGTGTGTGTGTGTGTGTGTGTGTGTGCGTGCGTGCGTGCGTGCGTGCGTGTGTGTGTGTGTGTGTGTGCAGCAGTAGAAACAATAATAAAATGGTTGCTTTATTGGTTCAGTAAAAAGCTGAGGGGCGGGGCTGGAGAAATGGAACCACTCTCAAATTCATAGACACAGATATGGATGCAAGGACTGATCAACCATTATATAAACATTATAGTTGTAACCATTTATTGAGACTATATAGTGTTTTTTACAATTTATTTGCTTACAAACACTGGAGTAAAACAAGCTGATGGGTTCTCTGACGGGGACTAAGCTCATTTATAAGTTATATTCTTCATGAATCAATGAGTATATATCATTAATTTATAAGTCCAAAGATGGATGTAGCAACTGCTCTTTGCCACGTTAAAGTTCCATTTCACCAATTCTAATTTCTTCCTTATTTGTCTCCCAGATAATGTGTCCAAACCTCAGGTGACGGTCCATGACAACATCTCCTGTAGCGTGGTGTGTTCTGTGGAGAACGGGAGAGAGGTGACTCTGTCCTGGTACAGAGGAGGGGAGATACTCAACCAGAGCAGCAGCCCTGACCTCAACATCCCCCTCTCTCTACCTCTCAAGATGGATGAACAGAACAGAGACTCTTACAGATGTGAGGCTGCCAACCCAGTCAGCAAGGAGACAGCTGTTGTTCCACATTCCTGTATAGAGAGTGATCCCACCAAGGTGACAGGTAAAAACATGTACAGTAGCAGTGTTAAATAGCTGATATCCAGACAATACCAACTTCTATATGAAACAATAAGTATGGTGGAGGTCATTTTATGAAACGTAATGTTTTAATTAAAAAATTGTTATCTCTTTTTTTACTTTAGATGGTGATGAGAGGACTCAAGGTTTTCTTAGTATTGCTGTAATCGTCGCGTTGGTTGTCTTGGTTGGAGTTGCAATCTACCTGAAGAAGAGGGGACATGAACCTTCACAAGGCAGGTATTCATCTTTTAGTGGGGTGAAGTCATTCTCCTTGTCAAAGTCAAAACATGTTGTGAACAACATTTTTTAATTATAAAGGGGGATTTTTTAAAATTAAGTTGCATATCTTCCACACTTCCTCTGCTTGGTCAGACAGTGTCATTATCTCAGACAACTTCTCTAAATGTTGAAAAAGCAGAAGTTACACACTCTGACAATCATTACTTTATAGCTTCTCTGGCACCAAAAAGACCTCTAGCACAGACACAGGTATCCATAGTAACATGAGTCCTTAGTGTTTGCAGAACCTGTCCTGGAGGTGAGCATTTGTGCATATCTGTCAGTTCCTCCCAGCCACACTGTATATTTCATTTCCTTTATTTACCTTTATAGATTCACCAGGAAGAAAACAAGATGACATTCAGTATGCAGAGATAACTCACATTAAACCAGCAGGTAACCAGGTTAGTAATAATGCTACAGGCTGATAAACATAGGAGACGTAATACAGCAGCTTTTACAGTCCTCATGGCTACAACTGTAGACTTTATCTCTGTACCAGTGGGTTAATGTGGTCTTGAGTTGTACAGACCACCTGAGTTTGATAACCGGTCTGATGTCATTGCAACCAGTGTTGCCCATATGATATGGTTGGGTTGTACATGAGAAGCCACACAGCATATTGTATATACAGTACCAGTCAAAAGTTTCAAATGGATGGGTAGGTTCGTTCAAACTTTTGACTGGTACTGTACGCTGAACAGAAATATAAACCCAACATGTAAAGTGTTGGTCCCATGTTTCATGCTGACTGCAGGAATGGATGCTCCGGGATGCTGGCCATCTAGGCAGAGTTGCAAAGAAAAAGCCATTCTCAGACTGGCCAATAAAAAGAAAAGATTAAGATGGGCAAAAGAACACAGACACTGGACAGAGGAAGATTTGAAAAAAGAGCCAGCATCCTGGAGTTGCCTCTTCACTGTTGACGTTGGTGTTTTGCGGGAACTATTTAATGAATGATCCTTTTTTCTTTTTGTTATTTTTTGCTTTCCTACACCTCCTTCCCCCCCAACCCCCCTTTTCCTTGTCTCTCTCAATCCTTCCCTCCCTACCTCCCTCTCTCTTCCTGTCTAGGAGGATCAAACAGGTATACAAGGACTGGAGTCACGTACAGACAACCCTAACCTGACATTAGTTTATGATAAACTCCAGTTATATCACATGGCGGACAGCGATGATATAGACAGAAAAACAGGAAGAGAGAGAACACAGGAAGGTTCTGAGAGGGAGACATAATAATTCACATCCAAGAGAAGGTGTTACATCTTAAAGATGATGTTAAGACAAATTAGAGTAAATATTAATCTATAAAACATAATGGAGGAACAGTTGTTACAGGAGAAAATTCCCATTGAACCATTGAACTGTTGTTATTATTTCAGACTTCCTGTGTTGATCATTCTCACAGTCTGTTGAATTGGGGCTTCGATGAGAATCACTGATACAGACAGATTCAATAGCTATTCCTAGGGTTATTAGTAGGATGATCCCTCTTTTCAAGTCTCTTTGAATCCAATTCACTAGTGTGTTTGTTAAGCTACTGCTGGGCCAAAGCTTCTTTTCAGTACTGTCTGTTGTGTTGTTTAAATCATTTTCCTTCTCTACACAGTATGTATCTCATCACCTCTTAAAGATACAATCCTTCCTCCTCCACGCTCCTCAGACACTCCTTCTATTAGAACATTGTGTGCTCCACATACGTTAGTCCACATATATACCTGTTAACAAATACCAAATCTACTGATACCATAGTGAGTTGTTCCACTCCTACATTTCTATTTCAGATTAGTCACTGAGACTGAATATTAAGATAATATCATTCACATTTCACTATTTTAAAATAAGCTTATGATAAAGATTTGTGTACTGAGCTTTTTTTTGTACTGAGGTTCAATATATTTAGTCAGACTTACCCATACATTTCATTTAAAGGTATACAATCTTTGATATTTACATGCTTGAAAAATATACTTACCTTTATCACAACTCACAATATGATTGAAGTTTATTCCATAGTTTATATTTTTGTCATATGAGTTTTTGTAAACAAAGAATGTATTGCTACAACATACCTGTGAAAACTGTCAGTCCTTGCAGCCATAGCTGCGTTCAAGAGTTTGAGATTGGTATCATTTCTCCTGAGACACACAACCTCCAGATTCTGGTTTAATTGTTTGACCTAGATAGTTTATGTATGTATTGATATGTAGGATATAGGCGGTGCACAATTGGCCCAGCGTCCTCCGGTTTAGGGTTTGGCCAGCCGGGAGGTCCTTGTCCCTTCGTGATCTAGTGACTCCTGTGGCGGGCCGGGTGCATGCACGCTGACACCATCTCCAGGTGTACGGTGTTTCCTCCGACACATTGGTGTGTGTTTAGAGTGGAGCAGTCTAACTAACCTTTAACATGCAGTTTAACTCAGTTCAATTCTAACCAGAGATGAATCAGTTTAACTCAGTTCAATTCTAACCAGAGATGAATCAGTTTAACTCAGTTCAATTCTAACCAGAGATGAATCAGTTTAACTGAGTTCAATTCTAACCACAGATGAATCAGTTTAACTCAGTTCAATTCTAACCAATGATAGGAGAGAGGTTGGTCGGGGAGGATGGGTAGGGCAGATATCGCAACCATCTAGAAATCCAAAGGTTCGTGTCACAATCAACTCTAACATTTAAGCTTCCCCTTCCCCTAACCATTATTCTAACCTTAACCCAATTCACCTAACCTTTCACGTAAATTATCCTAACCTTTGTCGTTAGTTTTCCTAACCACTAACGTAAATTCTCCCTGTATGTCTACTTTGTTGTCACAACACAACAAGCAACCTGGTCTCAGAGAAAGATGTATAATACTATACGTCCTCCAAGATGTATGATGAGTTAGCATCCTCTAATTGGTGTGATATTGTATGACCACTATTCCATTCATAATGAACCCTAACATAAAGTAAGGTGTTGTACTAAATGGTGAGGAACAGATTTATACGACTTCCCCTGAGAACAGGTTGCAGATATTGTTCAGACCACAACTTATAAGAGCTTCCTTCTCCCATGAAAGAGCTCTGTTTATTACCCTATTTACCTCTCTCTCTTTATATCTCTCTATCGTTCTCTCTCTCCAACACAAGTAAAGAGAGGAATGGTTTGCAGTGATGCAAATAAAACACATTGTTTCAAAACAACAAACCATAAATTAAAGTCTGTATCTACTCAACCTCTGTACCATATGTCTTATAGCAACATAAATAGATTTATTTAATTATTACATGACTGACTAAATTAATATCTATTTATGAATGATGTTGTGGGGGGGAATATGGAAAACCCTTTCCCCAGACGTTGAATAGGACGCACGACTGACTGCAAGCCTAAGTCCCCTCTCCAGACTAGGACTACCCCAATCAATAAAGCATCCATATCGTAGGCCTATGTAATGTCCTTTCATTTTCATTATATTATTAGGACATACAGGACTACACTTGAGGTTTACGTGTAGCGGTAAAATATGCTACTGGTATGTTCAGCACAAGTATTTGCTCTAATATAATTTCCTCTATGTTAGGCTGTTATTTTACACAATTTATATAACATCAGTCAGAGATATATTTCATAATAGTTACAGCAATCAAATGCACATCATTTAAGTAAATAAAGGTAAACATAGGCCTACACACCAACAAGACATACCAGCCTCCACTTAAGTTCAGCCCTCCATGTCCTAACAGTTAGGACCTTACAGGTGCATGTGAGATCTCAACAGACCTGGTCTCACCAGCAACCTAACCTCACACTCCCTCTAGAGGTAGAGAGAGAACATTACAACTCCATTTACAGCTGGTTAGCTGCCAAGCCTGTCAGTAAACAGACCATCACCGTCAACATCACAACTACCTGTGAAGATGGAGTCCCTGTGTGTAGTTTGCATTAACTTGTATGCTTCTGTCTTTCTATTATGTGAGGTACACTATGTATGTAATGTATTGTATTAGTTGTTCACTCACACAACACCACACAACAAAGATGAGAGGCATGGATGAAGATAATATACTCTCATCCCAGCAGCATTTGTGGTGTACCCAGGAATCTTTGCAGTGTTTTTCAAAGGACAAAAGGCCATTTTAAAACCTCAGAGGAATACAGCACAATAAAGTAACTAGCATTTTATGTGCTAACAATGTTTGGGTCGATATACACCTGCCAGTCCTCATTTTCCTCTGTGAACGCAATATAGACTCACGACAGGAACCGGTTTTCTCATAAATCAATCCTGGACTGCCTGCGCATCAGAATCACATCCATCTCACCCGACATCCACGAGATCGTGTCCCAGGGGAAATTCAACTTTTCCCATTGAGTAAGTAACTTAGTGGCCTGAATGACTGTATGTATTAAATACTAACATTATTGTGAGTGCTTATCCAGGGATCTTTAGGTCTCAATCTGACAGTATGTTCTGTGTGTTCTGTCATTACAAGAGCAGTCTATCCCCATACAGACATTCAGACACAGACATGCCTTCTTTTTATTGATTGTTTTATGTAGGATGCTACATTTTTGGCCAGTTGGAATTATAGTATTGTATTAATATTGATAAATAAATATTGATCTCTCATATCTCTCCATCTGAACATCTTCCCGCTCCTAAAAGGTAGACTTTAAATAAAACTCAAGAGTAAGAGGAAGTCTCTCCAACTCTGCTCTCTTCAAACTACATCTAGCATATTGGCTGACATATCCCAGTAATACATAATAAGGGAGAATTATAACTATTTATTAAGATATTTTTGCCAGTTTGATATTGCCTATAGGACTCAAAATTGCTGGGACAATGTCTGTCAAGTAAGCTGCATCACATACTATAATAATATTGGGGGACTGTGGTTGGGTTCAGGAGTAAACCAGAGGGTGTGCAGACCTCTACTGTGCACCATGACAGTGAAGCCTGTAATGTTAGTTTATTACTGTGTCAGTGTCAAAAGTAAGGAAATAGCTCATTAAACTGACAGATCAATAACATTACATTGACATAACGACTAATACAACTCACATTGCAGTGAAAAAACGTCAGAATATCAATCTTCAATCGTTTTGGCCGATGGTTTCATCATATGATTCAGGTCTATTGTGATTGAGACAAAAATAATAGCTAAGGTTAGACAACTTTTGGCCAGATCTCTCTAACGGTACATCAACTGGCGAAAGTTAATTTACTTCTGAAACGGGACAGAACAAAACTACAAAACATTTCTGTACAAACAACAGCTGTTTAATAGTAATAATAGCCACCCCCACAACTAACACACACAACTTTCTCCACCGATACCACACATTCCTTCACATTGACAATCCTGAATGTGGGAATGGGTGCTGTCCTCATTCAACATTCATTTGACTGATGTTTTGATATCCGTTCATCATGATCCATTACACCTCATGGCACAACAAGCTTAATACTAATATATAGATATACTTTTCTTTCTTCAAACATCACAGCTAACAAGGACCACAGCAGTCTAAACATGGCTGAGGGCAATAAAGCAATATGTCCACTAGATGGCAGCAAAGGGACCTCTCACGACTCTAGAGGAAAGGTGAGAAATCCATATCTTCATTTAAACCAGGGTATTTAGTGGCCTGTAGTATATAAATAAAAAGGTGGAGTCAATAATATTCTAGTGGAAAATGCTAGTGGATAATTCTAGTGAATAGGATCCTAATCCAGTTTAGATGAACATTAGTTTGGTATGTGAGTTTGTATGGCTGAGACCTAAACACAGAAAGATAGTAGGATTATACCGTATGCATACTTTATTATCAAGTTCCTGGAGTACCTTGGAGGCTCCCTTGTGTTGAAGAACAGGCAGAACACATGTTCTAAGCAAATGAGGTATGCAAATCATCACCTACAGTATTTGCATGTCAAAACAATGTTGTAGAAAAGCACTGTAATGTTCCCAGACCTATCCACCCAAGCAGAATAGCTCTCCTTTTTCCAGTGTAACACTTTCACTTTTAGAAACCCAAAGACCCCTATAGGCTGACATGGATCTGACAATTGAACAAATTATGAGTAGACCTTTAGTATTATTGAGAACTATTGTGTTTGCTGCAGTGGAACGTGTTCATAGCAGTGGTATTTCACCACATAGGCCTGTGTGTCAGACTGGACTCCTGTACACAGAGAAGACTGTGTGGGTCTGCTTCTCAGTGGGGTCAAACCACTAGTAACATGTGACAGAAAAGGGCTGACCAGACAATGTGACAGACTGATGGGAAAGGAAGAGTCTGTGATCACAAGCAGAGACACAGTCATATATGTACAGTGGGGTCCAGAATTATTGGATGCCTTGATAAAGATTAGCTAAAAAGACTGAATAAAATAAAAAATACAAAGACCTCTATTTTCTTGACATCTGACCATAGAACTTCCTGAAGTTTTCTAATTGGCTCTTGGATTGAAACCGGTACTATGATCTATATGACATGATGTTACGCACGCCTCCCTAAGGAGGGAACGCAACACCCTGCTACACGTAAGCTCAGTGGAATGGGGAGAAAGTATGGGGTCGTGGGTGCAAGTAAGGGTGACAGAGGCCACAATACCGTTAAAACAATGGATTTTATTTATCCATAAACGGGAAGTGATAGAGGCCAAATAGAGTTCTTTGGCCAAACACACCAGCAGTGGGTTTGGGTTTTGAAAGAACATTGCGTATTTAGAAAATACCTCATCTCTACTGTAAAATATGGTTGTGGATCTTTGATGTTATTGGGGTTATTTTACTTCCACTGGTCCTGGGACTCTTGTTAAGGTCAACGACCTTATGAACTTTACAGTACCAGGATATTTTAGACAAAAAAACCTCAGACACGCTTGAACACAGTTGTTTTTAACCTGTCTGATACACTTCTCTAAAGGATGAAAAAGTGGGCGTAACACACACACACACACACACACACACACACACACACACACACACACACACACACACACACACACACACACACACACACACACACACACACACACACACACACACACACACACACACACACACACACACACACACACACACACACACACAGAGACACAGGTGAGGTTAGCTACAGTTACAACTGTTGTGATAAAGGCACAGCAAAACCAAGATGGAGGTGAAAATACACTGTGACCTGTTACTCTTAAAGTCTGATAAAGTCACATACAGACCTGAAATAGAAATAGGGGATTGAGAGCATGGTTTGTGGCGTGAGCTGTTTCCTGTAAGAGAAGCTGCAGAGAGCTGGAGGAAGGTACCACATCTCTCCTATAAGCAAGCTAGAATGAGAGTGACTGACCCATATAGGCTACTGACCACAGAGAGAACAGATAGAGAAGTGATAACCACACGCTATGGTGAGAAAGAAGAACATTTCTACACAGCATGCAATCGCACACATGCACACACACTATACTATGGGGAGGACGAAGGTGTTGATGGAATCATTTTGGGTTGACATGTTCATTTTGATACATGTATATTTGTAGTCTTAACTGAGCAACCACAAGTCTCCCACTCTCTCTCTCTCCATTTGTGGCTGTTGTTATAAGACTAACGTCAGGGTCTTATTCAAAGAACCTTGCAGATAGAAATGTGATGTATAGAAGATCATTTAGAAAAATATGGACTTTAGTACATTTTGGGGGCCATGTTAAATCAACTTATCTCAAGTCTGAATAGGGCTCACCCTCTCTCTCTCTCCCTCTCTCTCTCTCTCTCTGTCTCTGTCTCTCTCTCTCTCTGTCTCTCTCTCTCCCTCTCTCTATCTCTCTCTCTGTTCTCTGCCTCAAAATGCTCATCCACCATCACTCACTCTAGAGAGAAAGAATGCACACAGGATAAACAAATCTATTACAGCTACAATGCTGTTTTCTCAACTAAAAAGACTGAAGGTGATGCTACTCCATCTCTTAGGTATGTGACCCTTGGTTTTTGTAACTGTGGTAAAAACTTGGCAGCAGTCAATAAACTCATTTGGGAACCTTTAGTCATTTTTCCACGTGATACAGAAATGTAATATTTTCTCTTTATTTATGTCTTTATTTGCACTATTTTTTACATTGTAGAATAAAAGACATCAAAACTATGACATAACACATATGGAATCATGTAGTAACCAAAAAAGTGTTAAACAAATAAAAAAATATTTGATATTTGAGATATAGCCACCCAAATAGCCACCCTTTGTTTGCTTGTCTTCCTTGGTTTATGGGATAGCCTGGTCCTGGGGGTCTACTGTACTGTTAGGTATCAATCCCTATCTGCTGGTCTGTTCAGTCCTGGTCCTGGGGGTCTACTGTACTGTTAGGTATCAATCCCTATCTGCTGGTCTGTTCAGTCCTGGTCCTGGGGGTCGTCTGTACTGTTGGTTGTCACTCTGGCCTTGGCCTAACACACCTGAAACCAATAATGAATGGTTTTCATCTGAATGAAGGGAAAAAATACATTTTTGAACATGCAGTGAGACATTCTTACTAATCTGTTAGAGAACCAGTTCGGATTTAGTGTAAGTATAACTTTTGTATGACTGAAGCCATTAGTGAGATGTCTAATGCTTTAATATGTAATTATTTCTGCACTCTGAATTCATATTCATTATATAAATAGGCCCATTTAATTTTGTATGGCTTGCCGTTCCAAATACAATTTTATATTTTTTATTTCATATAATTTTAAAAGTAAGTCGCTAGGTGTAGACAACTTTCCGGGACATAGACAAGTCTTACATGGGCAGAAAGCTTAAATTCTTGTTAACCTGATGATATGCTGTTGCTGTGTTAAAAAAACAAATGGCTTTTTTCTTGAATTCAACGATGAGATACTTCAGATGTAACTGGTTCTGTTGCTCAACATATTTACACTGTCCTCTTTTTTTAACAGCCTGTATAGAAATCAAAACCTCTCTGGTGATGTAGCATGCACTCATTCATTGTCTTGCTCTGATGTCATATTAAAAGACTCTGCTTGTCTCCAGTCATGTCAAATTATGTAGAATTGCATGAAATGCTTTTTTAAAAGGTTCTTTGTTTCTCAGAATTCAAATAAAATGATAGATTTGATTATAATTTTTTTTATTAAGGATATCTTTTCACCTCTACCCTTGTCTACGGTGGAATGTGAATCCACAACCTTCTGACAACTTTGGCATGTAGGCTAATACTTACAAAATGAAGAACAGTTTCTAAAACTGCATATCTAAAGGCTCTGGTCTGTCCTAGGGTTGAGGGTAAATGGTTGGCATGTTCTCTGCTGCCAACCCTTGTTTTAATTATTATTTTGGGTATAGCGTTCAGAGAGATATTTTACTGAAGGGCCATCCATTTTCAGAGATCCGATTTTCTCCAGGTATCAATCATTACAAATAACGTACAGTTCACATGTCAAGAAACTCAAGCCAGATCTGACAGACACCCTCAAAAACCACATCTTTTCTTTCTCACACTATATCTTAAATACTTTCAAGGCTTGTTTCCCAGACACAGATTAGACCTAGTCCTGGACTAAAACACTATTTTTATGGAGAGTCTTAATCTGTGTCCAGGAAACAGAACCTGAATGTTTGATCTACAGGGTTTCTTCATTTAGTTAATGGACCTCTGCTCATTGTCATTCAGTGATACAACACCATGGAGGAGATTCCCAACTCTAGTTCTTATCATGACAATAATGTTTAAAACATAAAACGAAACATAAACACAGTTTTAGAAAAGGGAAGTTGTTCAAGAGCAGCGCTTTAGGGAAGTTAGACAAATATCTAATGCAGTGAGCTGATAAAATCTTGTTACCAAGAGAAAAAAGCTCTCCCTTCTCCATCCTGAACACAGAGGGGAATGACTTGTGTGAGCTCACATTCAAACCAAACATTCAAACTGGTTTCAGTAAGATCATTAATCTCAGAGAATTACATATCAAAGTCCCTGTTTGTTAAAATTAGTTACTCAAGTTGATCAACTTTGCTTTATGTATCTCTATGAGATACAACGGAGAGTTTGTCTACAGGAAGTAGGGGTGCTGCAGCCCCTGAAAAACTAAAAAGAAGAAGAAAAAAACAAACAAAAAACAGAGCCCATCCCCCACCATCAAATTACTTCCTGTGGCTATACTTGTGTAATGGCATTTGCACAGAAAATCTCCCTACAGCCTTAGCAAATGGGTCGAAACCTCCTTTCTATATCAGTTGTGTAACTTGAGTGTGTAGACTATGCCTGGAACAACAGTGGAAGTCCCATTAAATTGTAGAAAGCATCAGGTAGCCTAGACTGCAGATATAGAGAAAACACTTGGGAACATAACTAACAAGACTCATAAGCCTACATGTATAGCTTACACACATATATATACATATATATATACATACATACATACATACATACATAGATACATAGATACATAGATACATACATACATACATACATACATACATACATACATACATACATACATACATACATACATACATACATACATACATACATACATACATACATACATACATACATACATACATACATACATACATGTATAGCTTACATATACAGCGGGTGAAATAAGTATTGAACACGTCACCATTTCTCTCAGTAAATATATTTCCAAAGGTGCTATTGACATTACATTTTCACCAGATGTTGGTAACAACCCAAGTAATCCATACATACAAAGAAACCAAAACAAATAAGTTCAGAAATTAAGTTATGTATGTGATGTATACTGTATGTGATGTATACTGTATTGGTGTATTCTGTATGTGGTGTATACTCATTTGGTGTATACTCTATTTGTACATACTGTATTGGTGTATACTGTATTGTTGTATACTGCAATGGTGTATACTGTATTGTTTTATACTGTATGGGTTGTATACTGTATTTTTTATACTGTATTGGTGTTGCCTTTTTTACATTGCTTTGTTTTAGCTGTGATTTGTTAGCTTGGTGTATTTAATGTGTATTCTCTGTATATAATCAACAGCATCATTGAATTTGTAAATGACAACATGGAAAAAGCATTTTGTTTCTGGATATTCATGCTCTTGAGTTACATTCTTTGGTAAAGTAATGTTAGGAAAAAATAATACAGCCCATGTTGTGATGTTTACTTGTCTTTATTGTCAACTATAATTATAGTATCAACAGATGAGACAGAAATATGAAAGAGGGTTAACCATGGTAGGGTTTATTGATACATGTAGTTAGTATTTATTAGGCCGTTGTGTAATGAATGATTTAAATAACTTTTCATTAGATAACAAGTTGTATGTTTTGATGGAAGTAGTTGATTCTGTGTTTAATGTTTTTAATCATAATGCATTTGAAATGTGTCATTTTAACCAACGTGTTTCAGTTTGGAGCAACATGTTAATTGTTTAGGAAACGTTAATTCTGTTTGGACACATTTTCTCAAGCAATCAGAAAAAACTAATTTGCTGCATTATTAGAGAAGAACTATGATATTTAAGTCAAAGCGTTGATATTGTGTCTCTGTTTCTCTTCACAGTACTCTGCTCAGCCCAGCATTCAGCCCAACCTGAGACCCACCAGGTGAAAGGCATCGTGGGAAAGTCTCTCTATTTTCCAGTAATGGTGTTGAAGTCTGGCACTTTACTTTATGGAGGCCTTGGCAATATAGCACAGGTGTTCCCTGGTAAACAAAGTAATACCAACCTTGAGAAGAGATTTAAAAACCGCCTTCACTGGAACAATGTTACTGGATTCTTCACTTTGTCAGACCTACGAATAGAAGATTCTGGGGTTTATTCTCTGGAGAATACAGATGGAGATGGAGAGAAGATGACACATACATTTAATCTGACTGTGTACTGTAAGTGTGTGTGTGTGTGTGTGTGTGTGTGTGTGTGTGTGTGTGCAGCAGTAGAAACAATAATAAAGTGGTTGCTTTATTGGTTCAGTAAAAAGCTGAGGGATGTTATGTGCAAAAATGGATGTAGCAAAAGTTCCATTTCACCAATTCAAATGTTTTCATTATTTGTCTCCCAGATGTAGTGTCCAAACCTCAGGTGACGGTCCATGACAACATCTCCTGTAGCGTGGTGTGTTCTGTGGAGAACGGGAGAGAGGTGACCCTGTCCTGGTACAAAGGAGGGGAGATACTCATCCAGAGCTACAGCCCTGACCTCAACATCCCCCTCTCCCTACCTCTCAAGATGGATGAACAGAACAGAGACTCTTACAGATGTGAGGCTGCCAACCCAGTCAGCAAGGAGACAGCTGTTGTTCCACATTCCTGTATAGAGAGTGATCCCACCAAGGTGACAGGTAAAAACATGTACAGTAGCAGTGTTAAATAGCTGATATCCAGACAATACCAACTTCTATATGAAACAATAAGTATGGTAGAGCTCATTTTATGAAACGTAATGTTTTAACTAAAACATTGTTATCTCTATTTTTACTTTAGATGGTGAAGAGAGAACTCAAGGTTTTCTTATTATTGCTGTAATCTGTGCGTTGATTGTCTTGGTTGGAGTTGCAATCTATCTGATGAAGAGGAGAAATGAACCTTCACGTGACTACCTTTTTATTTATTTATTTTTACAATCAAGGATAGTGTTTCGGAAAAGGTAGTACATTTTTTCTTGAACACAGGGTGCAGGTCAAATAAAGTTATTCTGCTTGGTCAGAGAGTTTCATTATTACGGACTTTATATTTACTTGACTTTATTTGTCTTCATAGATTCATCTGAAAGAGTGCAAGTTAACATTCAGTATGCAGAGATAACTCCTAAACGTTATCTCTGATTAAACAGCATGGTCATTACACAGGTGCACCTTGTGCTGGGGACAATAAAAAGCTGCTCTAAAATGTGCAGTTTTGTCAGACAACACAAGACCACAGGTGTCTCAAGTTTGAGGACGTGTGCAATTGGCATCCTGACACAAGAGCTGTTTCCAGAGATTTAAAAGTTAATTAATCTACCATAAGCCGCCTCCAACATCGTTTTAGAGAATTTGGCAGTACATCCAACCGGCCTCACAACCGCAGACCACGTGTAACCATACCAACCATGGGCCTGTGCCCTCCCAGGCCCACCCATTGCTGCGAACTTGCCCAGTCATGTGAAGTCCATAGATTAGAGCCTAATTAATTTATTTTGATTGGCATCATGGTTCCTCCCACTAGACTTAGGAAAGATCCTAGATATGTTGACTGTTGAGTTTCCTACTGCAGAACAATGATAATAGACCAGAGAGCATCAGACGTGTCCTGTTTCCTTCCTCTGGTACAAAGATTCTAATAAAGACACATAATAGTCCAGAACAATGATAATAGACCAGAGAGCATCAGACGTGTCCTGTTTCCTTCCTCTGGTACAAATATTCTAATAAAGAAACATAATAGTCCAGAACAATGATAATAGACCAGAGAGCATCAGATGTGTCCTGTTTCCTTCCTCTGGTACAAAGATTCTAATAAAGACACATAATAGTCCAGAACAATGATAATAGACCAGAGAGCATCAGACGTGTCCTGTTTCCTTCCTCTGGTACAAATATTCTAATAAAGAAACATAATAGTCCAGAACAATGATAATAGACCAGAGAGCATCAGACGTGTCCTGTTTCCTTCCTCTGGTACAAAGATTCTAATAACGAAACATATGATCCTCTTTTCTTTTTGTTATTTTTTGCTTTCCTACACCTCCCCACCCCTCTTTCCTTGTCCCTCTCCATCCTTCCCTCTCTACCTCCCTCTCTCTTCCTGTCTAGGAGGAGCGAACAGGTTTACAAGGACTGGAGTCTCGTACAACCCTGACCTGACAACAGTTTATTATAAACTCAAGTTACATCACATGGCTGCCAGCGAGGATGTTAACACTTCATGAAGGATCAAAACAGCAAGGTTCTGAGAGGGTGACATAATAATTCACATCCAAGAGAAGGTGTTACATCTTAAAGAGGACCTTGCACTGTTGTTATTATTTCAGACTTCCTGTGTTGGTTGTGTAGAACAGTAGGAATTTTAAAGGACCAATACAGTCAAAACATGTTGTTTATATATACTTCCACATTATTGGTATTGATTCAGACTTCCTGTGATGATCATTCTCACAGTCTGTTGAATTGGGGCTTCGATGAGAATCACAGACACAGACAGATTCAATAGCTATTTCTAGGGTTATTAGTAGGATGGTCACTCTTTTCAAGTGCTTATTGTCCCAATTTATAGGTTAAAACAAATGGAACCTCTCTTTGAATCCAATTCACTAGTGTGTTTGCTAAGCTACTGCTGGGCCAAAGCTTCCTTTCAGTACTGTCTGTTGTATTGTTTAAATGAGACAACAAGGGCGGTTCATCGCTCCAGTGCCTTTCTGTTCACCTTTGCCCCCCTGGGCCAGACTACACTCAATCATAGGACCTACTGAAGAGATGAGTCTTCAGGTCGAGACCAAGTCTGCGTCTCTCACATGGATAGACAGACCATTCCATAAAAATAGATCTCTATAGGAGAAAGCCCTGCCTTCCAGCTGTTTGCTTAGAAATTCTAGGGACAATAAGGAGGCCTGTGTCTTGTGACCGTAACGTATGTGTAGGTATGTACAGCAGGACCAAATCTGAGAGATAACTAGGAGCAAGTCAATGTAATGCTTTGTAGGTTAACAGTAATACCTTAACCTTGATATCAGCCCTAGTAGGAAGCCAGTGTAGAGATGATAGCACTGGAGTAATATGATCACCTGTCTCAGGATTCTAGCAGCCCCATCTAGTGGTTGTACATATTGTATACTGTACTGTACATACTATTATATTCTGAGACAGTGTACTGTATATTGTTAGTGTAGCTTAAATCATGTGTCAGCAAAATGTTCTCAAACCTTTCTATGCTTTTACGTTTGGACTGTGGTCATGTATTTTGTGCCAATGTGCCATTATTGTAAGTAACATTATTCTAAGTAACGATTACAATTTTTGAAATGTGCCACGTCGATCAATATCCAAATATAGACATCGAGTACCTTTACACTTTCAGTATGATTCCTGATCTATAGCATAGCTCCACACGGCGAAGTTACGTTTTCAACGAAAATCACGGAAGTGGGGGTACGAAGCAATCTTTCCCTGATGAAAGCAGTTATTCCAAGCCTGAATTCAAGCAATAACACACATAGTTAGTTGACATTTTTGTTGTATTATAACTGGATTATAGCTCCTGTCCAAATGTTTTCAACAATATATAACAATGTCATAGTCAACTCCATTACACTGAAAAGTTAATTAAACGTCAACCACTGAATGCTAGCGATGGCTAGCTATGCTAGCTATTCTTCCAGTCTATCTTAATGAGTGTTGTTAGCACGCTAATAGCACATCATCACTCAAACATTTCTATTTTTAAGGGGTATTCAGAAGGTTGATAACGATATCACCAAAGAATGTTGTATTAGACATTTCAAACATTACCAACTAATGAGAAAACAGTCATGGTATTTTATTTAAGAGAATTAACAAGATTTAACAAGGCAACCTTGGGGCAGATTGTACTAGGTGCCCACAGCAGATTAATTCATGAATAAGTGGTCAACGAGAGGGTCAATTCGTTAGTTAGCAAACAGAAGACGGTCCTCCCCTCCTCGATAGCCTCATTTTGACATGGAAGCACAAGTGTATCCTTCCTGAGTGTATCCTACCTGAGTGTATCCTACCTGAGTGTATCCTACCTGAGTGTATCCTACCTGAGTGTATCCTACCTGATTGTATCCTACCTGAGTGTATCCTACCTGAGTGTATCCTACCTGAGTGTATCCTACCTGATTGTATCCTACCTGAGTGTATCCTACCTGAGTGTATTCTACCTGATTGTATCCTACCTGAGTGTATCCTACCTGAGTGTATCCTACGTGAGTATATCCTACCTGAGTGTATTCTACCTGATTGTATCCTACCTGTGTGTATCCTACCTGAGTGTATCCTACCTTTCAAAATGGCCCCATTTGAATATAGTATGCTACAGTAATGTAGATTCCAGTACATTGCACTGTTTTCACATTAGACAATAAACTTGCACTACCCATTAAAATTGACTGAACATCCAATTTCCCATCATTTCTGTCCCATGGTTGATCAAAGATGTGATCACTGAAGACATCTTTGACAATGTAATCAAATGAAATATATTAAACAAAACAATGTTTAGCAGGCACTAGTTTGATTAAGCCTGTCTTGAGCATTTGGCCATAGGTTCTCACCTAAATCCCAGTAAATATCCTAATTGTTCATCCTGGGCTGACATACAGGTAGTTCTGGATTGAAATTGTTTCTTGGATATTTATAAATTAATTCGGGGGCCATATTATTAAAATGTGCTAATGTTCTGCTTTATTCATGTTTTAATGTGACTTCAATCACAGACGTTGGTTTTTAAGGCCTATTAGCACTGTTACTCAGTGCTCTGTAACGTCACACTAGCTATTGTTAACAGGTGATTTGTTAACAGGTGATTTGTTAACAGGTGATTTGTTAACAGGTGATTTGTTAACAGGTGATTTGTTAACAGGTGATTTGCCAGCAGGTGATTTGCCAGCAGGTGATTTGCCAGCAGGTGATTTGTTAACAGGTGATTTGTTAACAGGTGATTTGTTAACAGGTGATTTGTTAACAGGTGATTTGCCAGCAGGTGATTTGTTAACAGGTGATTTGTTAACAGGTGATTTGTTAACAGGTGATTTGCCAGCAGGTGATTTGTTAACAGGTGATTTGTTAACAGGTGATTTGTTAACAGGTGATTTGTTAACAGGTGATTTGTTAACAGGTGATTTGCCAGCAGGTGATTTGTTAACAGGTGATTTGCCAGCAGGTGATTTGCTAGCAGGTGATTAATTGAAATATTAAGTGAATGTTTATTTTCTTACTACCTTAAAAGGTTTATATAAAAATGTTTGTACTTAATCTGTATTCATGCATTGATGTCACTTCACATTGAGGGCTTGTATCATAACTGTTGCTCCTATCTAAAATATATATTGTGTCCTACCTAACCAGTGAACATCACTTCTTCTTCTTCTTCTTCTTCTTCTTCTTCTTCTTCTTCTTCTTCTTCTTCTTCTTCTTCTTCTTCTTCTTCTTCTTCTTCAGGATTTGGTTGGTGGATTGCATCCAACTTTTAGGTGCATACACCGCCACCTACTGGACTGGTGTGTAAGGTCATTCATCACTTACCTACATTATATCCTCATAAGCTCATGTTCTTCCCATCACTCTCTCTTGGTCTCTGCCTACTCACAGGAATCCTCTCAGTATCCCTCACCCTGTACAGATATTCCTCTACCACTCTCTTCACTGATAAGGCATAATAACTTTTCTGTACTACTGTAACCCTGGCAACCTCAATCTCCCTTTCTCTCACTGGACTCCTCATGAGGAAGACCCAGAGTTACCTCTGCTGCAGAGGATAAGTTCATTAGAGTTACCAGCCTCAGAAATTGTATTAAAAAGTGAAATACTGTAGATATGTTATCAAAATGCAAGTCAAGGCTAGAAGCATCAGAACCTATAGACAAAAGAAATGTCTAACCTTGAATATGACTGGTCAAAGTGGTAAGAAGAGGAGAGCCATCTATTTTATAGGACACTAGATCACAGCTAACAAGGACCACAGCAGTCTAAACATGGCTGAGGGCAATACAGCAATATGTCCACTAGATGTCTCTCTCTATCTGACTCTCTCTCTCTCTCTCTCTCTCTCTCTCTCTCTCTCTCTCTCTCTCACACATTGTTTGTCTCTCTCTCTCCGTCTCTCTCTCTCTGTCTCATTGTATGTCTGACTCTCTTTTCTTTCCTCTCTCTCTCTCTCTCTCTGTCTCTCTATCTGACTCTCTCTCTCTCTCTCTCTCTCTCACATTGTATGTCTGTCACTGTATGTTTGTCTCTCTCTCTCTGTCTCTCTCTCTCTCTCTCTGTCTCTCTCTGTCTCATTGTATGTCTGACTCTTTTCTTTCATCTCTCTCTATTTCTCTCCTCTGAAAGTGAGAGGAGGGGCCATATAATGTTAAAATGTCAGCATGAAGCTAGAAAGTCTATTCAGTATACATTGTAAAAGCAATATGTATTTTAACACATTCATCCAAAGTGATTTACAGTCATGTTTGCATACATTTTGCGTGTGTGTGTTGCCAGGCATCAAACCCACTACCCTGGGGTTGCAAGGGCCACACTCTACCAATGAGCTATGGAAGACTATGCTCCCCTGAGAACTAACAGAGGGACACTTTGATAACAGGTCCCAGTTGAAGACTATGCTCCCCTGATAGTTAACAGAGGGACACTTTGATAACAGGTCACAGTTGAAGACTATGCTCCCCTGAGAACTAACAAAGTGACACTTTGATAACAGGTGACAGTTGAAGACTATGCTCCCCTGAGAACTAACAGAGGGACACTTTGATAACAGGTCACAGTTGAAGACTATGCTCCCCTGAGAACTAACAGAGGGACACTTTGATAACAGGTCACAGATGAAGACTATGCTCCCCTGATAGTTAACTGAGGGACACTTTGATAACAGGTCACAGTTGAAGACTATGCTCCCCTGAGAACTAACAGAGGGACACTTTGATAACAGGTCACAGTTGAAGACTATGCTCCCCTGAGAACTAACAGAGGGACACTTTGATAACAGGTCACAGATGAAGACTATGCTCCCCTGATAGTTAACTGAGGGACACTTTGATAACAGGTCACAGTTGAAGACTATGCTCCCCTGAGAACTAACAGAGGGACACTTTGATAACAGGTCACAGTTGAAGACTATGCTCCCCTGAGAACTAACAGAGGGACACTTTGATAACAGGTCACAGTTGAAGACTATACTCCCCTGATAGTTAACAGAGGGACACTTTGATAACAGGTCACAGTTGAAGACTATGCTCCCCTGAGAACTAACAGAGGGACACTTTGATAACAGGTCACAGTTGAAGACTATACTCCCCTGATAGTTAACAGAGGGACACTTTGATAACAGGTCACAGTTGAAGACTATGCTCCCCTGAGAACTAACAGAGGGACACTTTGATAACAGGTCACAGTTGAAGACTATGCTCCCCTGAGAACTAACAGAGGGACACTTTGATAACAGGTCACAGTTGAAGACTATGCTCCCCTGAGAACTAACAGAGGGACACTTTGATAACAGGTGACAGTTAAAGACTATGCTCCCCTGAGAACTAACAGAGGGACACTTTGATAACAGGTCACAGTTGAAGACTATGCTCCCCTGAGAACTAACAGAGGGACACTTTGATAACAGGTGACAGTTAAAGACTATGCTCCCCTGAGAACTAACAGAGGGACACTTTGATAACAGGTCACAGTTGAAGACTATGCTCCCCTGAGAACTAACAGAGGGACACTTTGATAACAGGTCACAGTTGAAGACTATGCTCCCCTGAGAACTAACAGAGGGACACTTTGATAACAGGTCACAGTTGAAGACTATGCTCCCCTGAGAACTAACAGAGGGACACTTTGATAACAGGTCACAGTTGAAGACTATGCTCCCCTGAGAACTAACAGAGGGACACTTTGATAACAGGTCACAGTTGAAGACTATGCTCCCCTGAGAACTAACAGAGGGACACTTTGATAACAGGTGACAGTTAAAGACTATGCTCCCCTGAGAACTAACAGAGGGACACTTTGATAACAGGTCACAGTTGAAGACTATGCTCCCCTGAGAACTAACAGAGGGACACTTTGATAACAGGTCACAGTTGAAGACTATACTCCCCTGAGAACTAACAGAGGGACACTTTGATAACAGGTCACAGTTGAAGACTATGCTCCCCTGAGAACTAACAGAGGGACACTTTGATAACAGGTCACAGTTGAAGACTATGCTCCCCTGAGAACTAACAGAGGGTCACTTTGATAACAGGTCACAGTTGAAGACTATGCTCCCCTGAGAACTAACAGAGGGACACTTTGATAACAGGTCACAGTTGAAGACTATACTCCCCTGAGAACTAACAGAGGGACACTTTGATAACAGGTCACAGTTGAAGACTATGCTCCCCTGATAGTTAACAGAGGGACACTTTGATAACAGGTGACAGTTGAAGACTATGCTCCCCTGAGAACTAACAGAGGGACACTTTGATAACAGGTCACAGATGAAGACTATGCTCCCCTGATAGTTAACAGAGGGACACTTTGATAACAGGTCACAGTTGAAGACTATGCTCCCCTGAGAACTAACAGAGGGACACTTTGATAACAGGTCACAGTTGAAGACTATGCTCCCCTGAGAACTAACAGAGGGACACTTTGATAACAGGTCACAGTTGAAGACTATGCTCCCCTGAGAACTAACAGAGGGACACTTTGATAACAGGTCACAGTTGAAGACTATGCTCCCCTGAGAACTAACAGAGGGACACTTTGATAACAGGTCACAGTTGAAGACTATGCTCCCCTGAGAACTAACAGAGGGACACTTTGATAACAGATCACAGTTGAAGACTATGCTCCCCTGAGAACTAACAGAGGGACACTTTGATAACAGGTCCCAGTTGAAGACTATGCTCCCCTGAGAACTAACAGAGGGACACTTTGATAACAGGTCACAGTTGAAGACTATGCTCCCCTGAGAACTAACAGAGGGACACTTTGATAACAGGTCACAGTTGAAGACTATGCTCCCCTGAGAACTAACAGAGGGACACTTTGATAACAGGTCACAGTTGAAGACTATGCTCCCCTGAGAACTAACAGAGGAACA
Source organism: Thymallus thymallus (assembly GCA_023634145.1). NCBI lineage: Eukaryota > Metazoa > Chordata > Actinopteri > Salmoniformes > Salmonidae > Thymallus > Thymallus thymallus. The sequence goes on from CM042424.1 coordinate 13,796,451, forward strand.
CTTTGATAACAGGTCACAGTTGAAGACTATGCTCCCCTGAGAACTAACAGAGGAACACTTTGATAACAGGTCACAGTTGAAGACTATGCTCCCCTGAGAACTAACAGAGGGACACTTTGATAACAGGTCACAGTTGAAGACTATGCTCCCCTGAGAACTAACAGAGGGACACTTTGATAACAGGTCACAGCTGGAATCCGTCCTATTGTCTTTGACCACAGAACAACAGCCGTCATCTGTTCTGTTCATTTCCCTTTCTGTTCAGGTAAAACTAAGTTGAGGTTAAAGGTTAGGCACAGGAGTCCTTAATCTGACTAGTTTACTACAGTAGCACAGATCTGACTTGCACAGAACTGGCTGATAGAGGTTATTTTGGATTGATTGTGATACTGTATGTGGTGAATGCACTGACTGTAAGTCACTCTTGATTGGAGTGTCTGCTAAATGTGAGTGCAGAGGACTGAGAGCATGGTTTGTGGTTTCAGCTCTCTTGATTGAGAGAAGCTGTACAGAGATATAGGGAGGTACGACATCTCCCATATAATAAAGTGAGTGACAGTGAATGACCCATAGATACACTGAGATACATTGGAATAACCTGTTCAATACAAAACACATTAGATCGGTGGGGATTTTAGCATGTACAACTTGGTGAGGCAAACTCCTTTTTTTAGATGCCTGCCAGCAAAGCCACTACACAACACAACACTAACAATACATTAATTGCACTATAACGGTGATAAACGGTGCCCACAAACTGTTATAGCCCACATAAAGCTGTCCAAACAGCAGAACTTTCTTTTCAGCACCATGGAGAGATGCCTTACCACCACTACACCTGGTTATCAGTGGAACCAGTTCAGGCAGCGAAAAATGTAATTCAACCTCATTTACTGCCTTTTAAAAAGATATGGCTGACTTGCTTAAACAAATGTGGTTTCTACTGACAATTGAGATGTAAAACTATGGAATAAGGGCTAGATTTGTGTCGGGACATTCATTCATTTGACAAGGATTGAAAAGGATTTGCCAGTAGATTGTTGACTTGATTCATGATGATGACTGCTAGCTTTCTAGCTAAGATTTTGAAAGTATGATGTTGACATGATCAGTCCTATCAAAGCTACGGTAGATCTAATGTGATTTTACGTCATTTTATCTGTGTTCAATAACCTTGAGCCTTCTTGGATGGGAACTTCCAATGTAACCATGGCAGCACTGAAGGGGCTTACATTTTCTAGCTCTACCCGTAGATTGTAGGGTGACGTAGTGTTCCCATGAGTGACAGAACACTGAGCCAATCACGGCGCAACTAGAGAACATTACCAACCTCTACGCTCTGTATTTTCCGCTGGCTGCCCCACCACCACAGAAACTGATATGTGACACGTATTAATGCCAAAACAACGTGCAAAACAGGCAAAAAAACTAAAGAAAACAAAAAAACAAAATAATACAAACAGGTGGAGCTTTGCCCTGAATGACGGGTCGCCACTGGATCAACCACAACAACCTTCTGAATAACACTTTATATATATATATTCAGAGAGATTCCAAAGACTCGTCCTAGCAGTGTTGTGTTACTATCCCACTGGTCTTCAATTTCAACCCCCTTACTTTTATTCAATTCAAGGTCCTCCGGAAGGTCAACGATGTGTCAGTTACCCTCCAACTGCCCCTCCCTTATTCTAACATCTCTCCCACTTTCCATGTCTCTCTCCTCAGACCGGTGGTTCCTGGTCCGCTGGGAGGGGCCAGCCCTGCTGCGGTGCCTCCGCCTCCGGTGGAGATGGACGGGGGTCCAGCATATAGAGTGGAGACGGTGTTGGATTCCCATTAGCGCCGGTGTTGGGTCCAGTACCTAGTGGACTGGGCGGGATACAGTCCGGAGGAATGCAGCTGGGTTCGGGCAGCAGACATTTGCGACCCTTCACTGATGACTGACTTCCACGCGCGCCGTCCGGCCTGGACCTCCGGGACGTCCAAATCACCGACGGGAGCCTGTCACGTCCAGGCCAACTACATCGACGGTGCTCCTCCCTCTCCGGCTACATGCTCCTCCCGCTTAGGCCTACATGGATCCGACAATTGTAAAAAAATATGAGTAGACCTTTAGTATTATTGAGAACTATTCTGTTCGCTGCAGTGGAACGTGTTCATAGCAGTGGTATTTCACCACATAGGCCTGTGTGTCAGACTGGACTCCTGTACACAGAGAAGACTGTGTGTGTCTGCTTCTCAGTGGGGTCAAACCACTAGTAACATGTGACAGAAAAGGGCTGACCAGAAATTTGACAGACTGATGGGAAAGGAAGAGTCTGTGATCACAAGCAGAGACACAGTCATATATGTACAGTGGGGTCCAGAATTATTGGATGCCTTGATAAAGATTAGCAAAAAAGACTGAATAAAATAAAAAATACACACCATTGGTGGTCGTGGCCAAAGACCTTTTTTCATGACATCTGACCATAGCACTTCCTGAAGTTTTTTAAATGGCTTTGGCACTTGGATTGAAACCGGCACTATGGTCATATGACATGAAAATAGAGCTCTTTGGCCAAACACACCAGCGGTGGGTTTGGGCTTTGAAAGAACATTGCATATGCAGAAAATACCTAATCTCTACTGTAAAATATGGTTGTGGATCTTTGATGTTATTGGGCTATTTTGCTTCAACTGGTCATGATTTCTTACTCCAATCGGACGGCGGTTTGTGTGCAAAGTAGATAATTATAAATGTGTCTGTCCCTCTCCCCCCCTCTCCAAGCCGTCATATTGTGTCAGTCTGCTTGGGACTTTTTTCTATTGTATTCAGTTTATAGTCAATAATCTATACAGTGTGTGAGTGTGTTTATCCTTTGTTATTATTTAGTTAGCTAGTAAATCAATAATTAAACCAATTTGTGTAGTGCTGAATCATAAGTCAGTCTGTTTTTTTTTTTGCTGATGCAGGGAGGATACGATGTTCTGAATGATGATATGATGTGAGGTAATGGTTAATAAGTTGACTGTTTATCAACATAATAGATATATATCTTGTAGAGTTTAATTCAGGAGATGGGAACTCCAAACAATCTCTCCCGTGGTGCCCCAAATCCTAATGAGTTCATTTTTACATTATTATTTAATCGGGTAACAATTAAACATAGTCAGTTAATTGGAGATGACAGTCCTCATATTGAGGTCACTTCACGACACAGTACCAGGACATTTTAGCCCAAAGACCTCAGACATGCTTGAACACAGGATACAGGCCAAATACAGTTTTTTACAATCACTTTGTTACTATTTTCAGAACCTTGATATCATTTTTCACAACTCACAACCAATGATCAAAATGCAAATTTTTCAAAACTCTAACCCTTTTCTCAATTGCTTGGATACAATACATATAAAACTTAGATCATTTGTTCATTCAACAAAAATCACCTGTTCAATATGACACAACTTAACATCAAAGTACTACTATTTCAAAAGTCAATTCACACATTACATTTCAAATGAGTGTCTATTCATTTCCTTACAATGATCTAACTATCAATTGATACAACTGCTCAAAATGATAAGTAACTGTTGCATTACTCTTAATGCATAGTTGTATGGAAACAGACAAACAATCATCCATGTTTACAGTAAATCATTAAAGTTTCAAGATAACGAGATTCATTGTCACCAATTAGCGTGGGGCATGAAGCAATTAGACTACAATATCCATGGATGTAGCCTAATATTTTATCATAATGCTTCATCAGACACTGTGTCTATGGTCCCAAATACTGTACCACCTTTTCAGACTATTTACAGTATTGACAGTACTGCACTGTATAGATGCAGGCCCTTGTAATTGCTTGTCCAATTCTGCCAACTCGTTACTGATGATTGAGTGCACATTGTGGAATGAGTATATAAAGAGTTGATTGGGATCCAATTGCAAGAGCATAGTGATACGTAACATGGAGCCAGCAGGTGATCCAGGTCACAATGGAGGTCAAGCAGTGGTGGGAGGAAGACGAGGAAGACGTGTTGGTCAAAGGAATGGCAGGGGACAGGCACCCCTTCTGAGAGGTGGTCGTGGAACTCGTTTGAGCGGTGTGGGGGAACGTGGTAGAGGACAATGCCACGGACCAAGACAGCGGCAGCAACAGCATAGAGTGTCCAATGAAATTCGGGCAATAGTTGTAGACCATGCCATAAATCATGACATGACAATGACTGAGGCGGCTACAATGATACAACCAAACCTCAGAAGGTCAACCGTGGCCTCAATAATCAGAACTTTCCGCAATGAGAACCGGTAAGTTCAACTCTCAAATGACTGCATACCAATGTGTATCACAGAACAGGTGATGTGACCAAGTGTCTTCTTACTCTAATGTTCCCTGTAGAATTGTGACCAGGCCAAATAGTGGAGGCAGAGGCAAGATTCTAACTGACCAACAAGAGCAGGCTGTGGTCCATTTGGTTCGGGACAGAAATGATATTCGCCTTACAGAAATTCGCCAGCATATCTTGGACAATGAAGACATGTTCAACAATGTGGAATCCATAAGTTTGCCGACTATTGCACGCATACTGAAAAGGCACCAGGTATCTATAAAACAACTATACCGTGTGCCTTTCGAAAGAAATGCAGACAGAGTGAAGCAAATGAGGACTGAGTATGTTCAGGTAAGTTCAGTTTCAAGATGGCTGTTGTAAAAACATTCCCAAAAATTCTACATTGTACAGTAATCTCTAAATCTCTTTCCAAAATGTATTTTTAGAGGGTGATGGAGCTGGATGCCGACGACGACCATCACAAATTCATATATTTGGATGAGGCAGGTTTTAATCTGGCCAAGACAAGGAGGAGAGGTCGGAATTTCATTGGCCAGCGGGCAACCATCCAAGTACCTGGACAACGTGGGGCCAACATTACCATGTGTGCGGCTATATCAGAAGATGGTGTGGTGGGACGCAGACCTCATATTGGACCATATAATGCAGCTCTCCTTGTCACCTTTCTTGATGAGCTCGATCAGGTTTGTAGAGCTGAAGGTGTGACCTATGTCATTGTGTGGGACAATGTCAGGTTCCATCATGCTCATGTCGTGCAAGCATGGTTTCAGGCCCATGCACAATTTACCAACCTGTATTTACCCCCATACTCTCCCTTCCTTAACCCGATTGAGGAATTTTTCACCGCATGGAGATGGAAAGTTCATGATAGGCACCCTCATGAACAAGTCACTCTTCTCCACGCCCACAATGACATCACAGCAGACCAGTGTCAGGCCTGGATTCGCCATGCCCGAAGGTTTTTTCCAAGATGTTTGGCTAATGAAAACATCCATTGTGATGTAGATGAGAACCTGTGGCCAAATCCACAACACAGAGTTGATGACAATGTATAAGTACAGCAATCACTCCTGTTTTGTTTCTTACAGTACAAGCAAGCAAGTTGAGGAACACTGCATTTGATGTTTTACAGTACTGTCTTTTCTTTTCTATTTCATAGCTAATTAATTTTGCTTTGATTCAAATAAACCTATGTTGTGATTGTACTGTAGTGTTTTGCATCAATATATTACAATGATATATCAATGATTCCACTGTGTCTGTAGTATTCTCTCTACTACTGCAGTACTTTTACAGAGATGTATTTACTGTACATGTAGTACCATAATGAAACCTGTATCACCTATTTTGTTCCACAATATTTAATGATTGTACGAACAATGACACAGTGAAACTATCGGTTGCTTGTGTGTGGGTGATCTATAGTTATGTTTCAATGGTATTTCACAGTAAATTTGTTTTTTGAACCAATGATTGTGCAAGTGCAAGATTTCTTTAAAGATGTGAATGCACAATGCAATGTTTTGAACATTAGACAGCCTGTGTTACAAGTGATAACCGTTTTGAGTTTTGTGTCTAGAGTTTTGAAAAATGACATCAAGGTTCTGAAAATAGTAGCAAAGTGATTGTAAAAAAATGTAAAGTGGCGCTTCCTTTGCTTGGTCTTACAGTTGGGTTCTTGGCCTTTGTAATCTATAGCTACACACACACACACACACACACACACACACACACACACACACACACACACACACACACACACACACACACACACACACACAGACATAGACATATACAAAGGGAATGATGACGATGTCTATAACCTCAGCTTGTGTTGGTGTTGTTTTTATAAATAACTCATCTGGCACAATCACTGTCCCTAAGACATGATGTATGTTATTCCCCCCACACTTCCATGTTTAGCCCAGATGTGAAATCTAGTTTTGCACAGCAGCCTTCCCTAATCTTTGCTAAGACCCCACCATGGAGACGAGACAAATAAAGCTTTAACTATATCCTCACAATGTGTAAATCTTAAAAATTGAACTTATTTAAAGTATTACTACACTCTAAAATTACTACTTGGCAGTATACCCACTGTCAACCACACATTTTAACACTTTCAAACAATCTAGTTTGAACAGGTTTTAAGTGTTTGCTACTGACCACCGAGAGAATAGATAGAGAAGTGATAACCACACGCTATGGTGAGAAAGAAGAACATTTCAACACAGCATGCAATCGCACACATGCACACACACTATACTATGGGTAGGACGAAGGTGTTGATGGAATCATTTTGGGTTGACATGTTCATTTTGATACATGTATATTTGTAGTCTTAACTGAGCAACCACAAGTCTCCCACTCTCTCTCTCTCCATTTGCGGCTGTTGTTATAAGACTAACATCAGGGTTTTATTCAAAGAACCTTGCAGATAGAAATGTGATGTATAGAAGATCATTTAGAAAAATATGGACTTTAGTACATTTTGGGGGCCATGTTTAATCAACTTATCTCAAGTCTGAATAGGGCTCTCCCTCTCTCTCTCTCTCTCTCTCTCTCTCTCTCTCTCTGTCTCTCTCTCTCTCCCTCTCTCTCTCTGTTCTCTCTCTCTCTCTCTCTCTCTCTCTCTGTCTCTCTCTCTCTCCCTCTCTCTCTCTCTCTGTTCTCTCTCTCTCTCTCTCTCTCTGTCTCTCTCTCTCTCCCTCTCTCTCTCTCTCTCTGTTCTCTCTCTCTCTCTCTCTCTCTCTCTCTGTTCTCTGCCTCAAAATGCTCATCCACCATCACTCACTCTAGAGAGAAAAGAATGCACACAGGATAAACAAATCTATTACAGCTACAATGCTGTTTTCTCAACTAAAAAGACTGAAGGTGATGCTACTCCATCTCTTAGGTATGTGACCCTTGGTTTTTGTAACTGTGGTAAAAACTTTATTTGCACTATTTTTTACATTGTAGAATAAAAGACATCAAAACTATGACATAACACATATGGAATCATGTAGTAACCAAAAAAGTGTTAAACAAACATTATACATTTTTTTATTATGGATATCTTTTCACCTCTACCCTTGTCTGTGGTGGAATGTGAATCCACAACCTTCTGACAACTGTGGCATGTAGGCTAATACTTACAAAATGAAGAACAGTTTCTAAAACTGCATATCTAAAGGCTCTGGTCTGTCCTAGGGTTGATGGTAAATGGTTGGCATGATCTCTGCTGCCAACCCTTGTTTTAATTATTATTTTGGGTGTAGCGTTCAGAGAGATATTTTACTGAAGGGCCATCCATTTTCAGAGATCCGATTTTCTCCAGGTATCAATCATTACAAATAACGTACAGTTCACATGTCAAGAAACTCAAGCTAGATCTGACAGACACCCTCAAAACACACATCTTTTCCTTCTCACACTATATCTTAAATACTTTGAGGGCTTGTTTCCCAGACACAGATTAGACCTAGTCCTGGACTAAAACACTATTTTTATGGAGAGTCTTAATCTGTGTCCAGGAAACAGAACCTGAATGTTTGATCTACAGGGTTTCTTCATTTAGTTAATGGACGTCTGCTCATTGTCATTCAATGATACAACACCATGGAGGAGATTCCCAACTCTAGTTCTTATCATGACAATAATGTTTTAATACATAATACGAAACATAAACAAAGTTCATATTACAGTTTCAGAAAAGGGAAGTTGTTCAAGAGCAGCGCTTTAGGGAAGTTGGACAAATATCTAATGCAGTGAGCTGATAAAATCTTGTTACCAAGAGAAAAATGCTCTCTCTTCTCCATCCTGAACACAGAGGGGAATGACTTGTGTGAGCTCACATTCAAACCAAACATTCAAACTGGTTTCAGTCAGATCATTCATCTCAGAGAATTACATTTCAAAGTCCCTGCCTGTTAAAATTAGTTACTCAAGTTGATCAACTTTGCTTCCTCTCTGAGATACAATGGAAAACTAAAAAGAAGAAGAAAAAAAGTAACAAGAAACAGAGCCCAGCCCCCACCATCAAACTACTTCCTGTGGCTAAACCTCCTTTCTATATCAGTGGTGTAACTTGAGTGTGTAGACTATGCCTGGAACAACAGTGGAAGTCCCATTAAATTGTAGAAAGCATCAGGTAGCTGTGAGTGATTTCGCACGGAAGGCGTAGTGGAAGCAGGCGCAGGGAGGCAGGAGAGTATCGAGAATAACCACTATTTTATTTAACGGAAAAACAAACTCTCCGGTCTGAACAAAAGGGGGAGCTACGAAACAACGTTAGCTCCCATACACATTCATAGTACAATAATCACCGACCCGGGGTGTGCAGAGGGAATAAGACGCACCCACAATTAGTGAACAAATGGGGAACAGGTGCTGAAACGAAACAGGGCAGACAAACACTGAGTGGTGGGTCGGTGGTGGCTAGTACTCGGGCGACGTCGACCTATTTCGGCAGCCCGCCCGAGGGAAGGGAGCAACTTCAGCCGAAGTCGTGACAGTAGCCTAGCCTGCAGATATAGAGAATACATTTGGGAACATAACTAATAAGACTCATAAGCCTACATGTAAAGCTTACCTAACATATATATATATACATACATACATACATACATACATACATACATACATACATACATACATACATACATACATACATACATACATACATACATACATACATACATACAGCGGGTGAAATAAGTATTGAAAACACCACCATTTGTCTCAGTAAATATATTTCCAAAGGTGCTATTGACATGAACTTTCACCAGATGTTGGTAACAACCCAAGTAATCCATACATACAAAGAAACCAAAACAAATAAGTTCAGAAATTAAGTTATGTGTAATCATGTGAAATGACACAGGGAAAAAGTATTGAACACATGAAGAAAGCGAGGTGCAAAAAGGCATGGAAAGCCAAGACAACAGCTGAAAACTATCAGTTATTAAAAAACCTTTTGCAGAATATCAGTCTGTCCCTGTTTGCAATAATGGACTGAGTAAGAGGCCGAGGACAAAGGAGAGGTAGAGGGGTCCAGAGAGGAAGAGGAGTTCAGATGTGTGGAGGTGAAGAGTTTATGATTACTGTCCACATGAACAGATGTCCCTCCTAGATGCAATGAATGCTGGTTGTATTGTAATCACTGAAGAGGACTGCCAAGCGTGGATGAGCCATTCAAGGAGAGTTTTTTACTCGCTGTATTGCAACATGTGGCCTGATTGACAAGAACGAATGTGGTGTATACTGTATGTGATATATACTGTATGTGGTGTATACTGTATGTGGTGTATACTGTATGTGGTGTATACTGTATTGGTGTGTAATGCATGTGGTGTATACTGTATGTGGTGTATACTGTATTGATGTATACTGTATATGGTGTATACTGTATGTGGTTTATACTGTATTGGTGTATACTGTATGTGGTGTATACTGTATGTGGTGTATACTGTATGTGGTGTATACTGTATTTGGTGTATACTGTATTGGTGCATACTGTATTGGGGTATACTGTATTGGTGCATACTGTATTGGGGTATACTGTATTGGGGTATACTGTATGTGGGGTATACTGTATTGGGGTATACTGTATGTGGGGTATACTGTATGTGGTGTATACTGAATGTGGTGTATACTGTATTGGTGTATACTGTATGTGGTGTATACTGTATGTGATGTATACTGTATATGGTGTATACTGTATGTGGTGTATACTGTATTGGTGTATACTGTATTTGGGTATACTGTATTGGGGTATACTGTATGTGATGTCTACTGTATATGGTGTATACTGTATTGGTGTATACTGTATTGGTGTATACTGTAATGGTGTATACTGTATGTGGTGTATACTGTATTTGGTGTATACTGTATTGGTGCATACTGTATTGGGGTATACTGTATTGGGGTATACTGTATGTGGGGTATACTGTATTGGGGTATACTGTATGTGGGGTATACTGTATGTGGTGTATACTGAATGTGGTGTATACTGTATTGGTGTATACTGTATGTGGTGTATACTGTATGTGGTGTATACTGTATGTGGTGTATACTGTATTTGGTGTATACTGTATTGGTGCATACTGTATTGGTGTATACTGTATTGGGGTATACTGTATGTGGGGTATACTGTATGTGGTGTATACTGAATGTGGTGTATACTGAATGTGGTGTATACTGAATGTGGTGTATACTGTATGTGGTGTATACTGTATGTGGTGTATACTGTATTGGTGCATACTGTATTTGGGTATACTGTATTTGGGTATACTGTATGTGGGGTATACTGTATGTGGGGTATACTGTATGTGGTGTATACTGTATGTGATGCATACTGTATATGGTGTATACTGTATGTGGTGTATACTGTATTGGTGTATACTGTATTTGGGTATACTGTATTGGGGTATACTGTATGTGATGTCTACTGTATATGGTGTATACTGTATTGGTGTATACTGTATTGGTGTATACTGTAATGGTGTATACTGTATTGGTATGTACTGTGTTTGTGTATACTGTATGATGTTTATACTGTATTGGTGTATACTGTATGAGTTGTATACTGTATGATGTTTATAGTGTATTGGTGTATACTGTATGAGTTGTATACTGTATTGGTGTGTACTGTATGGGTTTATACTGTATGGGTTCATACTGTATTGATGTTGCCTTTTTTACATTGCTTTGTTTTAGCTGTGATTTGTTAGCTTGGTGTATTTAATGTGTATTCTCTGTATATAATGAACAGCATCATTGAATTTGTAAAGGACAACATGGAAAAAGCATTTTGTTTCTGGATATTCATGCTCTTGAGTTACATTCTTTGGTAAAGTAATGTTAGGAAAAAAGAATACAGCCCATGTTGTGATGTTTACTTGTCTTTATTGTCAACTATAATTATAGTATCAACAGATGAGACAGAAATATGAAAGAGGGTTAACCATGGTAGGGTTTATTGATACATGTAGTTAGTATTTATTGGGCCGTTGTGTAATGAATGATTTAAATAACTTTTCATTAGATAACAAGTTGTATGTTTTGATGAAGGTAGTTGATTCTGTGTTTAATGTTTTGAGTCAAAACGCATTTGAAATGTGTCATTTTAACCAACATATTTCAGTTTGGATCTCCATGTTAATTGTTTAGAAAAAGTCAATTCTGTTTGGACACATTTTCTCAAGCAATCAGAAAAAACTAATTTGCTACATTATTAGAGAAGAACTATGATATTTAAGTCAAAGCGTTGATATTGAGTCTCTGTTTCTCTCCACAGTACTCTGCTCAGCCCAGCATTCAGCCCAACCTGAGACCCACCAGGTGAAAGGCATCGTGGGAAAGTCTCTCTATTTTCCAGTAATGGTGTTGAAGTCTGGCAATTTACTTTATGGAGACCTTGGCAATATTGCACACGTGTTCCCTGGTAAACAAAGTAATACCAACCTTGAGAAGAGATTTAAAAACCGTCTTCACTGGAACAATGTTACTGGATTCTTCACTTTGTCAGACCTACGAATAGAAGATTCTGGGGTTTATACTCTGGAGAATACAGATGGAGATGGAGAGAAGATGACACATACATTTAATCTGACTGTGTACTGTAAGTGTGTGGTGTGTGTGTGTGTGTGTGTGTGTGTGTGTGTGTGTGTGTGTGTGTGTGTGTGTGTGTGTGTGTGTGTGTGTGTGTGTGTGTGTGTGTGTGTGTGTGTGTGTGTGTGTAGATGTGCGTGTGCGTGCGTGCGTGTGTGCGTGTGTGTGTGTAGATTAAATAGCTGATATCCAGGCAATACCAACTTCTATATGAAACAATACGTATGCTAGAGCTCATTTATGAAACGCAATGTTTTAATTAAAATATCTCTGTTTTTGTCTTTAGATGGTGATGAGAGAACTCAAGATTTTCTTATTATTGCTGTAATCTGTGTTTGAATTGTCTTGGGGCTGTTTGGAGTTGCAATCTATCTGAAGAAGAAGGGACATGAACCTTCACAAGGCAGGTATTCATCTTTTAGCGGGGTGAAGTCAGTCTCCTTGTCAAAGTCAAACCTTTTTTAATTATCAAGGATAGTGTTTTGGAAAAGGTAAGAAATGTTTGCCTGAACAACAAATGCAGGTCAAATGAAGTGGCATATCTTCCACACTTCCTCTTCTTGGTCAGACAGTGTCATTATCTCAGTCAACTTCTCTAAATGTTGAAAAAGCAGAAGGTACACACTCTGACAATCATTATTTTATAGCTTCTCTGGCGCCAAAAAGACCTCTAGCACAGACACAGGTATCCATAGTAACATGAGTCCGTAGTGTTTGCAGAACCTGTCCTGGAGGTGAGCATTTGTGCATATCTGTCAGTTCCTCCAAGCCACACTGTATATTTCATTTCCTTTATTTACCTTTATAGATTCACCAGGAAGAAAACAAGATGACATTCTGTATGCAGAGATAACTCACATTAAACCAGCAGATAACCAGGTTAGTAATAATGCTACAGGCTGATAAACATAGGAGACGTAATACAGCAGCTTTTACAGTCCTCATGGCTACAACTGTAGGCTTTATCTCTGTACCAGTGGGTTAATGTGGTCTTGAGTTGTACAGACCACCTGAGTTTAATAACCGGTCTGATGTCATTGCAACCAGTGTTGCCCATATGATATGGTTGGGTTGCACAATGAGAAGCCACACAGCATATTGTATATACAGTACCAGTCAAAAGTTTCAAATGGATGGGTAGGTTTGTTCAAACTTGACTGGTACTGTACGCTGAACAGAAATATAAATGTAACATGTAAAGGGTTGGTCCCATGTTTAATGAGCTGAAATAAAATATCCCAGAAATGTTCCATACGCACAAAAAGCTTATTTCTTTCAAATGTTGTGCACAAATTTGTTTACATCCCTGTTAGTGAGCATTTCTCCTTTGCCAAGATAATCCATCCACCTGGCAGGTGTGTCATATCAAGAAGCTGATTAAACAGCATGATCATTACACAGGTGCACCTTGTGCTGGGGACAATAAAAGGCCACTCTAAAATGTGGAGTTTTGTCACACAACCCAATGCCACAGATGCCAATTGCACGCTCCCTCAAAACTTAACATGCAGGAATGTCCACCAGAGCTGTTGCCAGAGAATTAATAATGAATTCACAGTACTACCGTTCAAAACTTTGGGGTCACTTAGAAATTTACTTATTTTTTAAAGAAAAGCATTTTTTTGTGTTCATTAAAATAACATCAAATTGATCAGAAATACAGTGTAGACATTGTTAATGTTGTAAATGACTATTGTAGCTGGAAACGGCTGATTTCTTATGGAATATCTACATAGGCGTACAGTGGCCCATTATCAGCAACCATCACTCCTGTGTTCCAATGGCCCGTTGTGTTAGCTAATCCAAGTTTATCATTTTAAAAAGGCTAATTGAACATTAGACAACACTTTGGCAATGATGTTAGCACAGCTGAAAACTGTTGTGCTGATTAAAGAAGCAATAAAACTGGCCTTCTTTAGACTAGTTGAGTATCTGGAGCATCAGCATTTGTGGGTTCGATTACAGGCTCAAAATGGCAAGAAACAAATAACTTTCTTCTGAAACTCATCAGTCTATTCTTGTTCTGAGAAATGAAGGCTTTTCCATGCGAGAAATTTCCAAGAAACTGAAGATCTTGTACAACGCTGTGTACTACTCCCTTCACAGAACAGCGCAAACTGGCTCTAACCAGAATAGAAAGAGGAGTGGGAGGCCCCGGTGCACAACTGAGCAAAATGACAAGTACATTAGAGTGTCTAGTTTGAGAAACAACTGGCAGCTTCATTAAATAGTACCCGCAAAACACCAGTCTCAACGTCAACAGTGAAGAGGCGTCTCCGGGATGCTGGCCATCTAGGCAGAGTTACAAAGAAAAAGCCATATCTCAGACTGGCCAATAAAAAGAAAAGATGAAGATGGGCAAAAGAACACAGACACTGGACAGAGGAAGATTGGAAAAAAGAGCCATCATCCCGGAGTTGCCTCTTCACTGTTGACGTTGGTGTTTTGCGGTAACAATTTAATGAATGATCCTTTTTTATTTTTGTTATTTTTTGCTTTCCTACAATTACCCCCCTTTTCCTTGTCCCTCTCCATCCTTCCCTCCCTCCCTCCCTCCCTCGCTCTCAATCCTTCCCTCCCTCCATCCCTCTCTCTCTGTCTAGGAGGATCAAACAGGTATACAAGGACTGGATCCACTTAGAGACAACCCTGACCTGACAACAGTTTATGATAAACTCAAGTTACATCACATGGCTGCCAGCGAGGATGTTAACACTTCATGAAGGAGCAAAACAGGAAGGTTCTGAGAGGGTGACATAATAATTCACATCCAAGAGAAGGTGTTACATCTTAAAGATGACGTTAAGACTAATTAGAGTAAATATTAATCTATAAAACATAATGGAGGAACAGTTGTAACATTGAACTGTTGTTATTATTTCAGACTTCCTGTGTTGATCATTCTCACAGTCTGTTGAATTGGGGCTTCGATGAGATTCACTGATACAGACAGATTCAATAGCTATTCCTAGGGTTATTAGTAGGATGGTGCCTCTTTTCAAGTGCTTATTGTCCCAATTTATAGGTTAAAACAAATGGAACCTCTCTTTGAATCCAATTCACTAGTGTGTTTGCTAAGCTACTGCTGATATGTATGCTTCTTTTCAGTATTGTCTGTTGTGTTGTTTAAATGTAGGTCTCTCCCCTGTATCTTTTTATAGCTAGTCATTGTTTAGCTTGTCAGTAGATAGCAGCTGTGTACATATTATAAAGAGCAGATGTTTGGTGAGGTACATATCATATAAAGAGCAGATGTTTGGTGAGGTACATATCATATAAAGAGCAGATGTTTGGTGAGGTACATATCATATAAAGACCAGATGTTTGGTGAGGTACATATCATATAAAGAGCAGATGTTTGGTGAGGTACATATCATATAAAGAGCAGATGTTTGGTGAGGTACATATCATATAAAGAGCAGATGTTTGGTGAGGTACATATCATATAAAGACCAGATGTTTGGTGAGGTACATATCATATAAAGAGCAGATGTTTGGTGAGGTACATATCATATAAAGAGCAGATGTTTGGTGAGGTACATATCATATAAAGAGCAGATGTTTGGTGAGGTACATATCATATAAAGAGCAGATGTTTGGTGAGGTACATATCATATAAAGAGCAGATGTTTTGTGATGTAAAGCCACCTACTCCTTAGACAAGGTGGCTGTTAGGTTACGTTAGAAACAAAAGGTCCATAGGTTTATGTTTCCTTTCACCATGTAGATTCTGTTGAAACATTTCTGAGTGGTACATCTTGATTTGCATTTAGACTCAGAAAGTGATCTTTGATGACATTCTAGTCTTATTGCTTTTCAGAAAACGTAGACGTGATTAAGTGTAGTTCAGATCTTGCTTTGACAACTACTTTGTTCATGCATTTTAAATGAACAAAATTAACAGCTTAGTTTATCATGATAGACCATGTATTGCTTTTCCTTCTCTACACAGTATGTATCTCATCACATCTTAAAGATACAATCCTTCCTCCTCCACGCTCCTCAGACACTCCTTTATTAGAACAGTGTGCTCCACATACGTTAGCCCACATATATACCTGTTAACAAATACCAAATCTACTGATACCATCTACTGTCTGTGTAGCACATCCTCCCTTAAGAATACAATCCCTCCCTCCTGCGGACTCATTAAGACACTTTACACCCTCCTTCTATCAGAGCATTTTGTTCTCCACTGACATTAGTGCAGCCTTTGTATGTATCTATGTCCTGCACAGGTTACTGTGACACGAAAATACAAAATCTGTCGATACCATAGTGAGTTGTTGGACTGGAGGTTATTTCATTTTTATGCTGCTCTATTTCAGAGTAGTTACTGAGACTGAATATGAAGATGATATCATTCACATTTCACTATTTTAAAATACTTATACTTATTCAAAGTGATAAAGATTTTTGTACTGAGCTTTTTTTTTACTGAGCTTCAATATATTAAGTCAGACTTACTCATACATTTCATTTAAAGGTATATAATCTCTGTTATTTCCTAATCTTCTACTGTATATTGTAAGTGGAACTTAAATCATGTGTCACCAATATGTTCTCAATCCTTTCTATGCTTTTACGTTTGGACTGTTGTCATGTATTATTGTGCTAATTTATATTCTATATGAAAACATGTCTTGTAAATTATGCCTAAGTTATTTTTGATCACATTTGGTCAGAAATGATGAGTGCCTCATTTATCATTCTGTGTATTTATGTGATGTATATTTACACAACGTCCTGTATAAAACCCAGATTAGCCATACACTCTTTCAGTCTGCAGCAGCATGGACAAGGTGGTGAGAACCTTTCCATATTCACTTTGATTCCTGATCTATAGCATTATGGTCAGTGTGAAGAACTTCCCTTGGCTGCACCTAAATAAACCCCTCCTTCTGGTGCAAAGGTGTGTTCATAAATTGAACTGCCCACCTCCAACACCTGGAAAAAATAAAGACTTTCCCACAATATAGTTTCAGAATGGGCTGAATGCTGGGCTGAATGCTGGGCTGAATGCTGGGCTGAGTGCTGGGCTGAGTGCTGGGCTGAGTGCTGGGCTGAGTGCTGGGCTGAGTGCTGGGCTGAGTGCTGGGCTGAGTGCTGGGCTGAGTGCTGGGCTGAACGCTGGGCTGAATGCTGGGCTTCACAGAGTCGATATCTCTCCACAGAGTAGATAACTTAGATATCTCAGTATCAACACACTTGTCACAAAGTCCACTATATATTATATACATAAGCTACAACATTTAGTGTTTTTTTTAACAACATATTTTTAGCTCATGCTACATCACTTGTCTTGAAAATAACTGCAGTATTTTCACCCATCTCACTTGTCTGTCCATGACCTATTTAACAAATCACAGGGCCTATCGAGTGGTGCAGTGGTCTAAGGCACTGCATTACAGTCCTAGCTGTGCCTCTAGAGATCTTGGTTTGAGTCCAGGCTCTGTCGCAGCTGGCCGCGAATGGGAGACCCATGAGGCGGTGCACAATTGGCCCAGCGTCCTCCGGGTTAGGGTTTGGCCAGCCGGGAGGTCCTTGTCCCTTCGTGCTCTAGTGACTCCTGTGGCGGGCCGGGCGCATGCAGGCTGACACCATCTCCAGGTGTACGGTGTTTCCTCCGACACATTGGTGCTTGTTTAGAGTGGAGCAGTCTAACATTTAACATGCAGTGTTAATACATGCCTACTTTGAATGAAAAGCTGATCGGTATTACATTTTAATATATTGGTTGGGCACATCCTGTATAGATAGTTACATCATCATAGAAGGAGTTGCCCTCAAACTTCATTGAATTGGGAAATACCAACAAGTCTATACTGTTCCTGTTATAGTGTGATAAAAGGAAGTAATGGGAGAGAAGGAATGTCCTTTTTCTGGAGAAAAGACCCTTTAACTCAGTTCAATTCTAACCAATGATGAATCAGTTTAACTCAGTTCAATTCTAATGAGAGATGAATCAGTTGAACTCAGTTCAATTCTAATGAGAGATGAATCAGTTTAACTCAGTTCAATTCTAATGAGAGATGAATCAGTTGAACTCAGTTCAATTCTAATGAGAGATGAATCAGTTTAACTCAGTTCAATTCTAACCAGAGATGAATCAGTTTAACTCAGTTCAATTCTAACCAGAGATGAATCAGTTTAACTCAGTTCAATTCTAACCAGAGATGAATCAGTTTAACTCAGTTCAATTCTAACCAGAGATGAATCAGTTTAACTCAGTTCAATTCTAACCAGAGATGAATCAGTTTAACTCAGTTCAATTCTAACCAGAGATGAATCAGTTTAACTCAGTTCAATTCTAACCAGAGATGAATCAGTTTAACTCAGTTCAATTCTAACCAGAGATGAATCAGTTTAACTCAGTTCAATTCTAACCAGAGATGAAAGAGTTTCATTTACAGACACTGTAAATGTGGAGTTTATAATTTATAATTTTGTGGCCCCATTCAAAGCTTGCTTTAGGGGCCCCTTGTATATCATGACAATTTCTTTGATAGCACACACCAATGCCAAAATCCTGTCATTAAACTTTTGATTAGCTAGTATTATCATTTCCCTTGAACTAAAGTGTTCTCTTGTCAGTTAAAATAGGACAGTGAAAGAGTTTTCTTACCTTATAGTAGTTCTGGCTGCAATCAGAATCTAACCATCCTGGCTTTGGCCTCGGCAAAAGCTTTAATTATGTCCTCCATGTTCAAGGATCTACAGACCCTCTGCTCAATGGAGATCATTGCTAAGCCATTGAGTCTTTCTTGTGACATGGTTGACCGCAAGTACGTTTTTATGAGCTTCAATGGAGCTGAAGCAACAGTGACAGGTAAAGTCCAGAGTAAACGCAGGCTGATACTCAGATTACCATACAACTCCAACAGATTCTCTTTGTAGATGTAATCCAGAATTTCTGCTGGAGAGGAAATGTGTTCTGGAAAAACAACAACAGCTGCCCTTAAGTCAAGGATTAAGTCTTGGTTGTCAATGTCCCCTAATGTATTTTCCAGGTTCTTGCATGACTCCTCAAGTGTGTCTTCCCGAATGGCTTTCTTCATGTTATCTAGTGAATATAAAAATCCAAAAATACCTGTGAGAACCTCTCACTGACACTAGTCAGCGCTGAATCAACTGGGGGAAGGAAGAAATCTTGCTTAAAGCACTGTTCTGGTGTGAATTTAGTTTCCTCTGTGCCTCATAGAGGAACTGGCGAGATGCTCGTTTCTGTCTCTCCACTGGGAATGCCATATCTACCTGCATTTTCTCTGCTATTTCTCTGGCATCTGTCTGGGCTGAGGCAAGTCCACTTCCTCTGTATTCTTGGAGAAACTGTTGAACACCATCAGTTTCCCTCTTAACTGTTTCAATTGAAACACTGGGGCTTTGAAGGAGTTTACTGACACGATTTACCTGATATAAAACATTGTACCAGATCACAACACAGAGTATGTACCGCCATGTTGTCAGCTCCTTGCAAAGGCTTAGTGATAAAGACAATGTCTCTCCATCCTTCTTCTCTGCTGCATGTTCACTGAGTTCTGTTAAGGCCTCCACAACGTCTGGCATTTGGTAGTGAAGTGATTTAACACTGTCAACGTGACACTCCCATCTTGTTGTTGACAGGCTTTTCACTGTCAGCTTTACATGACGTAGTAGTATTGACCAGCGCTGTATTGAAGAGCTGAAGAGGTTGTAAAGGTGCTGATGAATGTCAAACAAGCTCACGGAGAGAACTGATGACTTGGTTGAGTGTGCGACTGCTGCAGGGAACACACACATTGCCTTCTTGTTCAGTTCAAGCACTCTTGCCTGGACACCCTGCTTGTGTCCCATCACGTTACTCCCATCATCATAGGATTGCCCAGGACAGTCTGCGATGTTCAATGTCATGTCATTAAGCTGTTCAAGGAGAGTTTTACTCAGGCCTTTTCCTGTGGTGTCAGCAACGCTGATGAAGCCAACCAAGTTCTCTAAGATGGAGGCCCCTACAGATGACTCACAGTTCACAATACGTAGCACCAGTGATAATATCAGGGGTACAATCCATTATGACTGAAAAATACTTGGCCCTTTTCACATTGTGCACAATTGCATCAGATGTTTTCTGCCTGGTTTCTTTCTGCTGAATGGCAAACAATAGCAATTATTCTGCTTAATACAGCCCTCCCGTGCTGTTCTTCCAGAGACTGCATTTTCTGACTGGCACTGTCAATGGTTTTGCCTGTTGTAAGTTGTTTTTTTAATTCACGCCATTGTTCCATATTGGCACGATGCGATCTGCCCTTCTCGTGCTCTTTCAAGTGGCTATGAATATTCACCCACAATCGAAAGCCACCGCTGCTCAGTGTATATGTTGTCCCTCTTTCAAAGAGCTTGCAGCAAAAACAAAACACAGAATCACTGCTTATAGAATAAACTAACCAGTTACGGGGTATTTCTTCTCCATTTTTCATTTTCGTTTGGTATTTTTTTTCGGTAAAACGACATGGGACTTTATCATCGTTTTGTGGGAAGAAGTCATAACCCTTAATTTGAACCCCTTTTGACATAGTTGACATCTCTCGTGGTCGGTAAGCCTGTCTGGCCAAAGCGCTGGGTCGTCCGAGAGAATGACAGTTTCACAACTTTCACCAAACCTGCATTTACAGGTAGGTCATCAGGCGATCTGTCAAGTTCTGTGGCGGTGCAGCCTCCGAGCTAGCCGCTGTAGCATTAGTGGGTAGGCCTGTGCTGCTAACCGCACTGCTACAACTTGTAGTTGCAAAATTACCGGCAGTATCTCCATCCGATTCCTTTTCAGTAGTGCTTCTGAAGAAACTGGTTAACTTTTGCACATTTTCCTGTTGAGTTTTTGTATTTTTAACCTTTTGTCGTTTTTGAGCCCCACTTGGATATGTTCGCTTCATTGTGCATCACATTATTTTGTGACTGACTGAAGCTAGCTAGTACTGTCTGTCAGTTGGCTACTTACAGTAGCTCAGAAGTGTCACAAAGTGCGTTTAATTAATAGACCCTGTGATGCGCAGGCATGGTGTGTGTGGTCTAATACATCTTTGAAATTAGGTGCAAAAGCAAGTGTATGTAAATTAAATAATTGTAACATATTTGTATACATTTTTTATATATATTTATGGCAAAAATACTTTTATTGTAATTCGGCTTGTAATGTCTGCTTACGGGCCCCCTTCACGACATTTAAAAAGGACAAGGACAATAAGTCATACAATAGATGTAAATGAATAACAATAGGTCTAATAGCCTATATATTATGAGACCTGCCTGTATATTATAGATGTAAATTAATAACAACAGGTCTAATAGCCTATATATTATGAGACCTGCCTGTATATTACAGCAGTAACGAACATCAACACGAAGTACAACTTCTAAAGGAATCGCTTACTTACAGATGATGAAAAGTGATGATGTTCCCAAATACTGAAGGGTTGTCATTTTCTAGTTCCCTTGCTGGGACTTCAGAGGTCTCTTCTTGTATTAGCAGACCATAATATCAGCCTGTAGTGCGGAATCCTGTGTTACTTTACCATGCAGTGGTACAAAACTGAAACAGATAGATAGATAGATAGATAGATAGATAGATAGATAGATAGATAGATAGATAGATAGATAGATAGATAGATAGATAGATAGATAGATAGATAGATAGATAGATAGATAGATAGATAGATAGATAGATAGATAGATAGATAGATAGATAGATAGATAGATAGATAGATAGATAGATATTTTATTGATCCCCGAGGGGAAATTTCTTCATCAAGCAGCTATGAAAAAAAAACAGGGCAGGTGCAAAATGCCAGAACAAAATAAACAAAAGACAGATACACGATACATGATACATGTATGAAAAAGTATAAAAATACAAGAAGTCTGGAGAGCAAAAAGATATAAAAAGGCATTGCATAGTATGGTTGAATGGCTGAATATGTACACTATACATTGTTACAGAGTGTTACGTGAAAACATTATGAAAATATTGCAAGTTGATATAGATAAATAAGGAGTATTTGCATGGTTAACTATACTATACAGGTCCATGGCAGAGAAATACTTAAATAGCTAAATGTGCGTATGACATAAGTGAGGGTAATAATAGTTTACTTAATATACATTCTGGTTAAATGAACAGGTAAGTGAATATTTGCATGGTTAAATTAACTGTTGACAACCAGTACAGAGTCAATGTGAGGAGGCTATATACAGGTAGTACCAGTACAGAGTCAATGTGAGGAGGCTATATAGAGGAAGTACCAGTACAGACTCAATGTGAGGAGGCTATATACAGGTAGTACCAGTACAGAGTCAATGTGAGGAGGCTATATAGAGGAAGTACCAGTACAGACTCAATGTGAGGAGGCTATATACAGGTAGTACCAGTACAGAGTCAATGTGAGGAGGCTATATACAGGGGTACCAGTAGAGTCAATATGAGGAGGCTATATACAGGGGTACCAGTACAGAGTCAATGTGAGGAGGCTATATACAGGGGTACCAGTACAGAGTCAATGTGAGGAGGCTATATACAGGGGTACTGGTACAGAGTCAGTGTGCGGGGTGCTATATACGGAGGGTACTGGTACTGAATCAATGTTAGGAGGCTATATACAGGGGTACCAGTACAGAGTCAATGTGAGGAGTCTATACACAGGTGGTACCAGTACAGAATCAATGTGAGGAGGCTATATACAGGGGTACCAGTACAGAGTCAATGTGAGGAGGCTATATACAGGGGTACCAGTACAGAGTCAATGTGAGGAGGCTATATACAGGGGTACTGGAACAGAGTCAATGTTAGGAGGCTATATACAGGGGTACCAGTACATAGTGCGGGGTGCTATATACAGAGGGTACTGGTACTGAGTCAATGTAAGGAGGCTATATACAGGGGTACCAGTACATAGTCAATGTGAGGAGGCTATATACAGGGGTACCGGTACTGAGTCAATGTGAGGAGGCTATATACAGGGGTACTGCTACAGAGTCAGTGTGCGGGAGCACAGGTTAGTCGAGGTAATTGAGTTAATATATACATGTAGGTTGAGTTAAAGTTACTATGCATAGAAAAAGTAAATAAAAAACATCTTTATGTTCAATATGTGCAATTTGAACAATTTTATTAGCTTTAAAAGTGATACTTACTTATGATACTTACTTATGCAATAGTCTTCTACCACTGGAATCTGTCTTTGACCACAGCTTGCTCCATGTCCCATGATATTCTCCATAAACCCAGCATCATCTAAACTGTAAATACAAAAGTATGTGGACACCCCTTCAAATTGGTGGATTTCGTTGCTGACAGGTGTGGATCGTGCCCAGTGAATCAGCCTGAGTTGGTGGCGCGATCAGTCATGTCTTCTCTGGTGGGTGTGGCCACGATTGCTCTGTTGATAACTTATGACACAGAAGAAGACCTCAGACCTGACTCTCTGGGAATTGTATGTGCCCCTAAAAAAAAAACATTATAGTTTGAAACTCTGTATACCTAGGGCTTTAGCAGTCTCCTACATGTCTTCTGACACATCTTCCTTCTATGTGCTTCGGTAGTCTGTTCTCAGACACTAGAGGGAGCCATTTTATAACACAAGCTACTCTTATTTAGCAGCTCTGAAAGATCTTACGTTTACATTTGACAGTACATTTAAGTAATTTGGAGAGACTAGTATTCAATTAATATGTCTGAATTCTTTGTTAATTATTATTAAACACCACTGTGACATACTAAACCTAGTCCGTGACTAAACTTCATGCTTGATGGAGAATCTCCATTGAAATGGCTTTTTAATCCAGGACTAGACAATCTGTGTCCAGGAAACCAGCCCTGAATGTCTCCTGTTCTATGGTGTCTGGTCAGCCTGCTTCTTTCTCAGGATATATGATGTGTATACTTGCATTTGTGCAAATAAATCTCAACAAAATTGTTATAACAATTTTTTATTAGTAATTTACTTACTCTTAGTGATGTGTGGTGGTTATGGTCAATCCATAAAAATTGAAATACCATTTCAGGCCTGTAGGGGGACAAACTACAGCCAACTACAGCCAACCCAAAGCTGTTGTTTTGACTTGTTATTCACTCAGCTCCCAACATAAGAATCATCCCCCGTCATGTGCATTGTCGCATGACTTGGAACTTATTATCACAAAGACATATCTCAACGTTTTTTCCAAAGTGGACAAATGTTTACCAGTACATTCTTACTTGCCAAACCCACACCCACAATGTCAAGATAATGTAAGATTTTAAGAGGATTGTGGCAGCTATTTAACAAGTTCATACATGTTGTATAACCTTTCTGTGTTCATGCTGTACATGTATAGTAGCTGCGAAATATCCATAAGGTTTAAAGTTCAGTTCCTGAGAAGCCTGATTTCAAGGCAAATTACAAGCAAAACATTTTTCAAATATTGGTACAATTAAATGCAATATTTATATGTGCGGTATTCTGATTTCAGACCTAAACCTTTTGGTGTTTTGTAACATGTCTCTTTCCATTCATGAGATTGATTGGCTGACTTTATTTGTCATAAAAAAAATATATATATTCGATGGGGTTGAGGTCAGGGCTCTGTGCAGGCCAGTCAAGTTATTTCACACTGATCTCAACAAACCATTTCTGTATGGACCTCACTTTGTGCATGGGGGCATTGTCATGCTGAAACAGGGAAGGGACTTCCTCAAACTGTTGCCACAAAGTTGGAAGCACAGTATCAATGTATGCTGTAGCATTAAGATGTAACTTCACTGTAACTAAGGGGCCTGAACCATGAAAAACAGCCCCAGACCATTATTCCTCCTCCACCAAACTTTACAGTTGGCACTAGGCATTCGAGCTGATAGCGCTCTCCTGACATCCGCCAAACCCAGATTCGTCTCTCAGACTGACAGATGGGGAAACGTGATTCATCACTCCAGAGAACGCGTTTCCACTGCACCAGAGTCCAATGGCGGCGAGATTTACACCACTCCAGCTGACGCACAGTTTTTGTGCTGACGTTGCTTCCAGAGGCAGTTTGGAACTCGGTAGTGATTTTTACGCGCTACACGCTTCAGCACCCGCCGGTCCCGTTCTGTGAGCTTTTGTGGCCTCATACTAGGAGGTTAACCCGTAGTTTCTCCTAGATGTTTCCACTTCACAATAAAAGCACTTACAGTTGACTGGGTCAGCAGAAATTTGACGAACTGACTTGTTGGAAAGGTGGCATCATATTACGGTGCCACATTGAAAGTCACTGAGCTCTTCAGTAAGGCCATTCTACTGCCAATGTTTGTCTACGGAGAATGCATGGCTGTGTGCTCGATTTTATACATCTGTCAGTAACGGGTGTGGCTGAAATAGTCGAATACACTCATTTGAAGGGGCGTCCAAAACATTGTTAATCTGTTCTGGAAATCTGGAAATCTGTTCTAGGTTTGGGGTTGAATGGGCGTACTTACACGAGAACATTTTGTTGGTGTAGTCTTTGATATTAAAGATGGCGGTGATGACATGTCAGCAGGGATGGGGAAACCTAGTCCAGAGAGCGGCAGAGTCGGCAGGCTTTTGTTCCAGCGAAGCACTAACAAACCAGCAAACTGATCAAAATATGATGGTCTTGTGTCAAAAGAACCATGATTCATTAATTCAGGTTGATCTGGAACAAAAACATGCATGAACTTCAGCCCTACAAGACCATAGATTGGCCACCTTTGGTGATGTCACCATGGGTTCTAGAATCAACTCTATATTCCAAGATGTCAAACACATTCATCTTCTTTCATTTGCAAGAATGCATTTCAGATAGTTAACTTTTTCCACATTTTGTTATGTTACAGCCTTATTCTAAAATTAATTTAAAAAAAAATTCCCTCATCAATCTACACACAATACCCCATAATGACAAAGCAAAAACTTTATATATTTTTTGGGCTTCAACGTAGGGATGGTGCCAGGTTTCCTCCAGATGTGAAGCTTTGGCATTCAGGCCAAAGAGTTCAATCTTGGTTTCATCAGACCAAAGAATCTTGTTTCTCATGGTCTGAGAGTCTTTAGGTGCCTTTTGGCAAACTCCAAGCGGGCTGTCATGTGCCTTTTACTAAGCACTGGCTTCCGTCTGTCCTCTAACATAAAGGCCTGATTAGTGGGGTGCTGCAGAGATGGTTGACCTTCTGGAAGGTTCTCCCATCTCCACAGAGGAACTCTGGAGCTCTGTCAGAGTGACCATCGGGTTCTTGGTCACCTCCCTGACCAAGGCCCTTCTCCGTTGCTCAGTTTGGCTGTGGGGGCCAGGTCTAATAGTCTTGGTGTTCTTGGGGACGTTAAATACTGCAGACAATAAGTCAATTAATACTTTCCGAATGCACTGTAGGCTTAGCCTCGTGTAACCATCCTGATCTTGTGAAATTTAGAATGTGTTTCACTAACTCTGTAGCGAAACACACTGTAAGATCAGGATGGTTATACAAGCCTAGTATAGGCCTGTTTCTTCACATTATGAAATCTAACACCTGGTATTAGCTTGCAAGTGTTTTGTTTTAGAAATCCAGTGGTTATGTTGGCAAAGCAGGCTTACTGGATTGAAGTTTCACAACTTCATTTATTGTTCTACAAAGGTTGAATAACACAGTTTACAGATATGCATTCTTGCAAATGAAAGAAGATGAATGTGTTGGCCATCTTGGAGTATAGAGTTGACTATAGAACCCATGGTTGGTAAATCACCATGGTCTTGCAGGGCTGAAGTTAATGCATGTTTTTGTTCCAACTCAACCTGAATGAATGAATCATGGTTCTTCTGACTGAAGACCATAACAAGTCAATTGTTTTAATCTGTTTGTTGGTTTATTAGTGTTTCACTGGAACAAAAGCCTGCAGGACAAACCTACATGAAAACATTTATCCACAAGTTTAAACATGCCCATGAGATCAGCAGGTTTGGGCAGTCGGTTAGCTTATAACAGCATACTATGAATGATCTATTTACGCCTACCTGTGCCTTTGTCCCTGTCTTACATTACCTGTTAAGTGTACTTATCACAACTGCTACCTGCTCATTCCCAAGGCAGTCGGTTACAAGCAGTTTGAAATAAATGGTAAAAGCTTTTCAGGGAGTGGATGTGGTGCCATGATTGAACTAATTTGCTTGTTTACATACTACTAATCCCAGTTTCCAGACAAATGTTCTGACCTAAATAACAACAATAACATTGCATTTTTATCAAGTACATTTCTAGCAAAGTGAAGTAGAACACTTTGATAAAGTACACATACAAATGACAGTAAAGACACAGACAGCATGCAACAGACAAATAAATGCAGTCTCTGAACTAAGATTGGCCAACCCTATTACAACCAGTTCATGTTTAATGCTGACATGTCATAACATGAAGCAGCCACCACCATGCTTGAAAACATGGAAGAGTGGAACTCGGTGATGCGTTGTGTTGGATTTTCCCCCAAACACTTTGTATTCAGGACATTAAGTTAATTTCTTTGCCAAGTTTTTTGGCAGTTTGTCTTTAGAAACTCTATGAAAACAGGATGTATGTTTTGGAATATTCTGCACATCTGTACCTGTAAGTAGGCCATCATTATAAATTTGAATTTGTTCTTAAATGACTTGCCTAGTTAAAAAAAGGTTAAATTAAAAACTGTAATTCAATTATTTCTTCTCACTCTGTCAATTAGGTTAGTATTGTGGAGTAACTACAATGTTGTTGATCCATCATCAGTTTTCTCCTATCAAAGCCATTAAACTCTGTAACTGTTTTAAAGTCACCATTGGTCTCATGGTGAAATCCCTAAGTGGTTTCCTTCCTCTCCAGCAAGTGAGTTAGGAAGGTTGCCGTATCTTTATAGCGACTGAGTGGTTTCCTTCCTCTCCAGCAACTGAGTTAGGAAGTTTGCCGTATCTTTATAGTGACTGAGTGGTTTCCTTCCTCTCCAGCAACTGAGTTAGGAAGGTTGCCGTTTCTTTAAAGTGACTGAGTGGTTTCCTTCCTCTCCAGCAACTGAGTTAGGAAGGTTGCCATATCTTTATAGTGACTGTGTGTATAAAAACAATAACAGCTATGGACTTGTTGAATTGTTTCCCCAATCCCACTGTCCCAGTCTGGTAACTGTCTACCAAAAGCTTGAAAGAAAGCCTATTTCATAAATTAGCCTTCCACCAGACAGATACAGAATACTAACCAACCAGCTCTCACAGTCTCACGTCGGAATTAGACTTTCATCCATGTTTCTCAAACGTCAAATTTAAAAATGTTAAATTTAAGTTTAGGCCTTAACTCTGAATTCTTAAGGTTAGGCATTATTTCAGAATGGTTAAGGTAAGGGTTAAGGTTTGGGATTGATTTAAAACAAAAATAACTTTACATTGCTGGTTTTGGAACATGCAACCTTTGGAACCAGAGACAGATGAAACTACTTGAAGTTCCTGTGCGAAGCACAACATTTTCTCAGTCTATCTGACCCTCTCTGTCCGTTCATCTCCATTACCCGTTGTTGTCTTAGCTCTCTTGATTAACTCCTGTGATTGTTTTATGTCTCTCTCTCTTTTACTGTTTCATACTGCCGCTCTATATATCATGAACCGTGTGTCTGTCTTTTGTGTACTTTCGTTGTGGCATTTTGCACCTGCCCTGTGTTTTTGTTGTTGTAGCTGCTTGACAAAGAAATTTCCCCCTCGGGGATCAATAAAGTACCTATCTATTTATCTATTTCAATATGCCTTGTCTGTTGCTGTTTAGGTTATTTCTTATTGTTCTATTTCACTGTAGAGTATTACAGTATACTCCACCACGGCACGTACACACACGACCAGCCCCTAATACAACCACCTAGCTGCATCACAACCAGAGACGGATTATGACTTCCTAGGGCCCTGGGCACGGTTAACGTTCGAAGACCCCCCCCCCCTCCACACGCCCACATGACACACTTATTTTACCGCTAGAATCAACATGGCTGCCCGTCGTTATGAATGCCAGTTGCAAATTAAATCGTTAACGCTATTACTGAAGTAGATATTGAGAGGCCTTTTTCATTCACGTGTAGGAGAGTGAAAGCAATTTTTAATGGACTACCATGTTAATAACATGAGTGAGAAATATATTTATGTCCGGGGGCTTCGGGCTATGCTATACAGAAACTGGTTATAGTTTGTGCATTTTGTCTTATTGAATAGGCTACTTTAATAACAGATGTAGCCTACAGTCAATGAAATTAAAGCACTAAACGTGCTTGGTAAAGGGGCTACTGTCAGGCTCTGGCCATAGAGAGGCCTATTTGCTTCTCTATGTAGCTATGGTCAGAGTCTGACAGTGTCTTTCTTTTCTGTTTCTCTGTGGGTTTGGGTTGGATCCCTAATTAGAGGCAGCTGCACAGCATTGTCTCTAATTAGGGATCCTATATATGTTAGTCTGTCCTTCACTCTGGTGTGGGTTGTTGTCGATGTTTTCGCAGTCATGGTGACTGTGTGCCTTTTTTACATCCGTTCATTTTGTGTTTGTTTCGGGGAACGTGACGTTTTGTCTTTCAGGTTTGTTTGATTGTGGTAGTTCGTTCATTTAATTATTATTTGACATAGTAAATAAATAAACAACAATGTCGAACTACTATCCCTGCGCTGCGTCTTGGTCTCTCCTTCCACCCTCACGTGACAGCTACAAAGTTGGTGACAGCATTTCAGAAGGGGTAACCTACATACATGACTTTAAAAAGTTTAGGAACACCATAGACATGGCTACTACATTAACGTTTCGCCGAAAGGTGACATGTGATCTATAACTATTTGGATTCTCTGAATTATTTATACCAGCAGGTGTCCCTAGTGTACACAAGGCCTGGGAGTAACAAATCTTTTCTCGAAACAATTAGCTGGTAAGCTTCATCGTTTCAACGAGGCCTCGTTTTAACATCACTATACTCATAGTTTCAGAACTTGCTCACAATTATGAAACAAAAAACAATGAGGTCTATGCTAAGCACACGTCAATATAATCACCAGCAAAATCATAATAAATGCTAGGGAATAAATATCCCAGTCTTACCTTATATGTATTTTTTTTTTTTTTTTTTGATCCGAAAATTCACAATGTCACTAAAATCCATTTCTCGGACAAGTTCACTTTCAATTGACATCAGCGAAAGCGACTGGAGGCGTCCTTGTGTCATTTTACTCCTAACTTCGTTTTTTATTCCTTACATAAGAGACCTTCCAAAAAAGACAGTTCTCCTTCATAATTGCTGATTTGTGGCAAAGAGCCACAAATAAATTGGGGAAAGCTGATTGTAGTCCACATTCTTGGATTATTTTCAGCTGACGTGACGGTGAACTGTCTTGCTCCGTTTGAATAAAACCTCGGAACTGAATCAATTCATCAGCAAGGCTGCTGCCCAGATCATCAGGGTAAGCCAAAGCTAGTCCATGGGCCTGTTCTATGACATTACTAGAACCGTTTTAATAAAACCTCGGAACTGCCAAAGCTTGTCCAACTATGGAGTAAATCATTATTACTGCCGCTCTATGTATCTGTCTTTCATTGTGGCATTTTGCACCTGCCCTGTGTTTTGTTGTAGCTGCTTGGCAAAGAAATTTCCCCCCCGGGGGATCAATAAAGTACCTATCTATTAGTTAGTGAGCGACTCTTGCCACCCAAACCACTATCCCTCACTGAGGCGGGATATTTTGGTCTAAGTGATCTCAGGAATGGGGTTGTCTGAGGTTGGGAGTGAGCAGAGATGATTTGTCTGGCAATGTTTAGAGTACGGATTACGGGATGATGTACTATCCCTGGTTAGCTCTGGAGGATTTTCAGTTTGGGGTTAACCCAAAGCCCCGGCTTTGGATTTGGCCAGGGATAGTGAGCCATTGGTGGTTAATGTGCCTTTGATGGAGCCATGTATTAGGGAAGCAGATCACCTGGGGGTGGATCGGCCATCTTCTCCCCCTGTTCCTGCAGCGGTGAAGCGTTGCTTACACCTGTTTAAAGATTTTGCCGATGAGCTAAAGGCGACCTGGGATGCCCATCTTTCGGCCAGGCTGGTGCTACCAGGTTATGGCGAGTTCATGAATGTAGAGGGTATGGAGGAGGCGGGGCTTGTTTGCACACCGCCGATGCTTCCGAATATAAAGTGCTGGTTCTCGGAGGATCAGTGTGACAAAGTGTACCAGGCTGCGGGTGTGGCAGCTCGGTCGTTGAATGTGGTCACAATGCTGAAGATGTATCATATCGATTTGCTGCAAGAGTTGAATAAGAACATGGAGGCGGGGTTCTCATGGGCCGGGTAGTGTCCCGCAGAGTTATCATGACAGAAGCATCCTTACTGGGATGGGGATAGCTGTGTGTGGGCTACTCGGAAAGAGGGTGCTGCGCCAAGGGTGCTGCATATCAATTACCTAGAGCTACTGACAGATTTGCTAGCGCTGAGGCATTTCTTTCAAATGTTGGAGGGGCAGCATGTGTTGGTAAGGTCTGACAACAGGACAGCCGTGGCGTACATCAACAGGCGGGGTCTCTCTCTCTCTCCTCAACCTGGCACGTTATCGGTTCTTATGGAGCAGTGTTCATTTCCTGTCACTCAGGGCGACCTACCTTCCCAGTCATCTCTACGGAGTGGAGAATGCACCCCTCGGTGTTTGAGTTTCTCCTTTTCAGAACTCTTTGGTGGACATTTTGATGTTCTTGCTTTTTGAGCAGGGCCTTTCCTTTTCCACGTTGAAGGTATATATGGCAGCCATCTCAGCGTGTCATGTTGGGATTGACGGCTTTACCCCAGGGTCTCATCCTCTGGCGGTGCAGATCCTGAAAGGTGTGCATCGGCTCAGACCGTGTCTAAGGCTATGGCACCGACTTGGTTCCTGGCTTTGGTCCTGGACGCTTTGCGCATTTGGGATCTCCACACTCTATCAGTACAAACTTCCTGTTCGGAGTTTGCACCTAGCAACTCCCAAGGTTATGCCTATGTCTTACAGGTCCCAGCTTTCGAACTGTCGCCTTTCTCACCTCCTTCATATGGGTGTGGTGGCTTCTTGGCCATTGTTCAGTGGCAAGACGATTGGTGATATCTGTGCTGCAGCAAATTGGGGTTCATTTGTGAGGTTTTATAGCTGTTCTTGGGTGGTTGGGAGAAGTTGCTCTCGGAGGATGTGTTGGTACCATTCTTTATTCATGGCTGTGTTCTTAGGCAAAATTGTGAGTGAGCCCACTCCCTTGGCTGAGAAGCAACCCCACACATGAATGGTCTCAGGATGATTTACTGTTGGCATGACACAGGACTGATGGTAGCGCTCACCTTGTCTTCTCCGGATAAGGTGTTTTCCGGATGGCCCAAACAATCGGAAAGGGGATTCATCAGAGAAAATGACTCTACCCCAGTCCTCAGCAGTCCAATCCCTGTACCTTTTACAGAAAATCAGTCTGTCCCTGATGTTTTTCCTGGAGAGAAGTGTCTTCTTTGCTGCCCTTCTTGACACCAGGCCATCCTCCAAAAGTCTTCGCCTCACTGTGCGTGCAGATGCACTCACACCTGCCTGCTGCCATTCCTGAGCAAGCTCTGCACTGGTGGTGCGCCGATCCCGCAGCTGAATCAACTTTAGGAGACGGTCCTGGCGCTTGCTGGACTTTCTTGGGCGCCCTGACGCCTTCTTCACAACAATTGAACCTCTCTCCTTGAAGTTCTTGATGATCTGATAAATGGTTGATTTAGGTGCAATCTTACCAGCAGCAATATCCTTGCCTGTGAAGACCTTTTTGTGCAAAGCAATAATGACGGCACGTGTTTCCTTGCAGGTAACCATGGTTGACAGAGAAAGAACAATGATTTCAAGCACCACCCTCCTTTTAAAGCGTCCAGTCTGTTATTCTGACTCAATCAGCATGACAGAGTGAGCTCCAGCCTTGTCCTCGTCAACACTCTCACCTGTGTTAACGAGACAATCACTGACATGATGGCAGCTGGTCCTTTTGTGGCAGGGCTGAAATGCAGTGGAAATGTTGCCATCATCAACACTGCCATCATTGCCATCATCAACACTGAGGCAGCAAACTTTGTGGAGACCAATACTTGTGTCATTCTTAACATTTGACCACAACTGTACCAGCTCTTTTCTGGCCTCCAAAGAAAAAACAAGCCTTATGCCGGTAATAAAAATCTATTCTAAACTTGATCTTCTTTACCAGTTTCTCAACATGATTAGTGAAGCTCAGCTTCTCATCAACCCAAACTCCCAGATATTTGTACATCTTCCAAGGTAGTAACAACATGGTTTTCCGAGTGTTCATTGTTGGAAAATACTATGTATTTTGATTTAGAGGAATTCAGAAGAAGCTTCAAATCACACAGATTCTGTTGAAGGATGTTAAAATCTGTTTGAGCTTTTTCAAAAGAGATCAGTGTCATCCACATAAAAATGTACTATTCATCAAATTTTCATCACATACACATATTTAGGTTATTGCAGCTAAGTGCTTGTGTTCCTAGCTCCAACAGTGCAGTAGTAAAATCAAATTGAATTTTATTTGTCACATGCGCCGAATACAACAGATGTTATAACCTTACAGTGAAATTCTTACCTATAAGCCCTTAACCAATAACCAGTACAGAGTCAATGTGCGGGGCCACAGGTTGTTGAGGTAATATGTAGGTAGATGTAAAGTGACTATGAATAGATAATAAACAGAGTAGCAGCAGCAGCGTAAAAATAGTCCGGGTATCCATTTAATTAGCTGTTCAGGTGTCTTATGGCTTGGGGGTAAAAGCTGTTAAGAAGCCTAGACTTGGCGCTCTGGTACCACTTGCCTTGCGGTAGCAGAGAGAACAGTCCATGACTGGGGTAGCTGGAGTCTTTGACAATTTTGTGAAGACATAAATGCCAAGAGTGTGCAAAGCTGTCATCAAGGCAAAAGGTGGCTATTTGAAGAATCTCAAATCTCAAATATATTTTGATTTTTTTAACACTTTTTAACAGGATAATATCTCCCTCCAGGCCCCTCTTTTTTTGTGTTGTATGTGTGAAAAGCAAATACTGCTGTAGATGGAGTTGTAGTTGTTTCAAAATGAATGCAATAATGTTTTACCCCTTTCAAACTCCGCCCACCCTGGCACCTGGGACAGCTTCAACTAACAACCTCAATGTCTGGGCTCTTGTTGAGAATCTCACACTATGTCATGTTATTTGTAGATGATTGTGTGGAGCCGTTGGATGATTGGATGGACTGTAGGCTACAATGCTGTTTTCTCAACTAAAAAGACTGAAGGTGATGCTACTCCATCTCTTAGGTATGTGACCCTTGGTTTTTGTAACTGTGGTAAAAACTTGACAGCTGTCAATAAACTCATTTGGGAACCTTTAGTCATTTTTCCACGTGATACAGAAATGTCATATATATATCACGTGTAAAAGTGACTAAAGGTTTCATATATATATATGTGTGTATGTGTGTGTATGATGTACACCCCCGGTCAAAAGTTTGGAATATTACTCATTCAAGGGTTTGTCTTTATTTGCACTATTTTTTACATTGTAGTATAAAAGTGAAGACATCAAAACTATGAAATAACACATATGGAATCATGTAGTAACCAAAAACGTGTTAAACAAAAAATATGTATAGATAGGCATTGATAACTAACAGTACAGGATACCTGGTATTATGGACTCCATCAAGTACCAGCACTATTAAATCACAAAAATCACAAAAATGGTTCACTAACCACAGAATCAAGGTTTTACCATCCCAGTCCCCTGACCTAAACCCCAGAGAAAACCTGTGGGATGAGCTGAAGAAGAGCGTGGACCTTGGAATCTGAAGGATCTGGAGAGATTCTGTATGGAGGAATGGTCTCAGATCCCTGCCATGTGTTCTCCAACATCAGTACACATTATAGGAGAAGGAGGTTGAAAAAGTATTGAATGAAGGTCAACAGTCAAAAGTTTGGGAAACATATTTGTTGTATGATAATAATTTATTTAATTTACTTTAATTAAAGGTTATATTTCTGTGAATATTTTGAATGAAACTCCAAGAGGATAAACAGCAGCCCGTTCTGCTCATATTTACCAAGGGTGTCAATATTAGTGGAGGGCACTGTATATATTGTATCTGTCCTTAACTATATAAACTATTTAAAATTATGACGCTGGCTTTACAAAAGATATTACGGCCAGTTCTGAAGTTATAGGTTGGTGCAACAAGTCATAAATGCGGAGAGCTTTTGTCCTCTTTTGTCCTGGTCAATTTAGACAAAGATTCATGTGTTTCTCTATTTTGTTAAAGTCCTACTGTAGGTTCTGACCGTTATAAATCCTGAACACGTACTGTTGTGATAATGTTTATTATTAATCATAGTCCTACAGCCTAACATTACAGTTTTAGGTGTTTTCAGACCCTCACAAAATGGTGGCATCTGGAGACACTTTATTAAACAGTGTAAAAGCTATAGGCTTTTCTAATCTTTTAATGTCAGTGTTTGTCACCTCCCTCTGCAACTGGATCCTGGACTTCCTGACGGGCCGCCCCCTGGTGGTAAGGGTAGGTAAGGGTAGGACACAGCACATCCGCCACGCTGATCTGACTGGCCAGGCATGACTCCAACACCATCATTAAGTTTGCAGACGACACAACAGTGGTAGGCCTGATAACCAACAACAACGAGACAGCCTATAGGGAGGTGGTCAGGGACCTGGCCATGTGGTGCGTGTGTGATATCAACCTCTCCCTCAACGTGATCAAGACAAAGGAGATGATTGTGGACTACAGGTAAAGGAGGAGGACTGAGCACACCCCCATTCTCATCGAAGGGGACCCCCATTCTTCCTTGGTGTCCACATCACCAACAAACTAGAATGGTCCAAACACACCAAGACAGTCGTGAAGAGAGCACGACAAAGCCTATACTTCCTCAGGAGACTGAAAAGATTTGGCATGGGTCCTCAGATCCTCAAAAGGTTCTACATCTGCAACATCGAGAGCATCCTGACTGGCTCAGCCTCCGACCGCAAGGCACTACAGAGGGTAGTGTGTACGGCCTAGTACATCACTGGGGCCAAGCTTCCTGCCATCCAGGAGCTCCATACCAGGCGGTGTCAGAAAAAGGCCAGAACTACACGGCAGGACCTGGTCAATGACCTGAAGAGAGCTGGGACCACAGTCTCAAAGAAAACCATTATTAACACACTTCGACTCCTGAACAGCTAATTAAATGTCTACCCGGACTATTTTTACACTGCTGCTGCTGCTCTGCTAATTATCTATTCAGAGTCACTTTACCTCTACCTACATGTACATATTACCTAAATTAGCCCGACTAACTGGTGCCCCTGTACATTGACTCTATACCTGTACCACCTGTATATACCACCTGTATATATCAGCTGTATACCACCTGTATACCACCTGTATATATCACCTGTATACCACCTGTATATACCACCTGTATATACCACCTGTATATACCACCTGTACATACCACCTGTATACCACCTGTATATACTACCTGTATACCACCTGTATATACCACCTGTATATACCACCTGTATAACACCTGTATATACCACCAGTATATACCACCTGTATACCACCTGTATATACCACCTGTATATACCACCTGTATACCACCTGTATAACCACCTGTATACCACCTGTATATACCACCTGTATATACCACCTGTATACCACCTGTATATACCACCTGTATACCACCTGTATATACCACCTGCATTCCACCTGTATATACCACCTGTATATACCACCTGTATATACCACCTGTATACCACCTTTATATACCACCTGTATATACCACCTGTATACCACCTGTATACCACCTGTATATACCACCTGTATATACCACCTGTATATACCACATGTATACCACCTGTGTATAACACCTGTATACCACCTGTATATACCACCTGTATATACCACCTGTATATACCACCTGTATATACCACCTGTATTTACCACCTGTATATACCACCTGTATATACCACCTGTATATACCACCTGTATACCACCTGTATACCACCTGTATATACGACCTATATATACCACCTGTATATACCACCTATATACCACCTCTATATACCACCTGTATATACCACCTGTATATACCACCTGAATAAATACATAAATATTTTACTTATCTATTGTTTACATAATACTTGTTTTTGACTTAAACTGCACTGTTGGTTAGGGCTTGTTAGTAAGCATTTCACGGTAAGGTCTACACCTGTTGTGTTGTTGGTTAAGGGCTTGTAAGTAAACATTTCACTGTAAGGTCTACACCTGTTGTATTGTTGGTTAAGGGCTTGTTAGTAAGCATTTCACTGTAAGGTCTACACCTGTTGTATTGTTGGTTAGGGCTTGTAAGTAAGCATTTCACTGTAAGGTCTTCAACTGTTGTATTGTTGGTTAGGGCTTGTAAGCATTTCACTGTAAGGTCTTCAACTGTTGTATTTGGTGCGTGTGACAAATACACTTTGATTTGATTTGATTTGATGTGTAGATTTTGTATAATTTGTACACATGCAGGGCTCTCTGCAAAACAATGGGATTTCCCTGTTAAAATTAAGGTACAATGATGGAATTTTTATGATTGTGGCATTATCAGCAGAAGATATATACTGTATGTGATGTATACTGAATGTTGTGTATACTGTATGTGGTGTATACTGTATTGGTGTATACTGTACGTGGTGTATACTGTATGTGCTGTATACTGTATGTAGTGTATACTGTACGTGGTGTATATGGTGTATGTGGTGTATACTGTATGTAGTGTATACTGTATGTGGTGTACTAAGGACTGTATTTTAAGGGAATTACTATTATTACCCCAAATTATATCATACACACATTTAGCTATTAAAGTATCTCTTCCTGTCATTTACCTGTACAGTTTGTGTAACCATGCAAGTATTCACTTATCTGTAAATATAACTGTATACTTACCTGTACAGCTAATTTAACCATAGATAGATAGATAGATAGATAGGTACTTTATTGATCCCCCGGGGGTGAAATTTCATTATCAAGCAGCTACAACAAAACACAGGGCAGGTGCAAAATGCCACAACGAAAGTACACAAAAGACAGATACACGGTACATGATACATAGAGCGGCAGTATGAAAAAGTATAGAAATACAAGATATCTGGAGTGCAAAAAAAAGCTATAAAAGGACATTGCATAGTATGGGTGGTTGGCTGAATATGTACACTATACGTTGGTGGATGTTGGATGGTTAACTATACTATACAGGTCGATGGCAGAGAAATACTTCAGTAGCTAAAAATGCGTATGATATGAGCGAGGGTAATAATAGTTTACTAATAGACAGACTGGCTAAATGAACAGGTAAGTGAAAATTTTGCATGGTTAAATTAGCTGTACAGTTAGGTATACAGTTATATTTACAGATAAGTGAATACTTGCATGTTTACACAAACTGTACAGGTAAATGACAGGAAGAGATACTTTAATAGCTAAATGTGTGTATGATATCATTTGGGGTAATAATAGTAATTCCCTTAAAAATACAGTCCTTAGTGCGCAGGGTTTAATTACAGACAACTGCACTTATTGCACATTCGATATACTAAAAGCAATGAGAAAAGGTGCAACTGGCAGGATACTAATATGCATTCCTGAGTGAATGCCTACGTCCAATAATTACTTACAATATTGCATGTGATATAATATAACAACTGTACATGAGTATGTATATACAGACCTGTATGAATAAATATGTCCTGAGTGGATGAGTGCTGACGGACCAGAGTTACTCACGGATGGATGCATAATTGTTAAACTAGGTCCTAACACCCCAACAGTTCCAGATCTATGTTGCCGACGGCACGGCACCCCGGTGAGGCATTATACAGTCTCATAGCCGCCGGCAGGAAGGACCTCCTGTAGCGCTCTCTGGCACACCGTGGTGGGATCAGTCTGTGACTGAAAGTGCTCCTCTGCGTCATAACCATAGCGTGCAGAGGGTGGGTGACGTTGTCCATGATGGCCAGCAGTTTGGCCAGGATCCGTCTCTCCGCCACCTCCTCTAGAGTGTCAAGGCTCATCCCCAGGACAGAGCTAGCCTTCCTGATCAGCTTATTTACCCGAGAAGCATCACCGGCTTTGATGTTTGCTCCCCAGCACACCACTGCAAAAAAGATGGCACTGGCCACCACAGACTGGTAGAAGGTATGCAGTAGTTTACTGCACACGTTGAAGGACCTGAGCCTCCTCAGAAAGTAGAGTCGGCTCTGGCCCTTTTGGTACAGGGCCCCGGTGTTACCAGCCCATTCCAGTCTGTTGTCCATATGGACACCCAGGAACTTGTATGACTCAACCATTTCCACATCCATCCCCTTTATAGGGACTGCAGTCAGTTGTGCCTTGGTTCTCCTGAAGTCCACCACCATCTCCTTAGTTTTGATGATGTTGAGCTGAAGGTGGTTCTGCTCACACCACAACACAAAGTCACTGATTGTGCTCCTGTACTCCTCCTCCTGCCCACCCCTGATGCACCCTACAATAGCAGAGTCATCCGAGAACTTCTGTAGGTGGCATGTTTCAGAGTTATATCTGAAGTCTGAGGTGTACAGGGTGAACAGGAAGGGGGACAGGACCGTACCCTGGGGGCCCCTGTGTTGCTAACTGCCCGTTCTGACACACAGCTCTGTAGTCGCACAAATTGTGGCCTACCGGTCAGGTAGTCCGTGACCCAGGAGACTAAGGGTGCTTCCACATTCATCCTCCTCATCTTCTCACCCAGTAGCAGGGGCTGAATGGTATTGAAGGCACTGGAGAAGTCAAAAAACATGACCCTCACAGTGCAACCTGCATTGTCCAGGTGAGAGTAGGCCCTCTGCAGAAGGTAGATGATTGCATCATCCACCCCAATGTTGCGCTGGTATGCAAACTGCAGGGGGTCCATTGATGAACACACCAGGGGTCTGAGGTGAGCGAGGACTAACCTTTCCAGGGTCTTCATGATGTGGGATGTTAGCGCTACAGGTCTGAAGTCATTCAGGACAGTGGGGTGTGCCTTCTTGGGCACTGGGACGAGGCAGGATGTTTTCCACAGCACAGGGACCCTTTCTAGGCTCAGGCTAAGGTTGAAAAGACGCTGGAGTATTCCACACAGTTGGTCAGCACAGACCCTCAGCACCCTTGGGCTGATGCCATCAGGGCCCGCCGCTTTCCACTGGTGTAGTCTCACCAGCTCTCTCTTCACTTGGTTGGTGGTGAAAGCCAGCCCAGGTGGGGAGGTGGGGGGAAGGGGGGTGTTGAGGATCAGTCCAGGGGGGGCAGGGGCGGAGGTGGGGTCACTGATTGTCTCAGCAGAGGTGCTGTGAGCAAAGTGGGGGTGGGATAGCCGTGAGGGTGTGTGGTCTGGGGAGCTGGAGGGGAGGTGGACAGGGCCAGTATCGAACCTGTTAAAAAATTGGTTCAGCTCATTGGCTCTGTCCTGGGTCCCCTCCGTCTGCCCACTGTTTGACTTTTTGAAGCCAGTGATATTTCTCATACCCTTCCACACCTCTCTCACCTGGCTCTGCCTCAGCTTGTCCTCCATATTTTCCTTATACACTCTCTTCCCCTCAGCAATCCGCAACTTCAGCTCCCTCTGGACGCATTTCAATTTGTCCTTGTCCTTCTCCTTGAAGGCCCTCTTCTTCTCATTCAGCAGGGCCTTCAGGTCGCTGGTGACCCAGGGTTTATTATCCTGGTGGGTACAGTGTTGTCTACACAAAAATTAATATAGTCTGTTATGCAGTCAGTGAGTCCATCGATGTCCTCCCCATGAGCCTCACAGAGCACATCCCAGTCTGTTGTTTCAAAGCAGTCCTGTAGGGCCTCATTCGCCTCTGGGGACCATCTCCTAATAGTCCTGGTGGTAGCAGGCTGCTGTTGGACCATAGGCCTGTAGAGTGGGGTGAGGTGGACAAGGTTGTGATCCGATCTACCGAGGGGAGGGAGTGCAGTGGAGTTGTATGCATCCTTCACATTAGCATATAACAAGTCCAGAGTTTTATTATTCCTGGTTGGGCACTTCACGAACTGTTTGAACGTGGGCAGCGTTGAAGAGAGAGATGCATGGTTAAAATCCCCCGAAATGGCAAAAAAAGCACTGGGATGCGCTGTCTGTAACCTCGCGATAACAGAGTGGATGACGTCACACGCTGCGTTTGCGTCCGCGGAGGGCGGGATGTAAACAATAACAGCAATGGCCGCCGTGAATTCCCTCGGCAAATAGTAGGGTCTCAGGCAAACGGCTAGCAGTTCAATGTCCGGGCTACAAAACTGTTCCTTAAGAGTAATATGTTTCGGATGACACCATCTGTTGTTAAC
Source organism: Thymallus thymallus (assembly GCA_023634145.1). Lineage (NCBI taxonomy): Eukaryota > Metazoa > Chordata > Actinopteri > Salmoniformes > Salmonidae > Thymallus > Thymallus thymallus. The sequence goes on from CM042424.1 coordinate 13,837,738, forward strand.
TAATAAAGCCAGCCCACCACCCTTACTCTTACCGGAGGAGACGCGATCCCTGTCCGCTGTGATGGTCTGGAAACCGTCGATAGTGACGTTCTGTATGGGGATGTTATCGTTCAGCCAAGTCTCAGTAAAACACATTAGGCTCGTTTCCCGATAAATCCTTTGTCCACGAACAAGTCCCGCCAACTCATCCATCTTGTTATGTAGACACCTAACATTGCCCATAATAATAGATGGTATAGCCGGCTTGTACTTGAACCTCCTCCGCTTTGCCTTACATTTCAATCCCGCCCTGCATCCACGGCGTCGTCTTTTCAACTCGTCCGGAATATCAAACTTTTCCCCGGGGAGCAGCAGCGCTGCGTGGGCTAAATCCAGGAGCTGGGCTCGGTTGTAAACAATAACAGTTGACGACTCCTGTCGACGTTCAGCTGCGATAAAATCCATAAAATCCATAATCCTGAACTGTTATAGTTCGACTGTAGCAAAATAAAAAATAGACGAAAGAAAACGAACTAAAACAACAATTAATGCACGAACAACGGGAGCTGCTTAACAGGCGACCACTCAGGGCGGCGCCAAACGCCAAACGACGTTTGGCGCCGCCCTGCAAACCATGCAAAATTTTCACTTACCTGTTCATTTAGCCAGTCTGTCTATTAAGTAAACTATTATTACCCTCGCTCATATCATACACATTTTTAGCTACTGAAGTTTTTCTCTGTATAGTATAGTTAACCATCCAACATCCACCAATGTATAGTGTACATACAGTGGGGAGAACAAGTATTTGATACACTGCCGATTTTGCAGGTTTTCCCACTTACAAAGCATGTAGAAGTCTGTAATTTTTATCATAGGTACTCTTCAACTGTGAGAGACGGAATCTAAAACAAAAATCCAGAAAATCACGTTGTATGATTTTTAAGTAATTAATTTGCATTTTATTGCATGACATAAGTATTTGATACATCAGAAAAGCAGAACTTAATATTTGGTACAGAAACCTTTGTTTGCAATTACAGAGATCATACGTTTCCTGTAGTTCTTGACAAGGTTTGCACACACTGCAGCAGGGATTTTGGCCCACTCCTCCATCCAGATCCTTCAGGTTTCAGGGCTGTCGCTGGGCAATACGGACTTTCAGCTCCCTCCAAAGATTTTCTATTGGGTTCAGGTCTGGAGACTGGCTAGGCCACTCCAGGACCTTGAGATGCTTCTTACAGAGCCACTCCTTAGTTGCTCTGGCTGTGTGTTTCGGATCGTTGTCATGCTGGAAGATCCAGCCACGACCCATCTTCAATGCTCTTACTGAGGGAAGGAGGTTGTTGGCCAAGATCTCGCGATACATGGCCCCATCCATCCTCCCCTCAATACGGTGCAGTCGTCCTGTCCCCTTTGCAGAAAAGCATCCCCAAAGAATGATGTTTCCACCTCCATGCTTCACGGTTGGGATGGTGTTCTTGGGGTTGTACTCATCCTTCTTCTTCCTCCAAACACGGCGAGTGGAGTTTAGGCCAAAAAGCTCTATTTTTGTCTCATCAGACCACATGACCTTCTCCCATTCCTCCTCTGGATCATCCAGATGGTCATTGGCAAACTTCAGACGGGCCTGGACATGCGCTGGCTTGAGCAGGGGGACCTTGCATGCGCTGCAGGATTTTAATCCATGACGGCGTAGTGTGTTACTAATGGTTTTCTTTGAGACTGTGGTCCCAGCTCTCTTCAGGTCATTGACCAGGTCCTGCCGTGTAGTTCTGGGCTGATCCCTCACATTCCTCATGATCAATTGATGCCCCACGAGGTGAGATCTTGCATGGTGCCCCAGACAGAGGGAGATTGACCGTCATCTTGAACTTCTTCCATTTTCTAATAATTGCGCCAACAGTTGTTGCCTTCTCACCAAGCTGCTTTCCTATTGTCCTGTAGCCCATCCCAGTCTTGTGCAGGTCTACAATTTTATCCCTGATGTCCTTACACAGCTCTCTGGTCTTGGCCATTGTGGAGAGATTGGAGTCTGTTTGATTGAGTGTGTGGACAGGTGTCTTTTATACAGGTAACAAGTTCAAACAGGTGCAGTTAATACAGGTAATGAGTGGAGAACAGGAGGGCTTCTTAAAGAAAAACTAACAGGTCTGTGAGAGCCGGAATTCTTACTGGTGGTAGGTGATCAAATACTTATGTCATGCAATAAAATGCTAATTAATTATTTAAAAATCGTACAATGTGATTTTCTGGATGTTTGTTTTAGATTCCGTCTCTCACAGTTAAAGTGTACCTATGATAAAAATTACAGACCTCTACATGCTTTGTAAGTAGGAAAACCTGCAAAATCGGCAGTGTATCAAATACTTGTTCTCCCCACTGTATTCTGCCGACCACCCATACTATGCAATATCTTTTTATAGCTTTTTTTTGCACTCCAGATATCTTGTATTTCTATACTTTTTCATACTGCCGCTCTATGTATCATGTACCGTGTATCTGTCTTTTGTGTACTTTCGCTGTGGCATTTTGCACCTGCCCTGTGTTTTGTTGTAGCTGCTTGAGAATTAAATTTCCCCCCGGGGGGATATATAAAGTATCTATCTATCTATCTATCTATCTATCTATCTATCTATCTATCTATCTATCTATCTATCTATCTATCTATCTATCTATCTATCTATCTATCTATCTATCTATCTATCTATCTATCTATCTATCTATCTATCTATCTATCTATCTATCTATCTATCTATCTATCTATCTATCTATTCTATCTATTCTGTATTGGTGTGTACTGTATTGTTGTATTCTGTATTGGTGTGCACTGTATTGGTGTATTCTGTATTGATGTGCACTGTATTGGTGTGTACTGTATGGATTTATACTGTATTGGTTTATACTGTATTGGTGCATAATGTATTGTTGTACACTGTATTGGTGAACACTGTATGAGGTTTATACTGTATGGGTTTATACTGTATTGCTGTTGCCTTTTTTACATTGCTTTGTTTTAGCTGTGATTTGTTAGCTTGGTGTATTTAATGTGTATTCTCTGTATATAATGAACAGCATCATTGAATTTGTAAAGGACAACATGGAAAAAGCATTTTGTTTCTGGATATTCATGCTCTTGAGTTACATTCTTTGGTAAAGTAATGTTAGGAAAAAAGAATACAGCCCATGTTGTGATGTTTACTTGTCTTTATTGTCAACTATAATTATAGTATCAACAGATGAGACAGAAATATGAAAGAGGGTTAACCATGGTAGGGTTTATTGATACATGTAGTTAGTATTTATTGGGCCGTTGTGTAATGAATGATTTCAATAACTTTTCATTAGATAACAAGTTGTATGTTTTGATGGAGGTAGTTGATTCTGTGTTTAATGTTTTGAGTCAAAACGCATTTGAAAAGTGTCATTTTGTCCAAGGTGTTTCAGTTTGGGGCTACATGTAAATTGTTTAGAAAAAGTCAATTCTTTTTGGACACATTTTCTCAAGCAATCAGGAAAAACTAATTTGCTACATTATTAGAGAAGAACTATGATATTTAAGTCAAAGCGTTGATATTGAGTCTCTGTTTCTCTCCACAGTACTCTGCTCAGCCCAGCATTCAGCCCAACCTGAGACCCACCCGGTGAAAGGCATCGTGGGAAAGTTTCTCACTTTTCCAGAAAGGGTGTTGAAGTCTGGCAATTTACTTTATGGAGACCTTGGCAATATAGCACAGGTGTTCCCTGGTAAACAAAGTAATACCAACCTTGTGAAGAGATTTAAAAACCGCCTTCACTGGAACAATGTTACTGGATTCTTCACTTTGTCAGACCTACGAATAGAAGATTCTGGGGTTTATACTCTGGAGAATACAGATGAAGATGGAGAGAAGATGAAACATACATTTAATCTGACTGTGTACTGTAAGTGTGTGTGTGTGTGTGTGTGTGTGTGTGTGTGTGTGTGTGTGTGTGTGTGTGTGTGTGTGTGTGTGTAGATGTGTGTGTGTGTGTGTGTGTGTGTGTGTGTGTGTGTGTGTGTGTGTGTGTGTGTGTGTGTGTGTGTTTGTGTGTGTAGATTAAATAGCTGATATCCAGACAATACCAACTTCTATATGAAACAATTGGTATGGTAGAGCTCATTTTATTAATTAATTAATTAATTATTAATTAAAATATCTCTTTTTTTACTTTAGATGGTGAAGAGAGAACTCAAGATTTTCTTATTATTCCTGTAATCTGTGTTTTAATTGTCTTGGGGCTGGTTGGAGTTACAATCTATCTGAAGAAGAGGAGACATGAACCTTCACAAGGCAGGTATTAATCTTTTAGCGGGGTGAAGTCAGTCTCCTTGTCAAAGTCAAACCTTTTTTAATTATCAAGGATAGTGTTTTGGAAAAGGTAAGAAATGTTTGCATGAACAACTGATGCAGGTCAAATGAAGTGGCATATCTTCCACACTTCCTCTGCTTGGTCAGACAGTGTCATTATACCAGACAACTTCTCTACATGTTGAAAAAGCAGAAGGTACACACACTGACAATCATTACTTTATAGCTTCTCTGGCACCAAAAAGACCTCTAGCACAGACACAGGTATCCATAGTAACATGAGTCCTTAGTGTTTGCAGAACCTGTCCTGGAGGTGAGCATTTGTGCATATCTGTCAGTTCCTCCCAGGCATACTGTATATTTCATTTCCTTTATTTACCTTTATAGATTCACCAGGAAGAAAGCAAGATGACATTCTGTATGCAGAGATAACTCACATTAAACCAGCAGATAACCAGGTTAGTAATAATGCTACAGGCTGATAAACATAGGAGACGTAATACAGCAGCTTTTACAGTCCTCATGACTACAACTGTAGGCTTTAGTTCTGTACCAGTGGGTTAATGTGGTCTTGAGTTGTACAGACCACCTGAGTTTAATAACCGGTCTGATGTCATTGCAACCAGTGTTGCCCATATGATATGGTTGGGTTGCACAATGAGAAGCCACACAGCATATTGTATATACAGTACCAGTCAAAAGTTTCAAATGGATGGGTAAGTGGGTCCAAACTTTGACTGGTACTGAACAATGAACAAAAATAAACATGTAACATGTAAAGTGTTGGTCCCATGTTTCGTGAGCTGAAATAAAAGATCCCAGAAATGTTCCATATTAAATGTTTTATTTTATTTTTATTTAACCTTCATTTAACTAGGCAAGTCAGTTAAGAACAAATTCTTATTTACAATTACGGATGACGCTAGGCCAATTGTGCGCCGCCCTATGGGACTCCCAATCACGTCCGGATGTGATACAGCCTGGATTAGAACCAGGTTGTCTGTAGTGAGGGGTGGGTGTGCTGAGGAGTGTTTCTGTTTGTAATAAAGTCCTTTTGTGGGGAAATTATTATAGTCTAAAACGAATTCTTATTGTCTGTTCCTGTAATTTATTCCAATTAACAGTATTTGCCAAGTCTGTGGACTTTAAAACTTGGCTTCATGGTTCCTCCCACTAGATTTAGGAAAGATCCTAGATTTGTTGACTGTTGAGTTTCCTACTGGAGAACAATGATAATAGACCAGAGAGCATCAGACGTGTCCTGTTTCCTTCCTCTGGTACAAAGATTCTAATAAAGACACATAATAGTCCAGAACAATGATAATAGACCAGAGAGCATCAGACGTGTCCTGTTTCCTTCCTCTGGTACAAAGATTCTAATAAAGAAACATAATAGTCCAGAACAATGATAATAGACCAGAGAGCATCAGACGTGTCCTGTTTCCTTCCTCTGGTACAAAGATTCTAATAAAGACACATAATAGTCCAGAACAATGATAATAGACCAGAGAGCATCAGACGTGTCCTGTTTCCTTCCTCTGGTACAAAGATTCTAATAAAGAAACATAATAGTCCAGAACAATGATAATAGACCAGAGAGCTTATTGTGGGAAGCTTCCCGAAACGTTTGACCCAAGTTAAACAATTTAAAGGCAATACTACCAATGCCCCTCTTACCTTGTCCCTCTCAATCCTTCCCTCCCTACCTCCCTCTCTCTTCCTGTCTAGGAGGAGCGAACACGTATACAAGGACTGGATCCACTTACAGACAACCCTAACCTGACATCAGTTTATGATACAGTCCAGTTACATCGCATGGCTGCCAGCGAGGATGTTAACACTTCATGAAGTAAGGTTCTGAGAGAGTGACATGATAATTCACATCCAAGAGAAGGCATTATATCCTTAAGAGTACGTTAAGACAAAATTCTAGTAAATATTCATCTAGAAAACATAATGGAGGCAGAGTTGTTACTGGAGAATGTAGGAGCCTCTCCTGTATCTTTTAATAGCTGGTCATTATTTAGCTTGTCAGTAGATAGCAGCTGTGTACATATTATAAAGAGCAGATGTTTGGTGAGGTACATATTATAAAAAGACCAGATGTTTGGTGAGGTACATATTATAAAGAGCAGATGTTTGGTGAGGTACATATCATATAAAGACCAGATGGTTGGTGAGGTACATATTATAAAGACCAGGGCCCGTATCCCTAAAGATTCTGAGAATCCTCTCAGAGAGCTCCTAACTTAACCTAAAAAATCCTTGCCAGGAGTTTTAGCTTAGAAGTGATTCCAGAACATTTTCAGTGAACTCTGAGCAAGGAATGGATGGAAAATCCTATCTTAGTGAGGAGGTGTGGTTGACCCCGTTGCTAGGTATGAGTCATCATTTCAAAAGCCGTGATTGGTTGATCCTACAAGTTTGATGAAAATGAAGTTTTGGTGATAATGAGCAAAGGATGTACCCTCAAATCAATAAACATAATTATACACTCTAATCTTATGCAGACTGTAATTGTAAATAATATTTCACATTCAAGAAAATATCTGGAAAATGAATAGTAAGCTGTAGGGGTTATAGCCTAACATTAATACCATCACAAGTTCTCAAATGACATGGGGCTACAGCTTGCCTGAAATGTAAATTTGTGAAGTTTGCCCTGTAAGGCAGTCCACTCTGGGCTAGGTTCCCCTGTGGAATGTGAATATCTTCTTCACCACCATCCTCATCGTTGTCTTCATCCTCATCCTCATCGCCATCCTCCAGAGGTTCTGCAATCTGTCTAACCTTGCAAATATTGTGTAATATTGCACAGGCTATGATGACTTTGCTGACTTTTTCAGGCCTCAGCCGCACCTCTCCGTGGAGAACATGAAAGCGCCTCTTAAGCGGGCCTATGCCACGCTCCACCACCGCTCTTGTTGTCTTGCCCTACAATAGAATACAGACCTTTAATTATTTAATGGAAATATTGGACTACTTGGATGCTCTAACATATTGCTTGCATTTCATTTCCATGATTTTTGTATTGTTTGGCTTACCTGTTCTAGTTTAGTTGGGGCCCTTGGCGTGGCTGGAGGTAAGGTGTAAGGAGCCATGGTTTGCATGGGTAGCCACTGTCCCCTAACAAGTGGCAATTAGCTGGCACATAGCGTCTCTCAAAAAGCTGTCTGATGCCACTCTCGGAGAGCACTCTCGCATCATGTGTGGAGCCTGGCCATTTAGCCACAATGTCCAAAATCTTACAGGCCGCATTGAACACTATTTGCACATTGATGCTGTGGAAATTCTTCCTGTTAACAAAGACAGCCTCGTCCTCTGATGGCGCAATTATTCTCACATGTGTTCCATCAATTACACCCACAACACCAGGGAATCCTGCAATGTCCATACATGCCCTTTTATGTGTGTGTAAAGTGCGGGCATCCAGCGGGAATGAAACAAATTGTGTCACAATATTAGGTTGTGACAAAGCTGTCAGTGTTTGGGTGATGACTCTGCTGACGGAGGATTGGGACAGACCCAAGTCATCACTGCTGCATTGTTGCATTTTCCCTGTTGCCAAATATCTCAGGGTTGTGATTAGCGTTGTGGCGTCGAGTTGGTGAAGTAATTGCATCTCTAAGGAGATCCACCACAAACATGATTCCTGCACGATCCGATCTGTAGCGTCTCAATAATTCCCTGTCATCCAGTGTTTGCAGGACATCTCTCCTGCCTCCTCTGTTGGCCATTTTGTGCAGCAGCTTAGGGGAACTCCTAAGCCACTAAAAGTCCTCTTCCCAGCTCTTAGCAGATCTCGCCTTAGGAGCCATTTTAAGCGCTAGGAATCTTGAGGAATAGCTTTTATATTAACTGGGATTTTCGTGTCACTTTTAGGGGAAATTCTAAGAAAACGTCATGACTCTGAGAATTTTCTTAGAATTTGGCCGCTAGGAGCCACTTTTTGCACAAAAATTCTTTAGGGATACGGGCCCTGGTCTCAACACCAACCTAACCTCACACTCCCTCTAGAGGTAGAGAGAGAACATTACAACTCCATTTACAGCTGGTTAGCTGCCAAGCCTGTCAGTAAACAGACCATCACCGTCAACATCACAACTACCTGTGAAGATGGAGTCCCTGTGTGTAGTTTGCATTAACTTGTATGCTTCTGTCTTTCTATTATGTGAGGTACACTCTGTATGTAATGTATTGTATTAGTTTTTCACTCACACAACACCACACAACAAAGATGAGAGGAATGGATGAAGATAATATACTCTCATCCCAGCAGCCTTTGTGGTGTACCCAGGAATCTTTGCAGTGTTCTTCAAAGGACAAAAGGCCATTTTAAAACCTCAGAGGAATACAGCACAATAAAGTAACTAGCATTTTATGTGCTAACAATGTTTGGGTCGATATACACCTGCCAGTCCTCATTTTCCTCTCTGAACGCAATATAGACTCACGACAGGAACCGGTTTTCTCATAAATCAATCCTGGACTGCCTGCGCATCAAAATCACATCCATCTCACCCGACATCCACGAGATCGTGTCCCAGGGGAAATTCAACTTTTCCCATTAAGTAACTTAGTGGCCTGAATGACTGTATTTATTAAATACTAACATTATTGTGAGTGCTTATCCAGGGATCTTTAGGTCTCAATCTGACAGTATGTTCTGTGTGTTCTGTCATTACAAGAGCAGTCTATCCCCATACAGACATTCAGACACAGACATGCCTTCTTTTTATTGATTGTTTTATGTAGGATGCTACATTTTTGGCCAGTTGGAATTATAGTATTGTATTAATATTGATAAATAAATATTGATCTCCCATATCTCTCCATCTGAACATCTTCCCGCTCCTAAAAGGTAGACTTTAAATAAAACTCAAGAGGAAGAGGAAGTCTCTCCAACTCTGCTCTCTTCAAACTACATCTAGCATATTGGCTGACATATCCCAGTAATACATAATAAGGGAGAATTATAACTATTTATTAAGATATTTTTGCCAGTTTGATATTGCCTATAGGACGCAAAATTGCTGGGACAATGTCTGTCAAGTAAGCTGCATCACACACTATAATAATATTGGGGGACTGTGGTTGGGTTCAGGAGTAAACCAGAGGGTGTGCAGACCTCTACTGTGCACCATGACAGTGAAGCCTGTAACGTTAGAGCTCTTTATTACTGTGTCAGTGTCAAAAGTAGGGAAATAGTTAATTAAACTGACAGATCAATAACATTACATTGACATAACGACTAATACAACTCACATTGCAGTGAAAAAACGTCAGAATATCAATCTTCAATCGTTTGGCCGATGGTTTCATCATATGATTCAGGTCTATTGTGATTGAGACAAAAATAATAGCTAAGGTTAGCCAACTTTTGGCCAGATCTCTCTAACGGTACATCAACTGGCTTAAGTTAATTTAACTACAAAACTACAAAACATTTCTGTACAAACAACAGCTGTTTAATAGTAATAATAGCCACCTTTAAGATACATGTTTCAAAATTGCCCTTTGAATGACGTGTAAATTCCAGTACAGCACTTTTCTCTTTCATTGAAAATCCTTCTTCTTCTTCTTCTTCTTCTTCTTCTTCTTCTTCAGGATTTGGTTGGTGGATTGCATCCAACTTTTAGGTGCAAACACCGCCACCTACTGGACTGGTGTGTAAGGTCATTCATCACCAAGGCACTCTTGATATATTTAATTAAAATGCCTTTATTTCCATGACATGTTCAATGGAAACAAAGATTAAAAACTCTGACAAGTTTAGACTACTGGTCTTTGTCAGGGAGTACAAAGATACAATAATAAAATGTCCTCTTTTGAACAGGATTTTCCAATCAACCCTGATTTGAATAGGGACTGGTTACATTATTCATTGGACAACATCTAGGAAGCAATACTATACACATTAAAAAGTGAAATACTGTAGATATGTTATCAAAATGCAAGTCAAGGCTAGAAGCATCAGAACCTATAGACAAAAGAAATGTCTAACCTTGAATATGACTGGTCAAAGTGGTAAGAAGAGGAGAGCCATCTATTTTATAGTTTACTAGATCACAGCTAACAAGGACCACAGCAGTCTAAACATGGCTGAGGGCAATACAGCAATATGTCCACTAGATGTCTCTCTCTATCTGACTCAAGGTCAACGACCTTATGAACTTTACAGTACCAGGATATTTTAGACAAAAAAACCTCAGACACGCTTGAACACAGTTGTTTTTAACCTGTCTGATACACTTCTCTAAAGGATGAAAAAGTGGACGTAACACACACACACACACACACACACACACACACACACACACACACACACACACACACACACTGTAACAATGATTACTTGAATAGCTGGACTTCTCTGACGCCAAAAAAGACACAGACACAGTTAGTACACTGAGTAACAAATGACTCCTGAGTGTTTGCAGAGCATTCTGGGTATCTATGTCAGTTAGTCACACCCTCCCTAGACATATACACTGTGACCTGTTACTCTTAAAGTCTGATAAAGTCACATACAGACCTGAAATAGAAATAGGGGATTGAGGGCATGGTTTGTGGTGTGAGCTGTTTCGTGTAAGAGAAGCTGCAGAGAGCTGGAGGAAGGTACCACATCTCTCCTATAAGCAAGCTAGAATGAGAGTGACTGACACATATAGGCTACTGACCACAGAGAGAATATATAGAGAAGTGATAACCACAAGCTATGGTGAGAAAGAAGAACATTTCTACACAGCATGCAATCGCACACATGCACACACACTATACTATAGGGAGGACAAAGGTGTTGATGGAATCTATCTATCTATCTATCTATCTATCTATCTATCTATCTATCTATCTATCTATCTATCTATCTATCTATCTATCTATCTATCTATCTATCTATCTATCTATCTATCTATCTATCTATCTATCTATCTATCTATCTATCTATCTATCTATCTATCTATCTTTCTTTCTTTCTATCTATCTAGCCACCCTTTGCCTTGATGGCAGCTTTGCACACTCATGTCATTCTCTCAAACAGCTTCATGAGGACCGACACCAGAATGGAAGACCCAGAAATACCTCTGCTGCAGAGGAGTAGTTCATTAGAGTTACCAGCCTCAGATTGCAGGCCAAATAAATGCTTCACAGAGTTCAAGTAAAAGACACATCTCAGCATCAACTGGAGACTGTGTGAATCAGGCCTTCATGGTCGAATTGCTGCAAAGAAACCTCTACTAAAGGACACCAATAAGAAGAAGAGACTTGCTTGGGCCAAGAAACACAAGTAATGGACATTAGACCGGTGGAAATCTCAACCAAATATAGATGGTTTGGGATAAGTCGGACCGCAGTGAAGGTTAAGCAGCCAACAAGTGCTCAGCATATGTGGGAACTCCTTCAAGACTGATGGAAAAGCATCAAGGTGAAGCAGGTTGAGAGAATGCAAAGAGTGTGCAAAGCTGTCATCAAGGGGAGGCTATCCCATAAACCCGTTGTTGAAAACCACATCTTTTCATCTTCTTCTTTGGTTTGGTAACTTCCTGTTCTTTGACGGACTCTGGCCGGACTGAAGACGACGCATAGTTTGGATCCTTCAACCACAATCGGATTCTTCAACCACAAGGGGGCATTGCACTACAGAGGGTAATACGTACGGCCCAGTAAATCACTGGGGCCAAACTTCCTGCCATCCAGGACCTCTATACCAGGCGGTGTCAGAGGAAGGACCTAAAAAAATGTCAAAGACTCCAGCCACTCTAGTTATAGACTGTTCTCTCTGCTACCGCACGGCAAGCAGTACTGGGGCGCCAAGTCTAGGTCCAAAAGGCTTCTTAACAGCTTCTACCCCCAAGCCTTGAGACTCCCGAACAGCTAATCAAATATCTACCCAGACTATTTGCATTGCCCCTTCTGACCCCTGCATTGTTGGTTAAGGGCTTGTAAGTCATTTCACTGTTGTATTCGCCGCAATTGACAAATAAAATTTGATTTGATTGTATGTCTTGATTTTTTTTCAAGTTTCTATTTTTTTTTTCTAATAAGAAAAGACGACAAATAACTTGAATATGGGAAAGATGTAACAATTTACATTCGCATCACAAAGTGAGTGAAATGCATCGGAGAGGTTTTGGAAATTCAGGAAAACATTTTCAAGAAAATCTGATAAAAATTTAAATATCTGCAGTTTTGTCATGATCTCATGTAACATTTCCTGTGTGGCTTGTGAGTGTCGTAGAAGGAGATATGACACATATGTGTTCCTGAGAGTCATAGCTTTCAGGTATGGGTTCATAATAGCTAATATCCCCAAACGTTCAAAAACAGTCACAAAATTCAGGGTGGTCATCCTCATAAAAATGTACTGTACATCAAATCAAATCGAATATATTGGTCACATACACATATTTATCAGATGTGGTCAGAGCAGTAAATGAGATGGGGGAGATTGTTGAAAATACTGTGAATGTCTCAACAATAAGACTGTTATAGCGTGAGAAGAAAAAAGCTGTGGGTTTTGAGGGTGTCAGTTGTCACAGTTTCCTAGTTGAGTGTGAGAACGTGGTGAACTGTTCTTGTTCTGGATAAAAACACTGCTTTAGTGTCATTAGTACGTCTGAATTAACTGACAACTGCTTAATGGTTTAACTAGCTAACATAACCCTCTCAAAATAGGTTTCTAACATCAAGGGTCTCCTTAAAGGATAAATAAATACAATATTTATCTTAAATTAGTAAAACAACTTTTTTTAATGAATGTGTTTTTCTAGAGTTGTTGTAATGAGTCAATATAAAAACTGTTTACTGGCAACATATCCATGTTCCATTCAAAGAAGCCTAGTATTCACCAAATATCCTGTCTGTGAATGACTGCCTCTCTCCACTTCTCTCTCTCTCGCCCTTCTTTCGCTCTAACCCCCCCCTCTCTCTCTCTCTGTCTCTGTCTCTCTCTGTCTCTCTCTCTCTGTCTCTCTGTCTCTCTCTCTGTCTCTCTGTCTCTCTGTCTCTCTCTCTCCCTCCCTCTCTCTCTCTCTCTCTCTGTCTCTCTGTCTCTCTCTCTCTGTCTCTCTGTCTCTCTCTCTCTCCCTCTCTTCTCTCTCTCTCTTTCTCTGTTCTCTGCCTCGAAATTGAATGCTCATCCACCATCACTCAACATTCAACAATTCTCTAGAGAGAAAGACTTCACACAGGATAAGTTCATCTATAACATTATTTTGAGAGACAAATTAACAGGTTAAGTGAGATGTGTTACCTTTGATGCGGATTCATCATATTGAAAAACACTGCACAGATTCCTGGGTACACCACCAAGGCTGTCGCTGGTATAACAGGATAATATCTCCCTCCAGGCCCCTCCTCTTTTTTGTGTTGTGTGTGAAAAGCAAATACAGCTGTAGATGGAGATGTAGTTGTTGTTTCAAATGAAACTATTCACAATGCTGTTTTCTCAACTAAAAAGACTGAAGGTGATGCTACTCCATCTCTTAGGTATGTGACCCTTGGTTTTTGTAACTGTGGTAAAAACAGCTGTCAATAAAGTCATTTGGGAACCTTTAGTCATTTTTCCACGTGATACAGAAATGTCATATATATATATATATGTAAGATATACACCCTGGTCAAATGTGTATGTATATATGTATATATTTATGTATGTATATGTATATATGTGTATGTATGTATGTATGTATGTATGTATGTATGTATGTATGTATGTATGTATGTATGTATGTATGTATGTATGTATATATATATATATATATATATAGGTAAGATATACATGTAGGCTTATGAGTCTTGTTAGTTATGTTCCCAAATGTATTCTCTATATCTGCAGTCTAGGCTACCTGATGCTTTCTACAATTTTATGGGACTTCCACTGTTGTTCCAGGCATAGTCTACACACTCAAGTTACACCACTGATATAGAAAGGAGGCTTCGACCCATTTGCTAAGGCTGTAGGGAGTTTTTCTGTGCAAATGCCATTACACAAGCATAGCCACAGGAAGTAGTTTGAGGGTGGGGGATGGGCTCTGTTCTTCTCCTCTTTTGAGAGAGAGAGGGGGGGGGGGGCGTTTTCCTCTAGCGGCTGTGTTCCTTGATAAATTGAGGTGCAACTTCTTCAGCTGGGAGTATGACTGGTTCAGGGTCTTCAGTTGGGAGTAGGACTGGTTCAGGGTCTTCAGTTGGGAGTAGGACTGGTTCAGGGTCTTCGGTTGGGAGTAGGACTGGTTCAGGGTCTTCAGTTGGGAGTAGGACTGGTTCAGGGTCTTCAGTTGGGAGTAGGGCTGGTTCAGGGTCTTCAGTTGCGAGTAGGACTGGTTCAGGGTCTTCAGTTGGGAGTAGGACTGGTTCAGGGTCTTCAGTTGGGAGTAGGACTGGTTCAGGGTCTTCAGTTGGGAGTAGGACTGGTTCAGGGTCTTCAGTTGGGAGTAGGGCTGGTTCAGGGTCTTCAGTTGGGAGTAGGACTGGTTCAGGGTCTTCAGTTGGGAGTAGGACTGGTTCAGGGTCTTCAGTTGGGAGTAGGACTGGTTCAGGGTCTTCAGTTGGGAGTAGGGCTGGTTCAGGGTCTTCAGTTGGGAGTAGGACTGGTTCAGGATCTTCATTTGGGAGTAGGACTGGTTCAGGGTCTTCAGTTGGGAGTAGGACTGGTTCAGGGTCTTCAGTTGGGAGTAGGGCTGGTTCAGGGTCTTCAGTTGGGAGTAGGACTGGTTCAGGGTCTTCAGTTGGGAGTAGGACTGGTTCAGGGTCTTCAGTTGGGAGTAGGACTGGTTCAGGGTCTTCAGTTGGGAGTAGGACTGGTTCAGGGTCTTCAGTTGGGAGTAGGGCTGGTTCAGGGTCTTCAGTTGGGAGTAGGACTGGTTCAGGATCTTCATTTGGGAGTAGGACTGGTTCAGGGTCTTCAGTTGGGAGTAGGACTGGTTCAGGGTCTTCAGTTGGGAGTAGGGCTGGTTCAGGGTCTTCAGTTGGGAGTAGGACTGGTTCAGGGTCTTCAGTTGGGAGTAGGACTGGTTCAGGGTCTTCAGTTGGGAGAAGGACTGGTTCAGGGTCTTCAGTTGGGAGTAGGGCTGGTTCAGGGTCTTCAGTTGGAAGTAGGGCTGGTTCAGGGGTATGGGGATGGGGAGACAGGGCTGCTGAGCCTGAAGCTGTATCTGTTGGGCCTGGCACCAGACAGGGGCAGGGACAACTGATTTTGTATGAATAGTTTGCTAAAAGTTTGCCTTTTGATTAAAAGTCGAATAAAAGAGGAGCAAAAAGTAAACACAGAATTTTCTGTGAACATATTAAGTAGCTAATGTCAGAGGAGCAAAAGTAGCCTATTTCACTATGGACTGAACTAACAGGTTAATTTCCACCACGGACTACACCCACCTTCCTTTGTGATAAATGGTGTGACATACAGTCACACTTTCTTTTCTCTCTCCTGTCTTTCTTTTCTTTCTTTTTGTTTTTTGAAAGCCAGATGTTTCTTTAGGAGGCTGAGACAGGATGCTCCACCAGCACTCCTTACTGCTAGCAAGTACCATTCAGGCCTGGTTTGGGGGCCGGACCGAACCATTTCATGTAAATAGAGGGGGGAGGGAGAGGGTCTCGGGATATTTACTTTTAGCCAAAAACAAGAAAAGAAAAAGAAACCGTTAGTTTTATTAGTACATTGTAAATAACATATTATATTAATTATGTAACTAATGTACCTAATGTTCTAATATTTACACAGGTTGGGCTCAAAACAGGTGGGTCCTTGAATGACGGGTCGCCGGTGTAAACATTGAGTTGTTATCTTGCCTGAAATGCACATCTTTTTCTTTTTTTTTATCTTTATAGAATTTTAACCCATTTTGAGTCAGCGCATCAAAGTCAAAAATATAACTAATTTATATTTAAGAAATGTCCCCTCGGGGATCAATAAATTACCTATCTATGTATTTTAGCGCTTGGCTCTATGCAGACGCTCGTCAGCATTTTACAGACAGACTGGCCGCAGGACTGAACAAGGAATGTATCCTACAATATAAAGATAACTTGAAAACTAAATACGATGAAAAGTATTAAGGTGGAATGGGCGTTGCTTTGGTGTCATGTTTCAGGTAAGATATTTATTCCATCATAATACAGTCGATTTTGGTGTGTTTTTTAGGGAAAAGCACCGTACATTTGCGTAAGGTGTGGTGTAATGCAATACATTATGACTGTAGTCAATTCAATAGCCTATGTAAAATATTTGTATATATTGTATATGTCCCTAACTATATAAACTATTTAAAATCATGCAGTTGGCTTTAGCCAGTACAAAAGATAATGTGGCCATATCGGAAGTTAATAGGTTGGTCATGTCATATATGCGGAGAACTTTTGTCCTCTTTTGTCATCGACAGTTTTGACTAAGATGAATGTGTTTCTATATTTTGTTATATGCCTACTGTAGGTTCTGACGGTTATAATGCGTGAACACGTCTTTTTGTGATCCTATAGTCCTATAGACTAACATAACAGTTTGTGTTTCCGACACTAGTAAAATGCCTAGATGCAAATGTTTCAACACTTTATTAAACCGTGTAAAAAGCTATATTGTAAACTGTATGGTTCGAAGCCCTGAATGCAGATTGGCTGAAAGCCGTGTTATATCAGACATGAAACCATGGGTATTACTAAACATTTATTTTTACTGCTCTAATTACGTTGGTAACCAGTTTATAATAGCAATAAGGCACCTCGTGGGTTTGTGATATATGGCCAATATACCACAGCTAAGGGCTGTGTCCTAGCCATAAAACACACCACCTCAGGCCT
The DNA here is from genome assembly GCA_023634145.1 of Thymallus thymallus. NCBI lineage: Eukaryota > Metazoa > Chordata > Actinopteri > Salmoniformes > Salmonidae > Thymallus > Thymallus thymallus. The sequence goes on from CM042424.1 coordinate 13,854,840, forward strand.
TTTTTTTTTCATTCTAATCTTTGTTATTTTGTGTCAGTGTTTGTTTATCCTGGTTGAGCAGGAAAACTAATAGACATAGAGAAACACAGAGCACCATGTTAATGTAGACATTAAGGACTGGTTTCCCAGACACATTTTAATTTAAAGTGGTGTTTAGTCAAGTACCAGTCTGACAACATTTATTACATCTCTAATCAACTGTTAGTTCAGATCTTTGCTAGCTACGAAATGTATTCTAAATGTGCACCAGTTAGGTTTCAGACCAAGGTATAATGTGTATCAGCTAGTTATAGCTAACATCCTGGGTCACGTTCAGCAGGAGGAAATGTTTTGGAATGTACAGAAAATTATAGATATATGCTATGTAGAACAAACATGCCTCTGGAATAAAGTCTGCTCTATTCATGGGATTTCTATCTGCAACATTCTAGAACATTTTGTAACTTAATGTGGCCCTGGTAACATTATCAGTTACATTACCTGCAACTCAATATTAGGAAGGTGTTCTTAATATCTTGTACACTCAGTGAATATTCTTATATACAGTTGAAGTTGGAAGTTTACATACACTTAGGTTGAAGTCATTAAAACTCATTTTTCAACCACTCCACAGATTTCATGTTAACAAACTATGGTTTTGGCAAGTCGGTTAGGACGTCTACTTTGTGCATGACACAAGTAATTCTTCCAACAATTGTTTACAGACAAATTATTTAACTTATAATTCACTATATCATAATTCCAGTGGGTCAGAAGTTTACATACACTGAGTTTACCGTGCCTTTAAACAGCATGGAAAATTCCAGAAAATTATGTCATGGCTTCAGCAAACGACCTTGTGAAGATGCTGGAGGAAACAGGTATAAAAAAGCTTGACTACGGTTTGCAACTGCACATGGGGACAAGATGGTACTTTTTGGAGAAATGTCCTCTGGTCTGATGAAACAAAAATAGAACTGTTTGCCCATAATGACCATCGTTATGTTTGGAGGAAAAAAGGGGGAAGCTTGCAAGCCGAAGAATACCATCCCAACCGTGAAGCACGGGGGTGGCAGCATCATGTTGTGGTGGTGCTTTGCTGCAGGAGGGGCTGGTGCACTTCACAAAATAGATGGCATCATGAGGAAGGAAAATGATGTGGATATATTGAAGCAACATCTCAAGACATCAGTCAGGAAGTTAAAGCTTGGTTGCAAATGGGTCTTCCAAATGGACCATGACCCCAAGCATACTTTCAAAGTTGTGGCAAAATGGCTTAAGGACAACAAAGTCAAGGTATTGGAGTGGCCATTACAAAGCCCTGACCTCAATCATGTAGAAAATCTGTGGGCAGAACTGAAAAAGTGTGTGCGAGCAAGGAAGCCTACAAACCTGACTCAGTTACACCAGTTCTGTCAGGAGGAATGGGCCAAAATTCACCCAACTTATTGTGGGAGCTTGTGGAAGGCTTCCCCGAAACGTTTGACCCAAGTTAAACAATTTAAATGCAATGCTACCAAATACTAATTGAGTGTATGTTAACTTCTGACCCACTGGGAATGTGATGAAAGAAATAAAAGCTGAAATAAAATCACTCTACTATTCTGACATTTCACATTCTTAAAATATAGTGGTGATCCTAACTGACCCAAGACAGGGATTTTTTACTAGGATTAAATGTCAGGAATTGTGAAAAACTGTGTTTAAATGTACTTCAACTGTGTTTATACACCCCCAGTCAAAAGTTAGTAATATTACTCATTCAAGGGTTTTTCTTTATTTGTTCTATTTTTTACATTGTAGAATAAAAGTGAAGACATCAAAACTATGACTTAACACATATGGAATCATGTAGTAACCAAAAAAGTGTTAAACAAATCAAAATATATTTTATATTTGAGATCCTTCATAGCTACCCTTTGCCTTGATGGTCATCTGTTGTAAAATCATTTTAGGAAAAAAGAATACAGCCTTTAATGGTAAACAATAGATAAGTAAATCAATAACAGTAGCGAGGCTATATACAGGTGGTACCGGTACAGAGTCAATGTGAGGAGGTTATATACAGGAAGTACCAGTACAGAGTCAATGTGAGGAGGCTATATACAGGGGTACCAGTACAGAGTCAATGTGAGGAGGTTATATACAGGGGTACCAGTACAGAGTCAATGTGAGGAGGCTATATACAGGGGTACCAGTACAGAGTCAATGTGAGGAGGTTATATACAGGAAGTCCCAGTACAGAGTCAATGTGAGGAGGCTATATACAGGGGTACCAGTACAGAGTCAATGTGAGGAGGCTATATACAGGGGTACCAGTACAGAGTCAATGTGAGGAGGCTATATACAGGGGTACCGGTACAGAGTCAATGTGAGGAGGCTATATACAGGTGGTACCGGTACAGAGTCAATGTGAGGAGGTTATATACAGGAAGTACCAGTACAGAGTCAATGTGAGGAGGCTATATACAGGAAGTACCAGTACAGAGTCAATGTGAGGAGGCTATGTACAGGGGTACCAGTACAGAGTCAATGTGAGGAGGCTATATACAGGTGGTACCAGTACAGAGTCAATGTGAGGAGGCTATATACAGGGGTACCAGTACAGAGTCAATGTGAGGAGCTTATATACAGGAAGTACCAGTACAGAGTCAATGTGAGGAGGCTATATTCAGGGGTACCAGTACAGAGTCAATGTGAGGAGGCTATATACAGGTGGTACCAGTACAGAGTCAATGTGAGGAGGCTATATACAGGGGTACCGTTACAGAGTCAATGTGAGGAGGCTATATACAGGGGGTAGCAGTACAGAGTCAATGTGAGGAGGCTATATACAGTAAGTACCAGTACAGAGTCAATGTGAGGAGGCTATATACAGGAAGTATCAGTACAGAGTCAATGTGAGGAGGCTATATACTGGAAGTACCAGTACAGAGTCAATGTGAGGAGGCTAAATACAGGGCTACTGATACAGAGTCAATGTGAGGAGGCTATATACTGGAAGTACCAGTACAGAGTCAATGTAAGGAGGCTATATACAGGTGGTACCAGTACAGAGTCAATGTGAGGAGGCTATATACAGGGGTACCAGTACAGAGTCAATGTGAGGAGGCTATATACAGGGGTACCGTTACAGAGTCAATGTGAGGAGGCTATATACAGTAAGTACCAGTATAGAGTCAATGTGAGGAGGCTATATACAGGAAGTATCAGTACAGAGTCAATGTGAGGAGGTTATATACAGGTGGTACCGGTACAGAGTCAATGTGAGGAGGTTATATACAGGAAGTACCAGTACAGAGTCAATGTGAGGAGGCTATATACAGGAAGTATCAGTACAGAGTCAATGTGAGGAGGCTATATACAGGAAGTATCAGTACAGAGTCAATGTGAGGAGGTTATATACAGGTGGTACCGGTACAGAGTCAATGTGAGGAGGCTATATACAGTAAGTACCAGTACAGAGTCAATGTGAGGAGGCTATATACAGGAAGTATCAGTACAGAGTCAATGTGAGGAGGCTATATACTGGAAGTACCAGTACAGAGTCAATGTGAGGAGGCTATATACAGGGCTACTGATACAGAGTCAATGTGAGGAGGCTATATACAGGTGGTACCGATACAGAGTCAATGTGAGGAGGCTATATACAGGAAGTACCAGTACAGAGTCAATGTAAGGAGGCTATATACAGGTGGTACCGATACAGAGTCAATGTGAGGAGGCTATATACAGGAAGTACCAGTACAGAGTCAATGTGAGGAGGCTATATACAGGGGTACCAGTACAGAGTCAATGTGAGGAGGCTATATACAGGGGTACCGTTACAGAGTCAATGTGAGGAGGCTATATACAGTAAGTACCAGTATAGAGTCAATGTGAGGAGGCTATATACAGGAAGTATCAGTACAGAGTCAATGTGAGGAGGTTATATACAGGTGGTACCGGTACAGAGTCAATGTGAGGAGGTTATATACAGGAAGTACCAGTACAGAGTCAATGTGAGGAGGCTATATACAGGGGTACCAGTACAGAGTCAATGTGAGGAGGCTATATACAGGGGTACCAGTACAGAGTCAATGTGAGGAGGCTATATACAGGGGTACTCATACAGAGTCAATGTGAGGAGGCTATATATAGGAAGTACCAGTACAGAGTCAATGTGAGGAGGCTATATACAGGGGTACTCATACAGAGTCAATGTGAGGAGGCTATATATAGGAAGTACCAGTACAGAGTCAATGTGAGGAGGCTATATACAGGAAGTACCAGTACAAAGTCAATGTGAGGAGGCTATATACAGGGCTACTGATACAGAGTCAATGTGAGGTTTTATGCTCTTTAGTGATATTTTCAGCATTGGTCATCTTTGGTAAAACCATTTTATGAAAAAAGAATACAGCCCATGTTGTGATGTTTACTTGTCTTTATTGTCAACTATAATTATAGTATCAACAGATGAGACAGAAATATGAAAGAGGGTTAACCATGGTAGGGTTTATTGATACATGTAGTTAGTATTTATTGGGCTGTTGTGTAATGAATGATTTAAATAACTTTTCATTAGATAACAAGTTGTATGTTTTGATGGAGGTAGTTGATTCTGTGTTTATATGTAATGAATCATAACGCATTTGAAATGTGTCATTTTAACCAACGTGTTTCAGTTTAGGGTTACATGTTAATTGTTTAGAAAACTTTAATTCTGTTTGGACACATTTTCTCAAGAAATCGAGAAACTGTAATTTGCTACATTAATATGTTATTAGAGAATAACTATGATATTTAAGTCAAAGCGTTGATATTGTGTCTCTGTTTCTCTTCACAGTACTCTGCTCAGCCCAGCATTCAGCCCAACCTGAGACCCACCAGGTGAAAGGCATTGTGGGAAAGATTCACTGTTTTCCAGTAATGGTGTTGAAGTTTGGCAATTTACTCTATGGAGACCTTGGCAATATTGCACAGGTGTTCCCTGTTAAACAAAGTAATACCAACCTTGTGAAGAGATTTAAAAACCGCCTTCACTGGAACAATGTTACTGGATTCTTCACTTTGTCAGACCTACGAATAGAAGATTCTGGGGTTTATTCTCTGGAGAATACAGATGGAGATGGAGAGAAGATGACACATACATTTAATCTGACTGTGTACTGTAAGTGTGTGGTGTGTGTGTGTGTGTGTGTGTAGAAACTATAATAAAGTGGTTGCTTTATTGGTTCAGTAAAAAGCTGAGGGGCGGGGCTGGAGAAATGGAACCACTCTCAAATTCATAGACAGAGATATGGATGCAAGGACTGATCAACCATTATATAAACATTATAGTTGTAAACATTTATTGAGACTATATAGTGTTTTTTACTATTTCTTGTTTACAAACACTGGAGTAAAACAAGCTGATGGTTTCTATGACGGGGACTAAGCTCATGAGGCATTTATAAGATATATTCTTCATGAATCAATGAGTATATATCATTAATTTATAAGTTCAAAGATGGATGTAGCAACTGCTCTTTGCCACGTCAAAGATCCATTTCACCAATTCCCATTTTTTCACTACTTGTCTCCCAGATGTTGTGTCCAAACCTCAGGTGACGGTCCATGACAACATCTCCTGTAGCGTGGTGTGTTCTGTGGAGAACGGGAGAGTGGTGACCCTGTCCTGGTACAGAGGAGGGGAGATACTCAACCAGAGCAGCAGCCCTGACCTCAACATCACCCTCTCTCTACCTCTCAAGATGGATGAACAGAACAGAGACTCTTACAGATGTGAGGCTGCCAACCCAGTCAGCAAGGAGACAGCTGTTGTTCCACATTCCTGTATAGAGAGTGATCCCACCAAGGTGACAGGTAAAAACATGTACAGTAGCAGTGTTAAATAGCTGATATCCAGACAATACCAACTTCTATATGAAACAATAGGTATGGTAGAGCTAATTTTATGAAACGCAATGTTTTAATTCAAATATCTCTTTTTTTGTCTTTAGATGGTGATAAGAGGACTCGAGGTTGTATTATTATTCCTGTAATCTGTGTTTTAATTGTCTTGGGGCTGGTTGGAGTTGCAATCTATCTGAAGAAGAAGGGACATGAACCTTCACAAGGCAGGTATTCATCTTTTAGCGGGGTGAAGTCAGTCTCCTTGTCAAATTCAAACCTTTTTTAATTATCAAGGATAGTGTTTTGGAAAAGGTAAGAAATGTTGGCCTGAACAACTGATGCAGATCAAATGAAGTTCATATCTTCCACACTTCCTCTGCTTGGTCAGACAGTGTCATTATCTCAGACAACTTCTCTAAATGTTGAAAAAGCAGAAGGTACACAATCATTACTTTATAGCTTCTCTGGCGCCATAAAGACCGCTAGCACAGACACAGGTATCCATAGTAACATGAGTCCTTAGTGTTTGCAGAACCTGTCCTGGAGGTGAGCATTTGTGCATATCTGTCAGTTCCTCCCAGCCACACTGTATATTTCATTTCCTTTATTTACCTTTATAGATTCACCAGGAAGAAAGCAAGATGACATTCTGTATGCAGAGATAACTCACATTAAACCAGCAGATAACCAGGTTAGTAATAATGCTACAGGCTGATAAACATAGGAGACGTAATACAGCAGCTTTTACAGTCCTCATGGCTACAACTGTAGCTCTGTACCAGTGGGTTAATGAGGTCTTGAGTTGTACAGACCACCTGAGTTTAATAACCGGTCTGATGTCATTGCAACCAATGTTGCCCATATGATATGGTTGGTTTACACATGAGAAGCCACACAGCATATTGTATATACAGTACCAGTCAAATGTTTCAAATGGATGGGTAAGTGGGTCCAAACTTTGACTGGTACTGAAAAATGAACAAAAATATACATGTAACATGTAAAGTGTTGTTCCCATGTTCCATGAGCTGAAATAAATGATCCCATAAATGTTCCATATTTTGTTTTTTATTTTATTTTTATTTAACCTTCATTTAACTAGGCAAGTCAGTTAAGAACACATTCTTATTTACAATGACGGACGACGCTAGGCCAATTGTGCGCAGCCCTATGGGACTCCCAATCACGTGCGGATGTGATACAGCCTGGATTAGAACCAGGTTGTCTGCAGTGAGGGGTGGGTGTGCTGAGGAGTATTTCTGTCTGTAATAAAGTCATTTTGTGGGGAAATTATTATAGTCTAAAACTAATTCTTATTGTCTGTAATTTATTTCAGTTAACAGTATTTGCCAAGTCTGTGGATGTTTAAGCTTGGCATCATGGTTCCTCCCACTAGATTTAGGAAAGATCCTAGATGTCTTGACTGTTGAGTTTCCTACTGCAGAACAATGATAATAGACCAGAGAGCATCAGACGTGTCCTGTTTCCTTCCTCTGGTACAAAGATTATAATAAAGACACATAATAGTCCAGAACAATGATAATAGACCAGAGAGCATCAGACGTGTCCTGTTTCCTTCCTCTGGTACAAAGATTCTAATAAAGAAACATAATAGTCCAGAACAATGATAATAGACCAGAGAGCATCAGACGTGTCCTGTTTCCTTCCTCTGGTACAAAGATTCTAATAAAGAAACATAATAGTCCAGAACAATGATAATAGACCAGAGAGCATCAGACGTGTCCTGTTTCCTTCCTCTGGTACAAAGATTCTAATAAAGACACATAATAGTCCAGAACAATGATAATAGACCAGAGAGCATCAGACGTGTCCTGTTTCCTTCCTCTGGTACAAAGATTATAATAAAGACACATAATAGTCCATAACAATGATAATAGACCAGAGAGCATCAGACGTGTCCTGTTTCCTTCCTCTGGTACAAAGATTCTAATAAAGAAACATAATAGTCCAGAACAATGATAATAGACCAGAGAGCATCAGACGTGTCCTGTTTCCTTCCTCTGGTACAAAGATTCTAATAAAGACACAAAATAGTCCAGAACAATGATAATAGACCAGAGAGCATCAGACGTGTCCTGTTTCCTTCCTCTGGTACAAAGATTCTAATAAAGACACATAATAGTCCAGAACAATGATAATAGACCAGAGAGCATCAGACATGTCCTGTTTCCTTCCTCTGGTACAAAGATTCTAATAAAGACACATAATAGTCCAGAACCATGATAATAGACCAGAGAGCTTATTGTGGGAAGCTTCCCGAAACGTTTGACCCAAGTTAAACAATTTAAAGGCAATACTACCAATGCCCCTCTTACCTTGTCCCTCTCAATCCTTCCCTCCCTACTTCCCTCTCTCTTCCTGTCTAGGAGGAGCGAACATGTATACAAGGACTGTATCCACTTACAGACAACCCTAAGCTGACATCAGTTTATGATACAGTCCAGTTACATCACATGGCTGCCAGCGAGGATGTTAACACTTCATGAAGTAAGGTTCTGAGAGAGTGACATGATAATTCACATCCAAGAGAAGGCATTATATCCTTAAGAGAACTTTAAGACAAAATCCTAGTAAATATTCATCTAGAAAACATAATGGAGGCAGAGTTGTTACTGGAGAATGTAGGAGCCTCTCCTGTATCTTTTAATAGCTGGTCATTATTTAGCTTGTCAGTAGATAGCAGCTGTGTACATATCATATAAAGACCAGATGTTTGGTGAGGTACATATCATATAAAGACCAGATGTTTGGTGAGGTACATATCATATAAAGACCAGATGTTTGGTGAGGTAAAGCCACCTACTCCTTAGACAAGGTGGTTGTTAGGTTATGTTAGAAACAAAAGGTCCATAGGTTTATGTTTCCTTTCACCATGTAGATTCTGTTGAAACATTTCTGAGTGGTACATCTTGATTAGCATTTAGACTCAGAAAGTGATCTTGTGGTGGAAAAAACTCTTTCCTCATACTAAAAAATAAAAGCACTTTTGGAGTTTGTAGAATCAAGATAGACTTTTATTACAGGAGCAACAAAAGTAGAGTGGACCTGCAGATCGACTAACTTTCCATCTCCCAGTTCTGGTATTCAAATGATTATTCATAGGACACATTTGGCCACACCCACTGGGTTATATTCTTTCCCTCTTCACAGGTCTCCAAACCCTGAGGCTCTCCCTTATTACTTCCTTATTAGGAGACCCCTTGCTTCTTCCTTACTAGGAGACCCCTTGTTTCTTCCTTATTAGGAGATCCCTTACTTGTCTCTTACTAGGAGACCCCTTGCTTCTTCCTTATTAGGAGATCCCTTACTTCTCTACTTCTCTCTTACTAGGAGACCCCTTGCTTCTTCCTTATTAGGAGATCCCTTGTTTCTTCCTTACTAGGAGATCCCTTGCTTCTTCCTTATTAGGAGACCCCTTGCTTCGTCCTTACTAGGAGACCCCTTGCTTCTCCCTTACTAGGAGATCCCTTGTTTCTTCCTTATTAGGAGATCCCTTGCTTCTTCCTTATTAGGAGACCCCTTGCTTCTTCCTTACTAGGAGACCCCTTGCTTCTCCCTTACTAGGAGATCCCTTGTTTCTTCCTTATTAGGAGACCCCTTGCTTCTTCCTTACTAGAAGACCCCTTGCTTCTCCCTTATTAGGAGATCCCTTGCTTCTTCCTTATTAGGAGATCCCTTACTTCTTCCTAACTAGGAGACCCCTTGCCTTTTCCTTACTAGGAGATCCCTTGTTTCTTCCTTATTAGGAGATCCCTTACTTCTTCCTTATTAGGAGACCCCTTGCTTTTTCCTTACTAGGAGATCCCTTGCTTCTTCCTTATTAGGAGACCCCTTGTTTCTTCCTTACTAGGAGATCCCTTGCTTCTTCCTTATTAGGAGATCCCTTACTTCTTCCTTATTGGGAGACCCCTTGTTTCTTCCTTATTAGGAGAACCCTTGCTTCTTCCTTATTATGAGACCCCTTGTTTCTTCCTTATTAGGGGAACCCTTGCTTCTTCCTTATTAGGAGACCCCTTGTTTCTTCCTTATTAATAGTCCCCTTGCTTCTTCCTTATTAGGAGACCCCTTGCTTCTTCCTTATTTGGAGACCCCTTGCTTCTTCCTTATTAGGAGACCCCTTGCTTCTTCCTTATTAGGAGACCCCTTGCTTCTTCCTTATTAGGAGACCCCATGCTTCTTCCTTATTAGGAGACCCCTTGCTTCTTCCTTACTAGGAGACCCCTTGCTTCTTCCTTACTAGGAGAGCCCTTGCTTCTTCCTTATTAGGAGATCCCTTGCTTCTTCCTTATTAGGAGATCCCTTACTTCTTCCTAACTAGGAGACCCCTTGCCTTTTCCTTACTAGGAGATCCCTTGTTTCTTCCTTATTAGGAGATCCCTTACTTCTTCCTTATTAGGAGACCCCTTGCTTTTTCCTTACTAGGAGATCCCTTGCTTCTTCCTTATTAGGAGACCCCTTGTTTCTTCCTTACTAGGAGATCCCTTGCTTCTTCCTTATTAGGAGATCCCTTACTTCTTCCTTATTGGGAGACCCCTTGTTTCTTCCTTATTAGGAGAACCCTTGCTTCTTCCTTATTATGAGACCCCTTGTTTCTTCCTTATTAGGGGAACCCTTGCTTCTTCCTTATTAGGAGACCCCTTGTTTCTTCCTTATTAATAGTCCCCTTGCTTCTTCCTTATTAGGAGACCCCTTGCTTCTTCCTTATTTGGAGACCCCTTGCTTCTTCCTTATTAGGAGACCCCTTGCTTCTTCCTTATTAGGAGACCCCTTGCTTCTTCCTTATTAGGAGACCCCATGCTTCTTCCTTATTAGGAGACCCCTTGCTTCTTCCTTACTAGGAGACCCCTTGCTTCTTCCTTACTAGGAGAGCCATTGCTTCTTCCTTATTAGGAGATCCCTTGCTTCTTCCTTATTAGGAGACCCCTTGCTTCTTCCTTATTAGGAGACCCCTTGCTTCTTCCTTACTAGGAGATCCCTTGTTTCTTCCTTATTAGGAGACCCCTTGCTTCTTCCTTATTAGGAGACCCCTTGCTTCTTCCTTACTAGGAGTCCCCTTGCTTCTCCCTTACTAGGAGATCCCTTGTTTCTTCCTTATTAGGAGATCCCTTACTTCTTCCTTATTAGGAGATCCCTTACCTCTTCCTTACTATGAGACTCCTTGCTTTTTCCATAATAGGAGATCCCTTGTTTCTTCCTTATTAGGAGATCCCTTACTTCTTCCTTACTAGGAGATCCCTTGCTTCTTCCTTATTAGGAGACCCCTTGTTTCTTCCTTATTAAGAGTCCCCTTGCTTCTTCCTTATTAGGAGACCCCTTGCTTCTTCCTTACTAGGAGATCCCTTGTTTCTTCCTTATTAGGAGACCCCTTGCTTCTTCCTTATTAGGAGACCCCTTGCTTCTTCCTTACTAGGAGTCCCCTTGCTTCTCCCTTACTAGGAGATCCCTTGTTTCTTCCTTATTAGGAGATCCCTTACTTCTTCCTTATTAGGAGATCCCTTACCTCTTCCTTACTAGGAGACTCCTTGCTTTTTCCTTAATAGGAGATCCCTTGTTTCTTCCTTATTAGGAGATCCCTTACTTCTTCCTTACTAGGAGATCCCTTGCTTCTTCCTTATTAGGAGACCCCTTGTTTCTTCCTTATTAAGAGTCCCCTTGCTTCTTCCTTATTAGGAGACCCCTTGCTTCTTCCTTATTTGGAGACCCCTTGCTTCTTCCTTATTAGGAGACCCCTTACTTCTTCCTTACTAGGAGATCCCTTGCTTTTTCCTTATTAGGAGACCCCTTGTTTCTTCCTTATTAGGAGATCCCTTGCTTCTTCCTTATTAGGAGACCCCTTGTTTCTTCCTTATTAGGAGAACCCTTGCTTCTTCCTTATTATGAGATCCCTTGTTTCTTCCATATTAGGAGACCCCTTGCTTCTTCCTTATTCGGAGACCCCTTGCTTCTTCCTTCCTAGGAGACCCCTTGCTTCTTCCTTATTAGGAGACCCCTTGCTTCTTCCTTACTAGGAGATCCCTTGCTTCTTCCTTACTAGGAGATCCCAGGCTTCTTCCTTACTAGGAGATCCCTTGTTTCTTCCTTATTAGGAGATCCCTTGCTTCTTCCTTACTAGGAGACCCCTTATTTCTTCCTTATTTGGAGATCCCTTGCTTCTTCCTTATTAGGATACCCCTTGTTTCTTCCTTATTAGGAGACCCCTTGCTTCTTCCTTATTAGGAGACCCCTTGTTTCATCCTTATTAGGAGACCCCTTGCTTCTTCCTTATTAGGAGACCCCTTGCTTCTTCCTTATTAGGAGACCCCTTGCTTCTTCCTTATTAGGAGACCCCTTGCTTCTTCCTTATTAGGAGACCCCTTGCTTCTTCCTTATTAGGAGACCCCTTGCTTCTTCCTTATTAGGAGACCCCTTGCTTCTTCCTTATTAGGAGACCCCTTGCTTCTTCCTTACTAGGAGAGCCCTTGCTTCTTCCTTATTAGGAGATCCCTTGTTTCTTCCTTACTAGGAGATCCCTTGTTTCTTCCTTATTAGGAGACCCCTTGCTTCTTCCTTATTAGGAGACCACTTGCTTCTTCCTTATTAGGAGACCCCTTGCTTCTTCCTTATTAGGAGACCCCTTGCTTCTTCCTTACTAGGAGATCCCTTGCTTCTTCCTTACTAGGAGACCCCTCCTGCTTGGTTACACCCATTCTATTCTCCACCCTGGTCTCAAAACCCCTGATACTATTTCTCCTTATTTTGAGACCATAGTGGCACATCCAAACTCTTCTTAAAATAAAAATAGTGTGCTCCACATACGTTAGCCCACATATATACCTGTTAACAAATACCAAATCTACTGATACCATAGTGAGTTGTTCCACTGTTATTTCATTTTCATACATTTCTATTTCAGAGTAGTCACTGAGACAGAATATTAAGATAATATAATTCACATTTCACTATTTTAAAATAAGCTTACGATAAAGATTTGTGTACTGAGCTTTTTTTTGTAATGAGCTTCAATATATTAAGTCAGACTTACCCATACATTTCATTTAAAGGTATACAATCTCTGATATTTACATGCTTGAAAAATATACTTACCTTTATCACAACTCACAATATGATTGAAGTTTATTCCATAGTTTATAATTTTGTCATTTTAGTTTTTGTAAACAAAGAATGTATTTCTACAACATTGGCATTTCTCCAGAGACTCACAACCTCCAGATTCTGCTTTTAGTGTTTGACCTAGATGGTGTGTGTGTATTTATTGATATGTAGGCTACGTGCGCCATTTTTTATTGATGTAGTTTTGTCCCTGAGCTGTATTATATCATGTTTTGGAATACTTGTAATTATACTTCAGTGTTACCATAGTAACTACTGACATAAAGATCTAAGAACATTGAAGTAGAAAACTTGGTGGAGACCAATACTTCTGTCATTCTCAAAAGGTTTGGCCACGACTGTATGTATTGATATGTAGGCTACGTGTGGTGCCTTTTTTTAAAGTTATTGATGTAGTTCTGTCCTTGAGCTGTTCTTGTCTATTAATGTTCTGTATTATGTCATGTTTTGTGTTTTGTGTTGAACCCCAGGAAGAAAAGCTGCTGCTTTCCCAATAGGTAATGGGGACCCTAATAAAATACCAGATAATGTAGCCTACTTCTAGGGTCAAACTAGGAAAGACCAGTGTAAATGTTTGGTGGTTTTCAAGTGTGTTTCTCTTTTTATTGAGTTTAAGTGTATTTGGGACGTTTTGTCCAGATACTTTTCATTTCAGGCAGCTGTTCATTTGTCATTTAAAATAATGATGACTAATCCTGTTAAAGTTCAAGCATTGCTTTCAAGGAAACAATGTGTTTTTCTTCTAATGTTTTTTGTTCTCAAACCTTTCTATGCTTTTACGTTTGGTCTGTTGTCATGTATTATTGTGCTAATTTATATTCTAAATAAAAATATGTCTTGTAAATTATGGCAATTATATGTTTAATCACATTTGGTCAGAAAACAAGAGTGCCTCATTTATCGTTCGGTTTATTTATGTGATGTATATTTACACAAAGTTTAGATTGCGCATTATTGTGACTCCAGTGTTTTGTTACAGGAAATGAGTAACATTCCTGTATAAAACCCAGATTAGCCATACACTCTTTAAGTATCACAACTCAGACAGAGACCCAAGTGCAGACGCAGGAGGCAGGTAGAATGTCAAGTATGTATTTACTTTACAAAATCGGAAGGCTATATCTCGTTGTCGTAGGCAGGCAAAGGATTTGGTACACAGGCGTTCAGAGGTACAGAGACGGCAGGCAGGAATCAGGTTGTGTAAACAGGCAGGGGTACGGTAACAGGAGAACTAAACAGACAGCAGGTATTACTAGGAATGCGGGCACGACCTGGTGAAACACACAAGACGAACTGGCAACCAGACCAATGAACAGATACAGATTAAATACACAAGGAATAAGGGAACATAGGAAACACCTGGTAGAGGAGGAGCCAGGGAGAACAGGTGAACGGAATTAGGGTATGACATTAAGAGGTGATGAGCTACATACTGTGTAGAGAAGGGAAAGCAATACATGGTCTATCATGATAAACTAGACCTACATTCTCCAGTAACAACTGTGCCTCCATGACGTTTTCTAGATTAATATTTCTAGATTAATATTTACTAGAATTGTGTCTTAAAGTACTCTTAAGGATATAATGCTTTCTCTTGGATGCTGGGCTGAATGCTGGGCTTCACAGAGTAGATATCTCTGCACAGAGTAGATATCTTAGATATCTCAGTATCAACACACTTGTCACAAAGTACAGTATATATTTTATACGTAAGCTAGAACATTTAGAGTCAGTTCTTTCCAGTTTAGACCCCCTAAAAAACACTGTCCTTTTTTGCTCATGCTACATCACTCATCTTGAAACTAACTGCAGCATTTTCACCCCTCTCACTTGTCTGCCCATTATCTATTTAATAAAGCACATTACCTGTTCCTCAATCACTCGTCTTTCACTCTACCATCTGGCCTCTAAATGACAGATAGACACTGACCACGTAATCACAGGAAACCACAAACATGTTCTGTTTAGAGTGGAGCAGTCGAACCTTTAACATGCAGTGTTAATACATGCCTAATTTGAATGAAATGCATGAATGAAAAGCTGATCGGTTGAATTACACTTTTTTTTAAATCATTTACCTATTTAACAAAGCACATTACCTGTTCCTCAATCACTCGTCTTTCACTCTACCATCTGGCCTCTAAATGACAGATAGACACTGACCACGTAATCACAGGAAACCACAAACATGTTCTGTTTAGAGTGGAGCAGTCGAACCTTTAACATGCAGTGTTAATACATGCCTAATTTGAATGAAATGCATGAATGAAAAGCTGATCGGTTGAATTACACTTTTTTTAAATCAGTTATGTTAATTGTGAAGATACTCCTATAAAAAAAAATCTATTGTCCAAGCCTGCATGTTTCTATCATAATCAGTTCAAAAGTTTTTACTTAGGGATGGCCAAAATTAGGGTGACTAAATCAATGGAGGCCCGAGAAAGAAAGTGGTCAAAAATCTGTAAAGTAGCATTATGTCAGCTAGGCTGGATGCTGTGCGAGAATTAAGGCATCCTGTTGAACTGTCACGAATGGGTGTATGGAAAGACCAAGACGCAGCTTAGGGATTATAGTTCGTCATTTATTTCTACTATGTATAACCTGTACAAATGACTGAACGAACTCTACAACAAAACCGAAAACAAACACTATGGAAAAACGTCACGTTCACTAAACACACAAATGGACGGACGTAAAGAAAAAACACTTACTACACCGTGACTGCGACATACATCGATAACATGTAACGATAACAACCCACACCAAGTGAAGGACAGACTCAACATATATTGGATCCCTAATTAGAGACAACGGGTAGCAGCTGCCTCTAATTAGAGATCCACCCAAAACCCACAAAGAAACAGAAAAGAACGACACTGTCAGACTCTGACCAAGCAACATAGAGAAGCCTATTGCTTCTCTATGGCCAGACACTATGGAAAAACGTCACGTTCACTAAACACACAAATGGACGGACGTAAAGAAAAAACACTTACTACACCGTGACTGCGACATACATCGATAACATGTAACGATAACAACCCACACCAAGTGAAGGACAGACTCAACATATATTGGATCCCTAATTAGAGACAACGGGTAGCAGCTGCCTCTAATTAGAGATCCACCCAAAACCCACAAAGAAACAGAAAAGAACGACACTGTCTGACTCTGACCAAGCAACATAGAGAAGCCTATTGCTTCTCTATGGCCAGAGCCTGACATGAACTCTTCATCTTTCTTTTCGAATCTGGAGTTTATAAAACAATATAGAGGTAAGATGTATATTGTGTTTATATTATATATGTTTATATTATATAAAGTATTCAGACCCCTTGACTTTTTCCACATTTTGTTACGTTACAGCCTTATTAAAAAATGTATTAAATACATTTTTTCCTCATAAATCTACACACAATACTCCAAAATGACAAAGCAAAAACAGGTTTTTAGAAATGTTTGCAAATGTATTAAAAATAAAAACAACATTATTTCCATAAGGATTCAGACCCGTCGCTATGAGACTCGAAATTGAGCTCAGGTGCATCCTGTTTCCATTGATCATCCTTGTGATGTTTCTACAACTTGATTGGAGTCCACCTGTGGTAAATTCAATTGATTGGACATGATTTGTAATGACACACACCTGTCTATATAAGGTCCCACAGATGACAGTGCATGTCAGAGCAAAAACCAAGCCATGAGGTTGAAGGAATTGTCCGTAGATCTCAGAGACAGGATTGTGTCGATGCACAGATCTGGGGAAGGGTACCAAAAAAATGTCTGAGTCATTGAAGGTCCCCAAGAACACAGTGGCGTACATCAATCTTAAAGTTTGAAACAACAAAGACTCTTCCTAGAGCTGGCTGCCCGACCAAACTGAGCAATTGGAGGAGAAGGGCCTTGGTCAGGGAGGTGACCAAGAACCCGATGGTCACTCTGACAGAGCTCTAGAGGTCCTATGTGGAGATGGGAGAACCTTCCAGAAGGACAACCATCTCTGCAGCACTCCAGTAATCAGGCTTTTATGGTAGAGTGGCCAGACGGAAGCCACTCCTCAGTGAAAAGAACGACAGCCGGCTTAGAGTTTGCCAAAAGGCACCTAAAGACTCTCAGACCGTGAGAAACAATATTCTCTGGTCTGATGAAACCAAGATTGAACAGAGTAATTTTCATTTCAAGTTAAGGTGTACTGTTAGCTACTTCATTGTTACACATAAATGATTTGGTATTGAGATAAAAACAGCTGCATTGGACCTTTAAGTCAGCAAAATGTGAAGACTGTGCAACTTAGACTTTCACTAGCAACTGTAAATATATTATGGTTGTTCCGTCACGCTGATCTGTGTAATGTAACAAGTGTAACCATCATTGTACTTACCTCCTTTTCTAACAGCCAAGTATGTACCACCAACTAAAACACCAATTAATATAAATATTCCAAGTATAGACAATGTGACCGGCAGTACGATTGGGACATGATTGGGACATGATTAGGACAGGATTGGGACAGGATTGGGGCAGGATTGGGACAGGATTGGGGCAGGATGGGGACATGATTGGGACAGGATTGGGGCAGGATTGGGACAGGATTGGGGCAGGATTGGGGCAGGATTGGGACAGGATTGGTACAGGATTGGGGCAGGATGGGGACATGAGTGGGACAGGATTAGGGCAGGATTGGGGCAGGATTGGGACAGGATTGGGACAGGATTGGGGCAGGATTGGGACAGGATTGGGACAGGATTGGGACAGAATTGGTACAGGATTGGGGCAGGATTGGGACAGGATTGGGGCAGGATTGGGACAGGATTGGGACAGTATTGGGACAGAATTGGGGCAGGATTGGGACAGGACAAAACAGTTCAGAAACAACGTCCGAAGAAAGTCCTAACAACGTCCTTGGGGACGTCCACAGGACAAACCGGGAACTAGACAAAACATCCAGGGGACCATGACACAACGTCCAAAGAAAGTCCTAACAACGTCCTTGGGGACGTCCACAGGACAGACCGGGAACTAGACAAAACATCCAGGGGACCATGAAAACGTCCCAGGAACCAAAGGATATACTGCTACTCCCGCCCAAATCCCCGTCATTCCTATGAAAAGGAGACAACGCTGTAGGGGTCGAGAGCATGATGCCTTGTTAGAATGCGTCAGCGAGTGGATAGTCCGTTTTACCATCCATTCTACTAACGAACGTGCAGTCACTGGAGGATGCAACTGTAGTATCTCATGTTTCACCAAGTCGTGGCTGAACGACAACATGAAAATTATACCGTTACTTGGGTTTTCTGTGCATTGGTAAGACAGAACCTCCGGTAAGACGGGGTGGGGTTGTCTCTCTCTGCCAACTACAGCTGGAGTGTGACCTCTGATATTAAGGAGGTCTCTAGGTTTTGCTCGCCTTAGTTCGAGTACCTCATGATAAGCTGTAGACCACATTATTTACCTAGAAGGTTTTTATCTATATATTTGATCATCCAGAGGAGGTGCTCCTAGTGGCCGGGGACTTTAATACAGGCACACACTTCTAGACCACCTTTACACACAGAGACGCATAAAAAGCTCTCCCTCTCCCTCCTTTTGGCAAATCTGACCATATTTCTATCCTCCTGATTCCTGCTTAAAAGCAAGTACCAGTCGTCAGGTGACGCGGATGCTACGCTACAGGACCTTTTTGCTAGTACAGACTGGAGTATGTTCCGTGATTCATCCAATGACATTGAGGAGTATGCCACCTCAGTCACCGGCTTCATCAATAAGTGCATCGACGACGTCGTCCCCACAGTGACCGTACGTACATATCCCAAGCAGAAGCCATGGATTACAGGCAACATCCGCACAAACGCTTATAAGATATCCCACTATGCCCTCAGACAAACCACCAAACAAGCAAAGAGTCAATACAGGACTAAGATTGAATCCTATTATACTGGCTCTGACCCTCGTCGGATGTGGCAGGGCTTTTCTTGGGAAGCATGTGACTATTATGTGACTATCTCTCTGCTGTTTTCCCAGAAAGAAGCCGTTTCTAATTTCTTGCTTGGGGACAGCAGTGTCACTTGATCCCAGATCTCTAGCATTCTGTGTCTTTGTATTCTATATGTTGCTCCAGCTACAGCCTAAAGCACTTTATAGACTAGGAGAGAGGATGAGCTGTTCTCTGAGGGACTTTAGAGCGCACTATACAACAACACTTTATAGACTAGGAGAGAGAGGATGAGCTGTACTCTGAGGGACTTTAGAGAGCACTATACAGCAACACTTTATAGACTAGGAGAGAGAGGATGAGCTGTACTCTGAGGGACTTTAGAGAGCACTATACAGCAACACTTTATAGACTAGGAGAGAGAGGATGAGCTGTACTCTGAGGGACTTTAGAGAGCACTATACAGCAACACTTTATAGACTAGGAGAGAGAGGATGAGCTGTACTCTGAGGGACTTTAGAGAGCACTATACAGCAACACGACGTGTGCAATGTCTATTTTGCTCACGCTCTCTGACAACCAGACGATCACTGTACCAGTGTGAAAAGGTATTTTCTGCATCTTGCATGTGTATTCCTTTTTTCTGGATAATCATTTCCCCTTTCTCAGTTGTTCCTCTTATGTTTTCCATATCCTCAAAAGGTCAAACTATATACAATTAACACTACTTTATTTGGCACAATGTCTACTGTAAATCCCACATTTAAACACTTTCAAAGAATCTAGTTGAATCTAGTTTGAACAGGTTTTTGATGTTTGTCACCTTGGCCATGTGGTTGATGCTATCAGTCAGAGATGGTGTATATTTCTCTCTGCCTCTATATAAACTCTCTGCAGATCCTCCACATCCTGTCTCGCTTAGAGACAGAGACCATCACTACACATCTCCATAAACATCATTCATCATACCCCTTCTATAAAACAAAATGGTTTCTTGCAGTACAGGTTTCAAAGAAGATGCTGTTGGAGAGCTTGTGGTTGTGTATTTCACAAGAAGTGGAAGATATTTTAAAACCTGAACACATCTCAAACACTAAGAGCCCATCCGTCTGCCCTCCTGTCTGTGCATGGCAACCACACTCTCCAGTTCTGGCTAAACCTGGTAAATCATTATTTCCACACGATTCAAGCACTTTGAAATGTGTTCCAACAATATGTTTAATGATCATGATTGTCTCTCCACATAGCAGTGTTTCATATTTCACTCTCATAGGCCTTACTGATGGAGTGTTCTCTTTCTATCTCACTGGTCTCTGTCACTTCCTCACTCTCATTGGCCTTACTGATGGAGTGTTCTCTTTCTATCTCACTGGTCTCTGTCACTTCCTCACTCTCATTTTCTGTCTGTGAGAGGAGGGGCCATATAGTGTAAAAATGTCAGCATGCTACAAAGTCTATTCAGGCTATTTTGAATAAATGTAAAATCTTTATGCTTCCCTGAGAATGAACAGAGGAACAGTTTTATAACGGGTCACAGTTGGAAGTAATAAAAGACAAGACACACAATAGTGAATGCTGGCTGTATTCAGGTTGTTGAGGTTAAAGGTTAGACACCGGGGTCTATAATTTGACTAGCTTACAGATCTTACAAGCACAGAACCTGCTGATGGGGGTTATTTTGGAATGATTGTGATTCTGTATGTTGTCTTACCTACTTTAGTTGTAGTCACTTACTGTGAGGAAGAGTGTCTGCTAAATGTGAGTGCAGGGGGCTGAGAGCGTGGTTTGTGGTCCAATAGGAGGAGGATGAGAGAGACTGACCCATATAGGCTACTGATCACAGAGATAAACCATAATTACACTCTGACATAGATGGCGATTGAGAAGCGTACATGCACACACACACACACACACACACACACACACACACACACACACACACACACACACACACACACACACCCCACACACTCACCCACACACACACACACAATATGGGGGTGTTGTGGGAGTTGATGGAGTCCATGTACGTTGACACTCGTTCATTTTGATACATGTATTTGTGTGGTTTTACTTGAGCTAAAGTAACCACAACGCTCCCACTCTCTGTGTTAGTGTTGTTTAGAGACTAACATCAGGTCCTTATTCAAAGAACCTTGCAGAGTGATGTACAGAAGAGGTGTCTGTACAGTATGTTCTATACAGCACATTTCTATCAGGACCTCACCATGCTCATAGAAAGAGACATGCCACTCTGATCTGATAGAGAGATCATTATTTAAGCTTGCCCTTTGTTATGACAAGTCTAAAGAATTTCAGGATAAAATAACAAGTCATATAATAAGTTGCATGGACTCTGTGCAATAATAGTGTTTAACATGCTTTTTGAATGACTACCTCATCTCTGTTCCCCACACACATACAGTATCTGTAAGGTCCCTCAGTCAAGGAGTGAATTTCAAACACTGATTCAAACAAAAAAACAAAGAAGGCCACCTATTTGGAAATAGGTAAAAATACCTATTTGAATATATCCCTTTGAGCAGGGTGTAGTTATTAATTACACTTTGGATGGCATATCAACACACCCAGTCACTACAACGATACAGACGTCCTTCCTAACTCAGTTGCCAGAGAGGAAAGAAACCTCTCAGGGATTTCACCATCATGTCAATGGTGACATTAAAACAGTTACAGAGTTTAAAGGCTGTGATTGAAGAAAATTGAGGATGGACCAACAACATTGTAGTTAATCCACAATACTAACCTAGATGACAGAGTGAAAAGAAGGAAGCCAGTACCGAATAAAAATATTTGTTTGCAATAAGGCACTTAAGTAAAACAGCAAAATATTTGGCAAAGATTTTTAACTTTATGTCCAGAGTACAAAGCGTTATTTTTGGGGCAAATCCAACACAACACACCACTGAGTAACACACTTCATATTTTCAAGCTGCATCATGTTATGGATGTACATTTTAGTCATTTAACAGATTTAGTTTAATGGCATCATGTTATGGGTATGCTTGTCATCGCAAAGTACTTGGTAGCTTGTTAAGGATAAAAATAAACGTAATAGAGCTAAGCACAGGCAAAATACTAGAGGAAAACCTGGTTCAGTCTGATTTCCAACAGACTGGGAGAAAAATTCACCTTTCAGGAGGACAATCCTAAAACAAAAGGCAGAATATACACTGGAGTTACTTACCAAGACTACATTGAATGTTCCCGAGTGGCCTAGCAACAGTTCTGACTTAAATTGGCTTGAAAATCTATGACAAGACTTGAAAAAAGGCTGTCTAGCAATGATCAACAACTGTTTTGTATTTTCTGTTTGTCCAGATTGACATAGTCTATTTATTGTGGTGTTGAAAACGCACATGAGATTTAAATGCCCAAAGCCAATATGCTTTGTTTATTGGCACAGAAACCTGTTGGTGGAAAATTTGTTGCATACATTTTCTATACAGTCGTATGACAATTTCCATGATTTCCATTTATAAATTATTGGGTGTTTGGATTAGCAATTTCATTTTGATCTATCAAATAACTGATGGACACAGTAATATTTCAGTAGTGAAATTAGGTTTATTGGATTAACAGAAAATGTGCAATATGCATCAAAACGAAATTAGACAGGTGCCAAAAATGTTGGCACCCCAACAGAAAAATCACATCAATATTTAGTAGAGCCTCCTTTTGCTAAAATAACAGCCTCTAGATGCTTCCTATAGCCTCTAATGAGTGTCTGGATTCTGGTTGAAGGTATTTTGGACCATTCCTCCTTACAAAACATCTCCAGTTCAGTTAGGTTTGATGGTTGCCGAGCATGGACAACCCGCTTCAAATCATCCCACAGATTCTCAATGATATTCAGGTCTGGGGACTGGGATGGCCATTCCAGAACATTGTACTTGTTCCTCTGCATAAATGCCCGGGTAGATTTTGAGCAGTGTTTTGGGTCGTTGTTTTGTTGAAATATCCAGCCCCGGCGTAACTTCAACTTTGTGACTGATTCTTCAACATTATTCCCAAGAATCTGCTGATATTGTCACGACTTCGGCTGAAGTTGGTCCCTCCCCTGGGTCGGGCTACCAAAGGCGGTCGACGTCACCGGAGTTCTAGCCGCCACCGATCCATTTCACAGTTTACGTTTGTCCTGTCTCATCGCACACCCGGTTCCCATTCCCACTAATTTGTATGTTTACTATTTATTCCCTCTGCTCCCCCATGGTTCTTGTCCGTGATTGTTATGTGTCAGTGTATGTTCGTTGCCATTCAAAATAGTAAAGTTATTTGTTTCGCATCACGCCTGTCTGCCTGCGCCTGCTTTCCCCCATTCAGCGCTCATCGCGCACCATATATCTGACAGAATCACGGACCTCGATTGTCTATGGAAGCAGCAGGTGAGACCAGCCCTCCACTCCCCATGGAGGAGCGCGTTCAGCAGCACGAGTCCATGCTCCAGCGCCTAGGTACGGCAATGGATCGAGTGCTGCTGACGATGGACCGTTGGGAGTCGAGAGGACCACCCGCACCGACACCAGCCCCTCCATCGATTCCCCTTGTCCCGCCTCCCGTCCCGGTTCCCAGTGGGATTAGGCTCTCGCTCCCGAGGGAGTACGACGGTAAGGCGGCCGGTTGCCAGGGGTTCCTGCTCCAGCTGGAGCTGTATCTGGCAACCGTTCACCCGACTCCATCGGGACGCGAGAGAGTGTCTGCCCTCGTCTCCTGCCTGGCGGGGAAAGCCCTGGAATGGGCCAACGCCGTGTGGATCGAAGAGGATGCGGTGTTGGACCACTACGGGGAGTTCACTCGCCGATTTCGGGCGGTTTTTGACCATCCACCTGATGGCAGATCGGCGGGTGAACGCCTGTTTCATCTCCGGCAGGGGACGAGGAGCGCACAGGATTTCGCCCTGGACTTCCGGACTCTGGCGGCGAGCGCAGGATGGAACGATAGGGCCCTGATCGACCATTTCCGGTGCAGCCTACGGGAGGACGTCCGTCGGGAGCTGGCCTGTAGGGATGCTACCCTTAGTCTGGACCAGCTGGTGGACATGTCCATTAGGCTGGACAACTTGCTGGCTACCCGTGGACGTCCAGATCAGGGTCCGTCGATCCCATCTCTCAGCCTCCCCTCACCGACACCGATGGAGCTGGGAGGTGCTGCGCTCAGGGAGGTCGGAGGAGGGGTCGTCTCCTGCACCAATTGTGGCCGCCGAGGACACACGGCAGGTCGGTGCTGGGGCGACCCCTCAGGGAGTCGAGGCGGCAGACAGAGCACTGTCGTGCCATCTCAGGTGAGTCAGCACCGGACTCATTTAGAGCTCCCTGTTGCGCACATGTTTGTGTGTATTGTTTTTCCGGAGTGTTCCCCGCATTCCCAGCATAGGGCGCTAGTAGATTCAGGCGCAGCTGGAAATTTCATAGACCGGGCGTTAGCTCATAGGTTAGGGATCCCCATTGTGTCTCTGAGTGTCCCTTTCCCCGTACATGCCTTAGATAGTCGACCTTTGGGGTCGGGGTTGATTGGGGAGGTCACAGCGCCACTAAGAATGAGGACGCAGGGGGATCATGAGGAGAGTATTCAGTTCTATCTAATTGAGTCTCCTGCGTTTCCCGTGGTGTTGGGCATACCCTGGTTGGCCCATCATGACCCCAAAATTTCGTGGCAACAGAGGGCTCTAAAGGGATGGTCCCGAGGGTGCTCGGGTAGGTGTGTGGGTGTTTCCGTCGGTGCGACTACGGTGGAGAGTCCAGACCATGTACCCACCGTACACATTCCCTCAGAATATGCCGATTTGGCTCTCGCTTTCTGTAAAAGGAAGGCGACCCTATTACCACCTCATCGACGAGGAGATTGTACGATAAATCTCCTGGTAGACGCGGCACTTCCTAGGAGTCACGTGTATCCTCTGTCCCAGGAGGAGACGGAGGTGATGGAGACATACGTCTCCGAATCACTGAGGCAGGGATACATTCGGCCCTCTACTTCACCTGCCTCCTCTAGTTTCTTTTTCGTGAAGAAGAAGGAGGGAGGTCTGCGCCCGTGTATCGACTATAGAGGGATAAATCGGATCACTGTGGGGTTCAGCTACCCGCTTCCCCTCATAGCCAGTGCTATCGAGTCGATACACGGGGCGCGCTTTTTCACGAAATTAGACCTCAGAAGCGCTTATAATCTGGTGCGTATCCGAAAGGGAGATGAGTGGAAAACGGCATTTAGTACCACGTCTGGGCACTATGAATACCTCGTCATGCCGTACGGGTTGAAAAATGCTCCAGCAGTTTTCCAAGCTTTTGTTGATGAGATCTTCAGGGACCTACTCGGGCGGGGTGTGGTGGTGTATATCGACGATATTCTGATATACTCCGCCACACGCGCTGAGCATGTGTCCCTGGTACGCAAGGTGCTTGGGCGACTGTTGAAGCATGGCCTGTACGTCAAGGCTGAGAAGTGTTTGTTTTTCCAACGAGCCGTCTCCTTTTTAGGATATCGCATTTCCACGTCCGGGGTGGAGATGGAGGTAGACCGCATTTCAGCCATGCGTAATTGGCCGACTCCGACCACGGTAAAGGAAGTGCAGCGGTTTTTAGGGTTTGCCAACTACTACCGGAGGTTTATCCGGGGCTTTGGCCAGGTAGCGGCTCCCATTACCTCACTGCTGAGGGGGGGGTCGGTGCGTTTGCGATGGTCAGCCGAGGCGGATAGGGCGTTTAGTCGCCTGAAGGCTCTGTTCACCTCGGCCCCCGTGTTGGCGCATCCGGACCCCTCTCGGTCCTTCATAGTTGAGGTAGACGCATCCGAGGCTGGGATAGGAGATGTGCTGTCTCAGCGTTCGGGGACGCCACCTAAGCTCCGCCCCTGTGCCTTTTTTTCTAAGAAGCTCAGCTCGGCGGAGCGCAACTATGATGTGGGGGATAGGGAGTTGTTAGCTGTGGTGGGAGCCCTGAAAGTGTGGAGACATTGGCTTGAGGGGGCTAAACACCCCTTTCTCATCTGGACTGACCACCGCAATCTGGAGTACATCTGGGCGGCGAGGAGACAGAACCCTCGCCAGGCAAGGTGGGCCATGTTTTTCACCCGGTTTGATTTCACACTCTCATACAGACCGGGTTCACAGAATGTGAAGGCAGACGCACTGTCCCGGGTGTATGACACAGAGGAGCGGCCCATCGATCCTACTCCCATCATCCCTGCCTCCCGCCTGGTGGCACCGGTAAGATGGGAGGTGGACAGGGAAATCGAGCGGGCTATGCGCTCGGAGATTACCCCCACTCAGTGTCCCGTTGGGCTCAGGTATGTTCCGGCCGCTGTCCGTGACCGCCTGATCGTGTGGGCCCATACCTCACTCTCCTCTGGTCATCCTGGCATCGCCCGGACGGTGCGCTGTTTGGATGTAAAGTACTGGTGGCCCACTTTAGCTAAGGACGTGAGGGCTTACGTTTCCTCCTGCTCGGTGTGCGCACAGTATAAGGCGCCCAGACACCTGCCCAGGGGGAAATTACAACCCCTACCCGTTCCACAGCGACCGTGGTCACACCTGTCGGTGGATTTTGTGACGGACCTCCCTCCGTCACAGGGTAACACTACGATTCTGGTTGTTGTGGATCGGTTCTCTAAGTCCTGTCGCCTTCTTCCTCTGCCCGGCCTCCCGACGGCTCTACAGACCGCGGAGGCCTTGTTTACCCACGTATTCCGGCACTACGGGGTGCCTGAGGACATCGTGTCTGACCGAGGTTCCCAATTCACGTCTAGGGTGTGGAGGGCGTTCATGGAACGTCTGGGGGTCTCGGTCAGCCTTACCTCAGGGTTCCACCCCGAGAGCAACGGGCAGGTGGAGAGAGTGAACCAAGATGTGGGTAGGTTTCTGAGGTCGTATTGCCAGGACCGTTCGGGGGAGTGGGCAGTGTTCGTCCCCTGGGCTGAGATGGCCCAGAACTCACTCCGACATTCCTCAACTAACCTCTCCCCTTTCCAATGCGTGCTAGGCTACCAGCCGGTTCTGGCACCATGGCACCCGAGCCAGACCGAGGCTCCTGCGGTGGACGAGTGGTTTAAGCGCTCGGAAGAGACCTGGAACGCAGCTCACGTGCACCTGCAACGGGCTGTGAGAAGGCACAAGGCGAGCGCAGACCGCCACCGCAGTGAGGCCCCGGTGTTCACACCGGGGGATAGGGTCTGGCTCTCGACCCGAAACCTGCCCCTCCGCCTGCCCTGCCGGAAGCTGGGCCCGCGTTTTGTGGGGCCGTTTAAAGTCCTGAGGAGACTGAACGAGGTGTGTTATAGGTTACAGCTCCCCCCCGACTACCGTATTAACCCCTCGTTCCATGTGTCTCTCCTCAGGCCAGTGGTGGCTGGTCCACTCCAAGGCCATGAGGTGCTGGAGGTCCCTCCGCCCCCGCTGGACATCGAGGGGGCTCCGGCGTATGCGGTTCGAGCCATCCTGAGCTCTAGACGTCGGGCCAGGGGACTCCAGTACCTCGTGGAGTGGGAGGGGTACGGCCCGGAGGAGAGATGCTGGGTGCCGGTGGAGGACATTCTAGACCCTTCCCTGCTAAGGGAGTTTCATCGCCTTCATCCGGGACGCCCTGCGCCTCGTCCCCCGGGTCGGCCCAGAGAACGACGTCGGCACGCTGCTGGAGCCGCGCGTAAAGGTACTGTCACGACTTCGGCTGAAGTTGGTCCCTCCCCTGGGTCGGGCTACCAAAGGCGGTCGACGTCACCGGAGTTCTAGCCGCCACCGATCCATTTCACAGTTTACGTTTGTCCTGTCTCATCGCACACCCGGTTCCCATTCCCACTAATTTGTATGTTTACTATTTATTCCCTCTGCTCCCCCATGGTTCTTGTCCGTGATTGTTATGTGTCAGTGTATGTTCGTTGCCATTCAAAATAGTAAAGTTATTTGTTTCGCATCACGCCTGTCTCCCTGCGCCTGCTTTCCCCCATTCAGCGCTCATCGCGCACCATATATCTGACAGATATTGAGTGGAATCCATGCGACCCTCAACTTTAACAAGATTCCCAGTACCGGCACTGGCCACACAGCACCACAGCATGATGGAACCCCCACCAAATTTTACTGTGGGTAGCAAGTGTTTACCTTGGAACACTGTGTTCTTTTGCCGCCATGCATAACACCCCTTGTTATGACCAAATAACTCAATCTTTGTTTCATCAGTCCACAGCACCTTATTCCAAAATGAAGCTGGCTTGTCCAAATTTGCATTTGTGGCGTGTGTGCAGAAAAGGCTTCTTCCGCATCACTCTTCCGTACAGCTTCTCCTTGTGCAAAGTGCGCTGAATTGTTGAACGATGCACAGTGACACCATCTACAGCAAGATGATGTTGTAGGTCTTTGGAGGTGGTCTGTGGGCTGTTTTTGACCGTTCTCATCATCTTTCGCCTTTGCCTCTCCGATATTTTACTTGGCCTGCCACTTCTGGCCTTAACAAGAACTGTGCCTGTGGTCTTCCATTTCCTCACTATGTTCCTCACAGTGGACACTGACAGCTTACATCTCTGCGATAGCTTTTTGTAGCCTTCCCCTAAACCATAATGTTGAACAATCTTTATTTTCAGGTCATTTGAGAGTTGTTTTGAGGCCCCCATGTTGCCACTCTTCAGAGGAGAGTCAAAGAGAACAACAACTTGCAATTGGCCACCTTAAATACCTTCTCTCATGATTGGATGCACTTGTCTATGAAGTTCAAGGCTTAATGAGCTCACCAAACCAATTGTGTCTTTCAATTAATCAGTGCTAAGTAGTTACAGGTATTCAAATCAACAGAATGACAAGGGTGCCCAAATTTTAGCATAGCCTATTTTTCACATCTGATTTAATTTCATACAACTTAATATTGCTAGACTAAAAATGTTTGTCTGGACAATACCCCAGTACTCAGCTTTTATTAGAAATTGAATGGCATGCCACTGTGATCATTTTCTGTGACGACAGAGTAAATTATTATGCAGCCTCAGAGGGGTGCCCAAACTTTTGCATAAAACTGTATTTCCCCTAGCTGATCATTGTCTGCAGCCGGCTCTGATCGTATTGTAATGGAACCGGCAGGGAGAGTGAGCTCGTCCATGGCGGTTGGCAAACCCTCAACCTTCTGGCCCGTAGCCCTACGTGGCATCGACTGTGCCACAAAAACATGCTGATGTCAATATCCTCGTTTATAAACACAGGGTCGCAAACATTGTTTTGAGTTAAATCTAGGGTGTGCAATTTATTTAAAATTTATTTATTTGAGGGGAGAAAGTTGATCCAAGAGCAGTGCTCCCTTTCTGTCAATTCTATCAGTATTGTCTGCACATACTCCAACGACTCACTTAGCTACCGTTCTCTCTGTGTGGTGTTTTGGGAAACGGCCGTTGTATGAAAGATGCATCGTTAAAACACTCAGAAACCAGGACCAGGACTTTCCACTGTTCCACCTAAATCATTACCCAGCCTGACCACCAGCCTCATCTTACTACATGGGTTTGTGTTTGATAAAATAGCCAGCTGAAACCCACAGAGAGAAACTACCTCTTAGTGTCAACAGGATACAATAAAGGCCAGATAGAAAGGAGAAAATGTGGAGATTTATTAAAGCCATTGATCCAGAGATACAAACTGACATTTATGAGAGACAACTTATGAGAGAGACTAGAGCGAGAGAGAAAGAGAGAGAGAGGGAAAGAGAGACCCCCCTTAAGTCAAGGATGGCTAGCAGAACGGTGTGTCTGTGAGCTGCCTGTCCACTGTCTGGGTTTGTATTTGTGTTTGTTTGGGTTCAGAGTTCGTGACCCGAGACGTGTCTCTCACTGTGTCCAAACAAAGACTTACAGTAGAGACGTCCAACTTTTGCATGTACTTTTGCATTAGTGGTCTGTGGGAAGAGGCTAATGGTCATGTATCGTTGGTTATGGTTGGTTATGTGGTGACAGAGATGGATGGCTGCAGTTTTGCCAAAACACTGCCTCTTCTTGCTGAGAGACAACACGTAGCTGGTACTGAAATAGATTATTCAGCAGCTCTGTAACATCGAGGAAGATGTGTCTCCTATGCCACGCTGTGGACAGACATTCTCATTGCATGGCCTAAGGTTTGTTGAAACCATGGCTTCCTTCCATCAGCCTGGCTGACGCGACCAACGTGAACGGGTGTCAGCCAGACTATCCTTCCATGGCTTCAAGTTCACAAAACAGCTTGATTATTAATATAATGTAGCAGTCATTTAAAACAGCAGGTGTATCATTCTACATAGGAACGTTGGGTTTATCCAAGCCATGGCTTCATTGGAACTGTCAACTCTCATTGGAACTCAAAAAGCCCCAGAGTGGGTAGAATCAGTAAGTGAAAATAAGGAAAGAAAATCTTTTGGCCTGAGGATAAAAATCTCTCTCTCTACTACTGGAGATGCTGCTGCTATCCTACTACAGTATCCTGCTGAACTGATTTAGTCTGGATATAAGTCTATGGTCTGGAGGAGTCTGATGCCCTGCGGGAACTTATTCTGTTTGGTTTGGCGTCATTCTGTCCCCTCTGCCTTGGTTGAGCTGAAAATAGGCTACAAAAGAACCCAGCTGGTTGTGAATGCAGGTAATAAAGCATCATATCATCTGACATGTAATGTTATATATATTTTTTATTTTATTTAACTACATGCCGCCCTAAAGTTTGTTCCTTGACTGGGAATCGAACCCGGGCTGCGGCAGTGAGAGCGCCGAATTCTAACCACTAGATTACCAGGCAAATAAGTATACAGTTGAAGTCGGAAGTTTACATACACCTTAGCCAAAAACATTTATACTCAGTTTTTCACAATTCCTGACATTTAATCCTAGTAAGAATTCTTTGTTTTAGGTCAGTTAGGATCACCACTTTATTTTAAGAATGTGAAATGTCAGAATAATAGTAGAGAGAATTATTTATTTCACCTTTTATTTCTGCTCTGAGCAAACTCCTGCTCCCTGTGGAACAGGGGAACAGGGGCACCTCGTCGTCGTCGTCCGACACCTGAGCAAACTCCTGCTCCCACGACTGTAGGGGCTGCCTTCCGAACCCCCACGAGATGGAAGCCAGGAGTACCTCATCGTCCTCCTCCTCCTCCTGCTACCATGCCTGTAGGGGCTCCGCATGGATCCCCCATGAGTGTCGCGGCAGGGGTTCGTCTCGCCCCTTCGCCAGACCCCATAGCCCCCCCCCCCCCCCAAAAGTTGTATGGTGCTCTAACGGGGCCATCTCCGGGGTCCGCCCCTTGGCCCGCTGACATGGAGCCCGTCGACGTCGCCGCTGCCCTGACTCGTGCTCCAGCTCCAGGGCTTTGGTCTGCTGGGTCCCGTGGTGGTGGGTCATTCTGTCACGGTGAGTGGAGGACAGAACTCAAGGCGCAGAGAAGTGGTGATTCGACATCTTTAGGGAAACTCAACAAAAACAATAAACAATAAGCAGTGCAACAGCCGCAACGTAGGTGCATGAGCATGCACACAAACAATGACCCACACACACGTGGGCAGGCAGCACCCTTAAATGGGATCAATTAGAGGCAACGCAGTTCTCAAATTGGGGACCAAACAACAAAACTAGCATGGAGTATTCCAGAGAGGTTTCTGAACACTAATCCTGACATATATTTAATATTTTAGATTCTTCCACCCTTTGCCTTGATGACAGCTTTGCACACTCAACCAGGTTCACCTGGAATGCTGAATACTTGTTGGCGGCTTTTCCTTCACTCTGCGGTCCAACTCGTCCCAAACCATCTCAATTGGGTTGAGGTCAGGTGATCAAATAGCCCTTACACATCCTGGAGGTGTGTTGGGTCATTGTCCTGATGAAAACAAATGATAGCCCCACTAAGCGCAAACCAGATGGGATGGCGTATCGCTGCATAATACTCTGGTAGCCATGCTGGTTAAGTGTGCCTTGAATTGTGTCACTAGCAAAGCACCCCCACACCATCACGCCTCCTCCTCCTCCATGCTTCACGGTGGGAACCACACATGCGGAGATCATCCGTATATCCTTTCTAATCCGAATGAGCGGTTATTAGGGTGCTAAGTATTCGTATTTCCGTGAGCGTAGTTTACAAATGTCCCGATAGTTGGACTCTCTTTGGCTCTTCCTCCCCCTCTCTCTTCCTCCCCCTCCCCCAATTTGTGTATTACTGATTCATCAATAACGTTAGGGTTCTTGCAGATATCAAGGATAATGCGACGTTCAGAATCAGACTGATAATAATAAGGTAATTGATTAATAAGTGACTGTTATCGATATATATATATAAATATACATTCTTGAGTTAATTCGGGAGATGGTAACTCGTTAAACAACTTTTCCCGTGGTGCCCCAAATTCCTAATGAGTTAATTGTTACGTGGTTAATTTAATCGAGTAATAAGTAAACACAGTTAATTGATGTGTAAGTCACGTCACAACAGTGGATTGACAACATTGTAGAAGATTATAGTTAAATGACAGAGTGAAAAGAAGGAAGCCTGTACAGAATACAACACGCATCCTGTTTGCAATAAGGCACTAAAGTAGAACTGCTAAAAACATGGCAAATAAATAAATACAAATCCAACACAACACATCACTGAGTACCACTCTTCATATGTCCAAGCATGGTGGTGACTGCTTGTCATCGGCAAGGATTCAATTCAGGTAGTACCCTCCTCGTTCGTTCCATTTGCTTCTGTTTAAGAAATGTTTTGGAACAGAATCGGCGCAATGAATACACCCCATAGGGCTGCTGGACTGTTTGAGTCCATTCTCTTCTCTGTACAAGGACAAGGTCACATCTTTCCAGTTCTTCACACTGAACAGCTCGAGCTTTAGCGCAATGAACCATTTGTTGGGATGGAGAAGGCTGGCCAGACTGACCTTCATGCTGCTGTATTTTGTCATTGATGGTATGTTTATTTTGTTCTTACTGATTTGTTGCACTAACTAACAGTGTATGTGGGAGATGATAGATAAGTAGGCTAATATTGTTTTGTTTTTTTCTAAATGTTCAAGGTTTTAATTAGTAACTTTGGAAATGAAAAACATTTAGGTGTATTTTTGTACGTTTGTTGTGTTTCCTGACAAGGGAGAGTAGACTAGCAGTCTAGGGGCTTTAGTGCGTTCGTTGATTTAGTCAGACAGGATAGAGATGAGAGCAGATGATGACTTGGAATTAAATCATAATCATCAAATAAATAAAATATAATATTTTATTACAGTAATGTGAATACATGATGGTTAATACGTGATAAGCAGTAATCGGCATCACTACCATCATGGGACTTGAATTAAGTGTTTTATTCTGTGATGTTACAGCATTAAAACCCAAATCGAAAACCATGATTATTTTTTATAATCGAACCTAAACCAAACCGACCTCAAAAAGAGCAATTACTTTAATATTTCTTTACTTTCTCTATTTTCCATGAATTTCAATTGACTTTAAATACAAAATACTTCCTTATAACTTCAATAGCTTCCACTAAACATGAATACAACCAACTGTTATTGGTTCAGGGACTTCAGCTGTCCAATCCATGGCATTGTGTTTTTTAAACTTTGGGTTAGACTGGGGTTCTGCCCTTCATAGGCTGTGTTTAGGCACAGCAGTTCTGATATTATTTTCACATTTCACTATAGAAGGACATTATGTACATTGAGATAATAACCTGGCTAACCTAAGGCCTAGGTGAGCCCACATGCCACATACAGTAAACCTATATCTCTTCAGAGGATGTGAGAATTAAACCAGTGATTCATTTGAGAACAGGATCCGGCACTTTGGACAGTTTCGTTCTGAAACCTATTTTCCAGGATCCGATATCTCTCGTATCATGTAACAAAGTGTCCACCGTTTGCAATGTAAACTATTGTGTGTATATATATATATATATTCAGTGCAGAAAACGTAATTGCAGATAGATGTAGGTAGTCAGCTCTAAATTAGCTGTTCAACAGTCTTGCTTACGGGGAAAAGCTGTCTCGGAGCCTGTTGGTTCGAGATCTGATGCTCCGATACGGTAGCGTAGAACAGCCCATGGCTGGGGTGGCTGTAGTATTTGATGATTTTCTGGGCCTTCTTGAGACACCGTCTACATCGTAGACGTGCTGCACAAATTAACTAATGATTGAATGTCATTGTCATCTTCAGTGCAGTCTGTCATCAGATCGTATTATCATATGGATGTGGTTACTGACATGTTAAACACTTAGTATTGTGAGATTTAGTGTGCGACTGTTTTACAGTCCCCCTAAAATGCAGTCATTGTGTTGATATTGAGTCTCTCTCTTTCCACAGAACTCTGTGCTTCCCAGCAAACAGTCCAGTCTGAGACTCAGCAGGTGAAAGGCATTGTGGGACAGTCTTTCTCTTTTCCAGAGAGAGTGTTTAAAACTGGCTATTTAAGGTATGGAGAAGACACTAATGCAATTGTGCTCAATGGCCAAAGCCAAATAGATCCAGAAGAGAGATTTAAAAACCGCCTTGACTGGGACAATGTGACAGGATTATTCAGTCTGTCAGACCTACAGATAGAAGATGCTGGGGTTTATACTGTGGAGAATAAAGATGGAGAGAAGACGACACTTACATTTAATCTCACTCTTTACTGTAAGTGTGTGTGTGTGTGTGTGTGTGTGTGTGTGTGTGTGTGTGTGTGTGTGTGTGTGTGTGTGTGTGTGTGTGTGTGTGTGTGTGTGTGTGTGTGTGTGTGTGTGTGTGTGTGTGTGTGTGTGTGTGTTGTATATTACAATAGCATCAACTCTAAGTTCCATTCCTCCAATGTATTTACTATTTGTCTTCCAGATGTTGTTTCCAAACCTCAGGTGACAGAGTGTGACAACAGCTCCTGTAGTGTGGTGTGTTCTGTGGACAATGAAAAAGAGGTGACCTTGACCTTGTACAGGGGAGAGGAACAACTAAACCAGACCAGCAGTCCTGATCTCACCACCAACCTCCGTTTGGAGGTAGAGGGAAAGGACTACAACCCCACCTACAGCTGTGTGGCTGCTAACCCTGTCAGCCATGAGACAGTTCATGTCCCAACATGTTGCAGTGAAGATGGTCATCTTAAGGAGGCAGGTTAGAGACCGTTTGAATTAAAACCATCCAGAAAATAGCAATTACCAAAATAATTAAGTGAAAATATTAATTGAGACCATTTGAAACATACTGCTATATGATATTTCACACTAATCAGGTGTTTTATTTATTTCAGACAATGATGAGATGTTTATTATTGCTGGAGTCTGCGTTTTGGTTGTCTTGGGGCTGGTTGGACTTGCAATCTATCTAAAGAAGAGGGGACATGAACCTTCACAAGGCAGGTATTCATATGTTAGAGGTGTGAGGTCAGTCAAAACATGTCATAATAAGTATTTTTTTTATTATCAAGGATAGTATTTTGGAGAAAGTAGGGAATTTTTGCTTGAAAACAGGATGCAGGTCAAGTGGCACACTTCCTCTGCTTGGTTAGACAGTATTATGATCTCAGACCTGTCTGATACACTTCTCTAAATGTTGAAAAAGCAGAAGGCACAAACACACTCTGACAATCATTACTTATATGGCAACAAAAGGAATGCTAGCAGAGAGACAGGTAGCCATAGTAACATGAGTCCTGAGTGTTTACAGAACCTGTCCTGGGGGCTGAGCGTCTGTATGTCTCTGTCAGTTAGTAACACCTCACCAAATGAGTCCTGAGTGTTTACAGAACCTGTCCTGGGGGCTGAGCGTCTGTATGTCTCTGTCAGTTAGTAACACCTCACCAAATGAGTCCTGAGTGTTTACAGAACTTGTCCTGGGGGCTGAGCGTCTGTATGTCTCTGTCAGTTAGTAACACCTCACCAAATGAGTCCTGAGTGTTTACAGAACCTGTCCTGGGGGCTGAGTGTCTGTATGTCTCTGTCAGTTAGTAACACCTCACCAAATGAGTCCTGAGTGTTTACAGAACCTGTCCTGGGGGCTGAGCGTCTGTATGTCTCTGTCAGTTAGTAACACCTCACCAAATGAGTCCTGAGTGTTTACAGAACCTGTCCTGGGGGCTGAGCGTCTGTATGTCTCTGTCAGTTAGTCACACCTCACCAAATGAGTCCTGAGTGTTTACAGAACCTGTCCTGGGGGCTGAGCGTCTGTATGTCTCTGTCAGTTTGTAACGTCACACCTTATATTTACTTGACTTTATTTGTCTTCATAGATTCATCTGAAAGAGTGCAAGTTGACATTGAGTATGCAACAATTACTTACAATAAACAAACTGATAACCAGGTTAGTAAAAATGCTACAGGCTGATAGACAAAACAGCAGCTTTTACAGTCCTCATGGCCACAACTGTAGGCTTTAACGCTATGCAAGCACCGTCTATCTGTAGGTCTGTTCGACTGAATAATCTTGTCACATTGTCCCAGTGAAGGCAATTTCTTCTTTAAATTGAGATGCACAGACCACTTGAGTTTGATACCTGGTCTGATGTCATTGCAACCAGTTTTGCTCATATGATATGGTTGTGTTGCACAATGAGAAGCTACACAGCACATCTGGTATATAGTAATAACTTTGAACTACACACAGTCTTTTACAGTATTTGCAAAGTCTGTTGGCTTTTAAAGTTAGGCTTCATGGTTCCTCCCACTAGCTTTAGGAAAGATCCTAGATGGGTTGAATGTTGAGTTTCCTACTGCAGAACAATGATAATAGACCAGAGAGCATCAGACGTGTCCTGTTTCCTTCCTCTGGTACAAAGATTCTAATAAAGAAACATAATAGTCCAGAACAATGATAATAGACCAGAGAGCATCAGACGTGTCCTATTTCCTTCCTCTGGTACAAAGATTCTAATAAAGAAACATAATAGTCCAGAACAATGATAATAGACCAGAGAGCATCAGATGTGTCCTGTTTCCTTCCTCTGGTACAAAGATTCTAATAAAGAAACATAATAGTCCAGAACAATGATAATAGACCAGAGAGCATCAGATGTGTCCTGTTTCCTTCCTCTGGTACAAAGATTCTAATACAGAAACATATGATCCTTTTTTCGATTTGTTTCTTTCCTTCCCCTTTTCTCGCCCCTCTCTCTACCCTTCTTTCTCTGTCCCTCTCCATCCTTCCCCTACCTCCCTCCCTCTCCATCCTCCCCTCCCCTACCCTACCTCCCTCCCTCTCTATCCTCCACTCCCCAACCTCCCTCCCTCTCTCTCTCCCTGCCTAGGAGGAGCGAACAGGTTTACCAGAACTGGAGTCACGTAGAGACAACCCTGAACTGACATCAGTTTATGATATAGTCCAGTTACATCGCATGGCTGCCAGCGAGGATGTTAACACAGTATGATGGAGGAAAACTAATTCTGAATGTTCCACAAGTTACCATGACGTTAAAATGCCTGTTTACTCTGTTCCATCTGACTCCACTGTCTCATCAGCCCAGCCAGGCAATTTATAAACTTGACCTCCACTATATAAAGCATCTAGACATTATCTCACATTTCTTTTAGACTAACATTTAGTTTTCAACAGAAGAGATTTGTATAAACCTTGCTGTCTGTCTCTCCGACATTTGCAACATTGTTTAAATATTCAAATGCGATCTCCAGCTGTCCCATTATGAATTAACGTGTCGGGAGTCGGGACGAGACAAACAGGCAGGCAGCTTTTCTCAGCAAGTCTAAATCATGAATCAGCTGGCATCATTTTTATGGATATATACAAAGAAAAAAAGGTTAAATGAAACGAAGTGCAGCTAGTTTGTAGTCTTTCTAGCTTCAGTTTGAAGGGATTGTGTTAGCTGTTGTTGGCTAGCTCCTCTGAACAACAGTGTACTGACGAGAGAGCATTTTCTATGTCAGGCGAAATGGCGCCTCATTAGCTCATTGTTATGGATGTATCCAAACAAATGTCACTAGAAAACAGCTTAAACAAATGCAAATGCGACTACTTTGCTGTTACTCTGGCTTATTGACGTGACTGTAAATTAGCCGTGGCTAGCTAGCTAGCAAGCAAGGGATAAGAACATTGCCAAGTTTCTAACCCATTGTATAAAAGTGATAATTCCCTCGAAGCTGTTGTTTGGAGGATATATTGTCACGATTTAACAACATCCGTGCCAATATATCCTCCAAACATCGGCTTCTCTGGCAGTATCACTTACATAACTCCCGACTAAGGGCTGTTCCTTGGCCCGAGGGAGTTATCGAGAGCCTTACTGCTTTTATTGCTTATTGCTTTTCTAAACCGGTTTCTCACATAGAAATAAAAAAAAGATTAATGACATGTTTTCATTAAAAACTTTACTTTTATGAGCAAATTTGTTTTATTTAATTTATCTCAATGACTAGCCTTAATGGAAGGAACCAGGAATTCTGCTCTGCATCACAGCATTCTAAAGTAGACAGGTTATCCATCTGTGAGCTGAAGCTGAAGCACAGCAAGACAAGGATCCGAAACACACAATCAAATCTACATGAAAATGTCTTAAAAGCAATAAATGGCATGTTGTGGAATGGCCTAGTCCAGACCTAATCCTAATTGAGATGTTGTGGCAGGACTTGAAACGAGCAGTTCATGCTTGAAAACCCACAAATGTTGCTGAGTTAAAGCCATTCTGCAGTGGGCCAAAATCCTCCACAGAAACTGATCAATAACTACAGGAAGTGTTTGGTTGGAGTCATGGCAGCTAAAGGTGGCACAACCAGTTATTGAGTGTAAGGGTGGAATTACTTTTTCACACAGGGGCATTGTGGGTGTTGCATAACTTTGTTTATGAAATAAATTAAATACTATAAGTATGTAATTGTTGTGTTATTTCTTCACTGAGGTTCTCTGTAACTAATATTACGTTTTGGTTGAATATCTGATAACATTCAGTATAAGAAATATGCAAAAGTAGAGAAAATGACCAAACCAAATGCTAGCCTAGTAGCGGGGAAATACTGTCTGGATGCTTTTTTCCAGGGGAGATGACGTTTCTGAACGCCTGGCAGGGCTGTGGGACAGTGGATGTGTATTGATACAACTAATAGAACTATTAACAGTCATTACCTGCAGGGACTGTGGTGCAAGAACTCCCTGCTATCAACCAATCAGCATCCAGGATCCAAACAACCCGTTTTATAACTGTGCATACTCTTCAGAATAGTGTTCTGCTGATGTCACAGAGTATGGATTCACAATCCATAGGTGGTGCTGTATAGTGCATGTCATTATGCCCTCAATGCACAGTGCGATTTCAGATTTGAATGTTTATTGTCCAATTCATTCATTGTAGTCTTTTGTTCAAATTATGTAACAACTTTCCAACCTTGTTCACCATTATCCAATCCAATTGTAGCATGACTGCAGTCCCTATACAGGGGAAGGATGTGGAAATGGTTGGGTCATACAAGTTCCTGGGAGTCCACATGGACAACAGGCTGGAATGGGCTGGTAACACCGGGGCCCTGTACAAAAAGTGCCAGAGCCGACTCTACTTTCTGAGGAGGCTCAGGTCCTTCAACGTGTGCAGTAAACTACTGGTGATGCTTCTCGGGTAAATAAGCTGATCAGGAAGGATAGTTCTGTTCTGGGGATGAGCCTTGACACTCTAGGCTCATCCTGTTAGGCTGGTATGCGAACTGCAGGGGGTCCAGTGAAGTACACACCAGGAGTCTGAGGTGAGCGAGGACTAACCTTTCCATGGTCTTCATGATGTGGGATGTTAGCACTACAGGTCTGAAGTCATTCAGGACAGTGGGGTGCGTCTTCTTGGACACTGGGACGAGGCATGATGTTTTCCACAGCACAGGGACCCTTTCCAGGCTCAGGCTAAGGTTGAAGGGACGCTGGAGTATTCCACACAGTTGGTCAGCACAGACCCTTGGGCTGATGCCATCATGCCCGCCTTTTTCCACTGATGTAGTCTCTCCAGCTCTCTCTTCACTTGGTTGGTGGTGAAAGCCAGGTGGACAGAGCTAATATCATACCTGTTAAAACATTTGTTCAGCTCATTGGCTCTGTCCTGGGTCCCCTCCGTCTTCCCACTGTGACTTTTTGAAGCCAGTGATATTTCTCATACCCTTCCACACCTCTCTCACCTGGCTCTGCCTCAGCTTGTCCTCCATCTTCTCCTTATACACTCTCTTCCCCTCAGCAATCCGCAACTTCAGCTCCCTCTGGACGCATTTCGATTTGTCCCTGTCCCCCTTATTCTGTTTGGTTTGGCGTCATTCTGTCCCCTCTGCCTTGGTTGAACTGAAAATAGTCTACAATAGAACCCTTGCTTTCTCCCAGTTGTAGCACTCTCTCTCTCTACCACAAGAAGGCGCTCATCAGCTGCCCAATAAATGTGTAGTCAACGTTGTTGTGATTGACTGAGTGGGGGTCAACTGTCACTATTTATTGGCTGTTGTTCACAGTGATGTCTATCCGTGATCATGTTCTTCTATCTGAAATTTAACATTGGATTTATTTTCTTATTTTTATTCTAAACTTCTCACTCCTCAGTGGAAACACATTCTAGAGGTAGAGTTCTCTCTCCTAGTCTAGTTCCTTCAATTAAATAACTTTATCATTATTATTATTATTATTATTATTATTATACAACAGGGCAGGCAGAGTTCTGTAATCCAGAGTAGTGGGGCAAAGGTACAAGACGTCAGGCAGGCTCAGGGTCAGGGCAGGCAGAGTTCTGTAATCCAGAGTAGTGGGGCAAAGGTACAAGACGACAGGCAGGCTCGGGGTCAGGGCAGGCAGAGTTCTGTAATCCAGAGTAGTGGGGTAAAGGTACAAGACGACAGGCAGGCTCAGGGTCAGGGCAGGCAGAGTTCTGTAATCCAGAGTAGTGGAGCAAAGGTACAAAACGACAGGCAGGCTCGGGGTCAGGGCAGGCAGAGTTCTGTAATCCAGAGTAGTGGGGTAAAGGTACAAGACGTCAGGCAGGCTCAGGGTCAGGGCAGGCAGAGTTCTGTAATCCAGAGTAGTGGGGCAAAGGTACAAGACGACAGGCAGGCTCGGGGTCAGGGCAGGCAGAGTTCTGTAATCCAGAGTAGTGGGGCAAAGGTACAAGACGACAGGCAGGCTCAGGGTCAGGGCAGGCAGGAATAGTAAACACCGGGAAAACTAGAAGACAGTAACTAACAACATTGCTGGAGCAAAGGGGAAAAAACGCTGGTTGGCTGACAAGCAAACCGAACTGCCAAACAGAGAACACAGGTTAAAGTACCCAGGGGATAATGGGGAAGATGGGCGACACCTGTAGGAGGGTGGAGACAAGCATACAGGTGAAACAGATCAGGGTGTGACAGTTGGAGAGGAGGCAGAATGCGCTTTAAGCTTTCCTGAATGACTGGGCCTGCCGGAAGCAGATGAGGCCACATTATTACAAGATGAACTCAGAGAATGATGGTCTGAAACAGACAGCGCATCTTAATATCAGAAAACCATTTGTACCTTTCTAGAACGTATAAACTGTTGAGAGTAGACACACACAACTGATCCAAATGGAAGGAAACATTCAAATCACTGGGCTGTTGCGCCTTTATTCAAATTACGTTTTCACTGCAGCTTAGAGTAGAATGTTGTACTCACCTGAAAACATTCATTCAATTATTCATTGTAGGCTGGTATGATAATTGTATCGTCCCCAAACAAGATCAATGGGGGAGATTTTGGAGCTGCCTGTCTCATGTCTTCACTGTTCTTTCATGTGCAATGATGCACCTTTCCTCTGCTGCCTACCAGCCTATTTATTCCTGTGAATTCCTATTGAAAATCTATGCACCTTTGAATGCTTTTATGATTACTATATAGCCTATTGCAGATCTGGACAAATTATCCACCTACCAATTTTGTCAGTATGAATAGTGGATAGAAGGCAGGATATACATTTATTTTTATTTTATTTACCAAGGCAAGTCAGTTAAGAACAAATTCTTATTTACAATGAAACCTGGACGACTCCCAATCACGGCCAGATGTGATAGAGCCTGGATTTGAACCAGGAACTGTAGTGACGCCTCTTGCACTGAGATGCAGTTACTTAGACTACTACGCCTCTCAGAAGCCATATTGACCTGTGGTATAGTAACAGTTTGAGACTGAAAAGATTTGGCATGGGTCCTCAGATCCTCAAAAGGTTCTACAAAAAAGGTTCTACAGCTGCAACATCGAGAGCATCCTGACTGGTTGCATCACTGCCTGGTACGGCAACTGCTCGGCCTCAGATCACAAGGCACTACAGAGGGTAGTGCGTACGGCCCAGTACGTCACTGGGGCAAAGCTTCCTGCCACCCAGGACCTCTATACCAGGCGGTGTCAGAGGAAGGCACCCCACACCTACACATTCAAGGGTTTTTCTTTATTTTTACTATTTTCTACATAGAATAACTATGAAATAACACATATGGAATCATGTAGTAACTGTCACGGTGAGTGTGTAGGGAACGAGGCACAGAGCGAGAGGACGTTGCGAACATGTTTTATTAGTGGTAATAAAACTGACAAAACAGTGTAAACTACCGTGGCGTTAGTGGCGAAAACAAGCACACAAGTAATGATCCACACACAGCTGTCTCTAATTGGGGATCACAAATAACCCTGGGTGTCAGGACCTGACTGCGGCCATCCCACGCCCCCTAGAGGGAGTCAGAGACCTGGCCTCAGCCCTTACAGTAACCAAAAAAGTGTTAAACAAATCAAGCGTAAAACTAATTTTACTTGATGACAGCTTTGCACACTCTTGACATTCTCTCAACCAGCTTCACCTGGAATGCTTTTCCAACAGTCTTGAAGGAGTTCCCACATATGCTGAGCACTTGTTGGCTGCTTTTCCTTCACTCTGCGGTCCGACTCATCCCAAACCATCTCAATTGGATTGAGGTCTGGTGATTGTGGAGGCCAGGTCATCTGATGCAGCACTCCATCACTCTCCTTCTTGGTCAAATAGCCCATACACAGCCTGGAGGTGTGTTGGGTCATTGTCCTGTTGAAAACAAATGATAGTCCCACTAAGCGCAAACCAGATGGGATGGCGTATCGCTGCAGAATGCTGTGGTAGCCACGCTGGTTAAGTGTGCCTTGAATTCTAAATAAATCACGGACAGTGTCACCAGCAAAGCAAGCCGACACCATCACACCTCCTCCTCCATGCTTCACGGTGGGAACCAGACATACGGAGATCATCCGTTCACCTACACTGTATCTCACAAAGACAAGGCAGTTGGAACCAAACACCCTAACCCTAACCCTTTGGTCATCAGACCAAAGGACATTACTTGTGTGCTTGTTTTCGCCACGGTAGTTTATTGTTTTGTCAGTTTTATTACCACTAATAAAACATGTTTGCATCGTCATCTCGCTCTGCGCCTCGTTCCCTACACACTCACCATGACAGTTACTACATGATTCCATATGTGTTATTTCATAGTTTTGATGTTTTCACTATTATTCTGCAATGTAGAAAATAGTAAAAATAAAGAAAAACCCTTGAATGGGTAGGTGGGTACATTTTTTTGACTGGTACTGTAAGTATTCACACCCCTAAGTCAATACTTTGTAGAAGCATCTTTGGCAGCGATTACAGCTGAGAGTCTTTGAGTCTCTAAGAGCTTTGTACAATATTCAAATTCTTCAAACTCTGTCAAGTTAGTTGTTGATCATTGCTAGACAGCCTTTTTCAAGTCTTGCCATAGATTTTCAAGCCAATTTAAGTCCGAACGGTTGCTAGGCCACTCGGGAACATTCAATGTAGTCTTGGTAAGCAATTACAGTGTATATTCTGCCTTTTGTTTTAGGTTTGTCCGCCTGAAAGGTGAATTTTT
The DNA here is from genome assembly GCA_023634145.1 of Thymallus thymallus. NCBI lineage: Eukaryota > Metazoa > Chordata > Actinopteri > Salmoniformes > Salmonidae > Thymallus > Thymallus thymallus. The sequence goes on from CM042424.1 coordinate 13,898,554, forward strand.
CAGACGTAACCAAGTTTTCCTCTAGGATTTTGCCTGTGCTTAGCTCGATTCCGTTTATTTTTATCCTTAACAAACTCCCAAGAACTTTCCGATGACAAGCATACCCATAACATAATGCCATTAAACTCTGTAACTGTTTTAAACAGATAATTGTATGTGTGTGTGGATACAGAGATGAGGTAGTCATTCAAAAAACATGTTAAACAATAATATTGCCACAGAGTCCATGCAACTTATTATATGACTTGTTATTTTATCCTGAAATTATTTAGACTTGCCATAACAAAGAGGTTGAATACTTATTGACTCAAAACATTTTAGCTTTTCTACCTCTATCAGATCAGAGTGGCATGTCTCTTTCTATGAGCATGGTGAGGTCCTGATAGAAATGTGCTGTATAGAACATACTGTACAGACACCTCTTCTGTACATCACTCTGCAAGGTTCTTTGAATAAGGCCCTGATGTTAGTCTCTAAACAACACTAACACAGAGAGTGGGAGCGTTGTGGTAACTTTAGCTCAAGTAAAACCACACAAATACATGTATCAAAATGAACGAGTGTCAACGTACACGGACTCCATCAACCCCCACAACACCCCCATATTGTGTGTGCTTTATTACTTCCAACTGTGACCCGTTATCAAACTGTTCCTCTGTTCATTCTCAGGGAAGCATAAAGATTTTACATTTATTCAAAATAGCCTGAATAGACTTTGTAGCATGCTGACATTTTAACACTATATGGCCCCTCCTCTCACAGACAAAAAATGACAGTGAGGAAGTGAGAGACCAGTGAGATAGAAAGAGAACACTCCATCAGTTAGGCCTATGAGAGTGAGGAAGTGACAGAGACCAGTGAGATAGAAAGAGAACACTCCATCAGCAAGGCCTATGAGAGTGAGGAAGTGACAGAGACCAGTGAGATAGAAAGAGAACACTCCATCAGTAAGGCCTATGAGAGTGAGGAAGTGACAGAGACCAGTGAGATAGAAAGAGAACACTCCATCAGTAAGGCCTATGAGAGTGAGGAAGTGACAGAGACCAGTGAGATAGAAAGAGAACACTCCATCAGTAAGGCCTATGAGAGTGAGGAAGTGACAGAGACCAGTGAGATAGAAAGAGAACACTCCATCAGTAAGGCCTATGAGAGTGAGGAAGTGACAGAGACCAGTGAGATAGAAAGAGAACACTCCATCAGTAAGGCCAATGAGAGTGCAATATGAAACACTGCTATGTGGAGAGACAATCATGATCATTAAACATATTGTTGGAACACATTTCAAAGTGCTTGAATCGTGTGGAAATAATGATTTACCAGGTTTAGCCAGAACTGGAGAGTGTGGTTGCCATGCACAGACAGGAGGGCAGACGGATGGGCTCTTAGTGTTTGAGATGTGTTCAGGTTTTAAAATATCTTCCACTTCTTGTGAAATACACAACCACAAGCTCTCCAACAGCATCTTCTTTGAAACCTGTACTGCAAGATAATTTGTTGATAAGCCATTTTGTTTTATACAAGGGGTATGATGAATGATGTTTATGGAGATGTGTAGTGATGTTCTCTGTCTCTAAGCGAGACAGGATGTGGAGGATCTGCAGAGAGTTTATATAGAGGCAGAGAGAAATATACACCATCTCTGACTGATAGCATCAACGACATGGCCAAGGTGACAAACATCAAAAACCTGTTCAAACTAGATTCAACTAGATTCTTTGAAAGTGTTTAAATGTGGGATTCACAGTAGACATTGTGCCAAATAAAGTAGTGTTAATTGTATATAGTTTGACCTTTTGAGGATATTGAGAACATAAGAGGAACAACTGAGAAAGGGGAAATGATTATCCAGAAAAAAGGAATACACATGCAAGATGCAGAAAATACCTTTTCACACTGGTACAGTGATCGTCTGGTTGTCAGTGAACGTGAGCAAAATAGACATTGCACACGTCGTGTTGCTGTATAGTGCTCTCTAAAGTCCCTCAGAGAACAGCTCATCCTCTCTCTCCTAGTCTATAAAGTGTTGCTGTATAGTGCTCTCTAAAGTCCCTCAGAGAACAGCTCATCCTCTCTCTCCTAGTCTATAAAGTGTTGCTGTATAGTGCTCTCTAAAGTTCCTCAGAGTACAGCTCATCCTCTCTCTCCTAGTCTATAAAGTGTTGCTGTATAGTGCTCTCTAAAGTTCCTCAGAGTACAGCTCATCCTCTCTCTCCTAGTCTATAAAGTGTTGCTGTATAGTGCTCTCTAAAGTTCCTCAGAGTACAGCTCATCCTCTCTCTCCTAGTCTATAAAGTGTTGCTGTATAGTGCTCTCAAAAGTCCCTCAGAGTACAGCTCATCCTCTCTCTCCTAGTCTATAAAGTGTTGCTGTATAGTGCTCTCTAAAGTCCCTCAGAGTACAGCTCATCCTCTCTCTCCTAGTCTATAAAGTGTTGCTGTATAGTGCTCTCAAAAGTCCCTCAGAGTACAGCTCATCCTCTCTCCTAGTCTATAATGTGTTGCTGTATAGTGCTCTCTAAAGTCCCTCAAAGTACAGCTCATCCTCTCTCCTAGTCTATAAAGTGTTGCTGTATAGTGCTCTCAAAAGTCCCTCAGAGTACAGCTCATCCTCTCTCTCCTAGTCTATAAAGTGTTGCTGTATAGTGCTCTCTATCGGTCTAATGTAGCAATATTTGAAATTGTGTTTTTTACATTAGATAAAAGTAGCAACTCAGAGCTAGAAAATGGTCGATCATACACTACAGTTGAGGAACAATGGGAAAGTAATTCTGCTTTGAAAGTTGATAAACTTGTAAACTCACTTTAGAGAAAATGGCCTTTAAATGTTTTGGTACCTAGTGGAGAGCTCTCCTTTTTCTACACCCATTCAGCATCGTTCAAACCCTCTTAAGCTTTACCCAAACTCTTACCATTTTACTTGTCCTAGTAGAGCTGGTTAGGCTATTTTCTTGTTATCCAGAGCGTAGGTGACTGTCACTGTGCTGCTGGCAACAATATAATTACTATTTTTTGTTGTAGTTTACTGACACTGGCCATATTCAACGGGTGTTGAACGTTTGAAAATTCATCAGTTATTCTGAGCTCTGGCACGCTCAGACGAGAGTGCTCTGAAATCGGAGTAGATGGCCAGACTTCATGAATCTGCAGGTAGCTAACCAATATCTGAAAATAAAGCTAGCTAGACTATCTTACCCGTATAGATAATTCAATGGATGGTCGCGTCTCCTGTCGGATGCCATGGGAGCCCTTAGTTTGAAGATGTAATCTGGAGACAGGTGTTTTCTCCAACTCCTTAGCTATCATTCTCGAATTCCACTGATTTCAAAACTCGGTCCTCCAGAAAGTGGAAAGCAACACTTATGCAGTTTTACTAAGCGATACATAAAAAACACTCATTATCTCAGCCAATCATGGCTAGCAGGAAGGTTGCTTTTTTTACTGTGGCTAAACCAACTAGGCTCATAAATGTATTAGTATTTACAGATGGCATACAAGTTTGTTATTAAGGCAAATGAAAGTTCACATGTTTGAGAAGGCATTTCTGCCAAATAACGCATTTTACGTTCAAACGGCTCTCCTGTGAATTAGTGACCCTCGATATACGCTTAGTTTCCTGAAACGGGTCAAATATTGCTGTCCATCAATGACTCCCAAACAAATTGACTGAATTTGATCAATTTTGACAAAAACAATGGTTATATGTTGCGCAAAGTTGTGCAAAGTTGTCAGAACCGTATTCAAGATGTTTCACAGCTATAATGGCGGCCAAAGGTGCTTCCACCAAGTATTGACTCTGGGGTGTCAAGACATACGCAAAGAAGACATCTTTTTTTTTTTGGGAAAATGCTCTATAATTTTTTTTTCACTTTGTAAATGTGGAGCAGGTTGCGTTTTAGATTTTAAAAAATGTAAGGAAGTAAAATGTGACTTTCACTGCATATCACAGCTGTTATTTTGTCATTATTTCAATACAGCCTGCATTATTTCAATACAGCCTGCATTATTTCAATACAGCCTGCATGGGAAGAGAAGATCTACATTACGCTTGTGTCAGTCATCGGTAAGATCATTGAGTATGGATGCCACAGTAGGTCATATGTTGTTATTATTTGAGCACAGGATGGAAATAGTTACATGTATTTAGACATTTACAAGATACCTGTTATTTTGTATTTGTGCTGACTGTACTGTACAGGGTGGGGGTGGATCTAGCAGACCGCCAGACCCAGAACGTTCTGTATTGTACTCAGATATACGACACTGAATCTGACCTTTATGTTGGAGAAGAAAATACATCAGACAGCCTCCCTGGAAAGATCAGTACTCTTCTACCCAACAGCAATAATAGATCATTGATAACTGATAATTAAAAATCTGCTTGTTTTAAATTAAAGCAGCATTTAATTAGCACTTAATTAACTTTTGGAAACACTTGAAAACATCAAGATAGAAATTATTGAAATGTGTAAAGATATTTCACCGTATCAGCAGTGGCAGAACTAGAGTTTTATACATGGGGTGGCCAGGAGGTGGCCAAGGCTACTTCAGGGGGTCCATAGACCATGACAGAACATTAGTGTGTAACTCTAACCTGGCATCTAAGGAGCATGAATGAATCCAATGATTGCTGATTAGAGGTACAAGTGATAATTCACTTAACCCGGAGTTCTTCAATGTGGCAGATAGTGTGGTCCAAAAGGGTTACTTCACTAGAATTCTGCTAGCTCCATTAAATAGTACCCGCAAAACACCAGTCTCAACGTCAACAGTGAAGCGTCTCCGGGATGCTGGACTTCTAGGCAGAGTTGCAAAGAAAAGGACATATCTCAGACTGGCCAATAAAAAGAAAAGATTAAGATGGCAAAAGAACACAGACACTGGACAGAGGAAGATTGGAAAAAAGTGTTTTGGACAGACAAATCTAAGTTTGAGCTGTTCGGATCACAAAGAAGAACGTTGAGACTGGTATTTTGTGGGTAATATTTAATGAAGCTGCCAGTTGAGGACTTGTGAGGCGTCTGTTTATCATCGAAGCCCCAATTCAACAGACTGTGAGAATGACCAACACAGGAAGTCTGAAATAATAACAACAGTTCAATGGTTCAATGGGAATTTTCTCCAGTAACAACTGTTCCTCCATTATGTTTTATAGATTAATATTTACTCTAATTAGTCTTAACATCGTCTTTAAGATGTAACACCTTCTGTTGGATGTGAATTATTATGTCTCCCTCTCAGAACCTTCCTGTTTTGCTCCTTCATGCAGTGTTAACATCCTCGCTGGCAGCCATGTGATGTAACTTGAGTTTATCATAAACTGATGTCAGTTCAGCGTTGTCTCTACGTGACTCCAGTCCTTGTATACCTGTTCGCTCCTCCTAGACAGGGAGAGAGAGAGAGGGAGGGAGGGGTGGATGGAGAGGGACAGAGAAAGAAGGATCATATGTGTCTTTATTAGAATCTTTGTACCAGAGGAAGGAAACAGGACACGTCTGATGCTCTCTGGTCTATTATCATTGTTCTGGACTATTATGTTTCTTTATTAGAATCTTTGTACCAGAGGAAGGAAACAGGACACGTCTGATGCTCTCTGGTCTATTATCATTGTTCTGGACTATTATGTGTCTTTATTAGAATCTTTGTACCAGAGGAAGAAAACAGGACACGTCTGATGCTCTCTGGTCTATTCTCATTGTTCTGGACTATTATGTGTCTTTATTAGAATCTTTGTACCAGAGGAAGGAAACAGGACACGTCTGATGCTCTCTGGTCTATTCTCATTGTTCTGGACTATTATGTGTCTTTATTAGAATCTTTGTACCAGAGGAAGGAAACAGGAAACGTCTGATGCTCTCTGGTCTATTCTCTGTTTTCTGCCGTAGGAAACTCAACAGTCAACACATCTAGGATCTTTTCTAAAGCTAGTGGGAGGAAACATGATGCCAAGCTTTAAAATTACACAGACTTTGAAAATACTGTAAAAGACTGTGTGTAGATCAAAGTTATTACTATATACCAGATGTGCTGTGTGGCTTCTCATTGTACAACCCAACCATATCATATGGGCAACATTGGTTGCAATGACATCAGACCGGTTATTAAACTCAGGTGGTCTGTACAACTCAAGACCACATTAACCCACTGGTACAGAGATAAAGTCTACAGTTGTAGCCATGAGGACTGTAAAAGCTGCTGTATTACGTCTCCTATGTTTATCAGCCTGTAGCATTATTACTAACCTGGTTATCTGCTGGTTTAATGTGAGTTATCTCTGCATACTGAATGTCATCTTGCTTTCTTCCTGGTGAATCTATAAAGACAAATAAAGTCAAGTAAATATAAGGTGAGGTGTGACTAACTGACAGAGACATACAGACGCTCAGCTCCCAGGACAGGTTCTGTAAACACTCAGGACTCATTTGGTGAGGTGTTACTAACTGACAGAGACATACAGACGCTCAGCCCCCAGGACAGGTTCTGTAAACACTCAGGACTCATTTGTTTATATGGGTCTCTATCTCTGTGCTTGCAGTCTTGTTGGTGTCAGAGAAGCCAAGCTATAAAGTAATGATTGTCAGAGTGCGCCTTCTGATTTCTCAACATTTAGAGAAGTTGTCTGGGATAATGACACTGACCAAGTAGAGGAAGTGTGGAAGATATGCCACTTTATTTGACCTGCATCCTGTGTTCAAGAAAACATTTACTTCCTTTTCCAAAACACTATCCTTGATTGTAAAAATAAATACTGATTATGACATGTTTTGACTGACCGCACACCTCTAAAAGAAAAAAACCTGCCTTGTGAAGGTTCATGTCCCCTCTTCTTCAGATAGATTGCAACTCCAATCAGCCCCAAGACAATCAAAACACAGATTACAGCAATAATAAGAAAACCTTGAGTTCTCTCATCACCATCTAAAGTAAAAATAGAGATAACAATATTTTAGTTAAAACATTACGTTTCATAAAATGAGCTCTATCATACTTATTGTTTCATATAGAAGTTGGTATTGTCTGGATATCAGCTATTTAACACTGCTACTGTACATGTTTTTACCTGTCACCTTGGTGGGATCACTCTCTATACAGGAATGTGGAACAACAGCTGTCTCCTTGCTGACTGGGTTGGCAGCCTCACATCTGTAAGAGTCTCTGTTCTGTTCATCCATCTTGAGAGGTAGAGAGAGGGTGATGTTGAGGTCAGGGCTGCTGCTCTGGTTGAGTATCTCCCCTCCTCTGTACCAGGACAGGGTCACCTCTCTCCCGTTCTCCACAGAACACACCACGCTACAGGAGCTGTGGTCATGGACCGTCACCTGAGGTTTGGACACAACATCTGGGAGACAAATAATGAAAAAATGGGAATTGGTGAAATGGATCTTTAACGTGGCAAAGAGCAGTTGCTACATCCATCTTTGAACTTATAAATTAATGATATGGACTCATTGATACATGAAGAATATATCTTGTAAATGCCTCATGAGCTTAGTCTCCGTCAGAGAACCCATCAGCTTGTTTAACTCCAGTGTTTGTAAACAAATAAATAGTAAAAAACACTATATAGTCTCAATAAATGGTTACAACTATAATGTTTATATAATGGTTGATCAGTCCTTGCATCCATATCTCTGTCTATGAATTTGAGAGTGGTTCCATTTCTCCAGCCCCGTCCCTCAGCTTTTTACTGAACCAATAAAGCAACCACTTTATTATTGTTTCTACTGCTACACACACACACACACACACACACACACACACACACACACACACACACACACACACACACACACACACACACACACACACACACACACACACACACACACACACACACACACACACACATACACACACACACACACACTTGTGTTATTGTTATTTACAGAACACACACACACAAACACACACACACACACACACTTACAGTACACAGTCAGATTAAATGTATGTGTCATCTTCTCTCCATCTTCATCTGTATTCTCCAGAGTATAAACCCCAGAATCTTCTATTAGTAGGTCTGACAAAGTGAAGAATCCAGTAACATTGTTCCAGTGAAGGTGGTTTTTAAATCTCTTCTCAAGGTTGGTATTACTTTGTTTACCAGGGTACACCTGTGCTATATTGCCAAGGTCTCCATAAAGTAAACTGCCAGACTTCAACAACCTCTCTTGAAAAGAGAGAGACTTTCCCACGATGCCTTTCACCTGGTGGGTCTCAGGTTGGGCTGAATGCTGGGCTGAGCAGAGTACTGTGGAGAGAAACAGAGACTCAATATCAACGCTTTGACTTAAATATCATAGTTCTTCTCTAATAATGTAGCAAATTAGTTTTTCCCGATTACTTGAGAAAATGTGTCCAAACAGGATTAACGTTTTCTAAACATACAGTATACACCACATTCAGTATAAAACACATACAGTATATATATATATAGGGACTGCAGTCAGTTGTGCCTTGGTTCTCCTGAAGTCCACCACCATCTCCTTAGTTTTGCTGATGTTGAGCTGAAGGTGGTTCTGCTCACACCACAACACAAAGTCACTGATTGTGCTCCTGTACTCCTCCTCCTGCCCACCCCTGATGCACCCTACAATAGCAGAGTCATCCGAGAACTTCTGTAGGTGGCATGTTTCAGAGTTATATCTGAAGTCTGAGGTGTAGAGGGTGAACAGGAAGGGGGACAGGACCGTTCCCTGGGGGGCCCCTGTGTTGCTCACTGCCCGTTCTGACACACAGCTCTGTAGTCGCACAAATTGTGGCCTACAGGTCAGGTAGTCCGTGACCCAGGACACTAAGGGTGCTTCCACTTTCATCCTCTTCATCTTCTCACCCAGTAGCAGGGGCTGAATGGTATTGAAGGCACTGGAGAAGTAAAAAAACATATCCCTCACAGCACAACCTGCGTTGTCCAGGTGAGAGTAGGCCCTCTGCAGAAGGTAGATGAGTGCATCATCCACCCCGATGTTGCACTGGTATGCAAACTGCAGGGGGTCCAGTGATGTACACACCAGGGGTCTGAGGTGAGCGAGGACTAACCTTTCCAGGGTCTTCATGATGTGGGATGTTAGCGCTACAGGTCTGAAGTCATTCAGGACAGTGGGGTGTGCCTTCTTGGGCACTGGGACAAGGCAGGATGTTTTCCACAGCACAGGGACCCTTTCTAGGTTCAGGCTAAGGTTGAAGGGACGCTGGAGTATTCCACACAGTTGGTCAGCACAGACCCTCTTCTCCTTATACCCTCTCTTCCCCTCAGCAATCCGCAACTTCAGCTCCCTCTGGACGCATTTCAATTTGTCCTTGTCCCTCTCCTTGAAGGACTCCTTCTTCTCATTCAGCAGGGCCTTCAGGTCGCTGGTGACCCAGGGTTTATTATTTGGAAAAAAGCGTACCTTCCTGGTGGGTACAGTGTTGTCTACACAAACATTTATATAGTCCGTTATGGAGTCGGTAAGTCCATCGGTGTCCTCCCCATGAGCCTCACAGAGCACATCCCAGTCTGTTGTTTCAAAGCAGTCCTGTAGGGCCTCATTCGCCTCCGGGGACCATCTCCTAATGGTCCTAGTGGTCGCAGGCTGCTGTTGGACCAAAGGCCTGTAGAGTGGAGTGAGGTGGACAAGGTTGTGATCCGATGGGCCTCATTCGCCTCCGGGGACCATCTCCTAATGGTCCTAGTGGTCGCAGGCTGCTGTTGGACCAAAGGCCTGTAGAGTGGAGTGAGGTGGACAAGGTTGTGATCCGATCTACCGAGGGGAGGGATTGCAGTGGAGTTGTATGCGTCCTTCACATTAGCATATAACAAGTCCAGAGTTTTATTATTCCTGGTTGGGCACTTCACGAACTGTTTGAACGTGGGCAGCGTTGAAGAGAGAGATGCATGCCCCAGTCGTCCTCTCTCCACCGCCAATCCCCATCCTGTGAGGACTCCTCCGGGAGCCCCCACGAGTGAGGGAAGAGAAGCACATCGTCGTAGTCTTCCTCCGACTCTTCTCTGTACTCCTTCTCCCATGGCTGTAGGGGCTCCTCCTGGAACCCACAGGAGTGCAGTGGCCGGGGCTCTTCTCCGTCGATCCCCGACCACCCACATAGCCCTCCCCAAAAAACAGTTTGGGGGCTTTTCTGGGCTCCGAGCTTGTCCGTCTTCTTGGCCCGCCGACGTGTCCTCCGTCTACGGCGCCTCTGCTCCGGACACCAGCCCTCCTCCACCACACAATAATGGAGGAATTCCTCCCCATACCGAGGAGGATATCCCCCAATGTTAATCCCTGCTGCGTCCCATAGTGGTGGATTCTTCCCAGCTGTCTCTAATTGGGGATAGAAATTAACACCCACCACCAACACCCAGTGAACTGTCAAGCTCTAACCTCGGCTCTCCAACTCCCCCACTAGAGGGAGCCAGACCTAGCCACAGTCTGAACCTGACACCTCTTCACGACTGTCTTGGTGTTTTTGGACCATTCTAGTTTGTTGGTGATGTGGACACCAAGGAACTTGAAGCTGGCAGATGTGCTGTGTCCTACCCTTACCACCTGGGGGCGGCCCGTCAGGAAGTCCAGGATCCAGTTGCAGAGGGAGGTGACAAACACTGACATTAAAAAACAAAGATTAGAAAAGATCAAAAGATTATATTTTTGTCTCCAGCTGCCACCATTTTGTGAGTGTCTGAAAACACCTCAAACTGTAATGTTAGGCTGTAGGACTATGTTTGATAATAAACATTATCACAACAATACGTGTTCAGGATTTATAACGGTCAGAACCTACAGTAGGCCTTTAACAAAATAGAGAAACACATTAATCTTTGTCAAAATTGACCAGGACAAAAGAGGACAAAAGTTCTCTGCATGCATGACTTGTTGCACCAACCTATAACTTCAGAACTGTCCGTAATATCTTTTGTAAAGCCAGCGTCATTATTTTAAATAGTTTATATAGTTAAGGACAGATACAATATATACAGTGCCCTCCACTAATATTGGCACCCTTGGTAAATATGAGCAGAACGGGCTGCTGTTTATCCTCTTGGAGTTTCATTCAAAATATTCACAAAAATGTAACCTTTAATTAAAGTAAATTAAATAAATTATTATCATAAAACAAATATTTTTCCCAAACTTTTGACTGTTGACCTTCATTCAATACTTTTTCAACCTCCTTCTCCTATAATGTGTACTGATGTTGGAGAACACATGACAGGGATCTGAGACCATTCCTCCAAACAGAATCTCTCCAGATCCTTCAGATTCCAAGGTCCACGCTCCTCTTCAGCTCATCCCACAGGTTTTCTCTGGGGTTTAGGTCAGGGGACTGGGATGGCCATGGTAAAACCTTGATTCTGTGGTTAGTGAACCATTTTTGTGATTTAATATGTGCTGGTACTTGATGGAGTCCATTATACCAGGTATTGTTGTCGTCCAGGGCCTTTGGAAATGAAGAACAGTTTCTAAAACTGCATATCTAAAGGCTCTGGTCTGTCCTAGGGTTGACGGTAAATGGTTGGCATGATCTCTGCTGTCAACCCTTGTTTTAATTATTATTTTGGGTGTAGCGTTCAGAGAGAGTAAAAATATATTTTACTGAAGGGCCATCCATTTTCAGAGATCCGATTTTCTCCAGGTATCAATCATTACAAATAACGTACAGTTCACATGTCAAGAAACTCAAGCCAGATCTGACAGACACCCTCAAAACCCACATCTTTTCTTTCTCACACTATATCTGAAATACTTTGAGGGCTTGTTTCCCAGACACAGATTAGATTTAGTCCTGGACTAAAACACTATTACTATGGAGAGTCTTAATCTGTGTCCAGGAAACAGGCCCTGGATGTTTGATCTACAGGGTTTCTTCATTTAGTTGATTGACCTCTGCTCATTGTCATTCAATGATACAACAGCCTTGAGAGTGGTTCCATTTCTCCAGCCCCGCCCCTCAGCTTTTTACTGAACCAATAAAGAAACCACTTTATTATAGTTTCTACTGCTACACACACACACACACACACACACACACACACACACACACACACACACAGTCAGATTAAATGTATGTGTCATCTTCTCTCCATCTCCATCTGTATTCTCCAGAGTATAAACCCCAGAATCTTCTATTAGTAGGTCTGACAAAGTGAAGAATCCAGTAACATTGTTCCAGTGAAGGCGAATGGATCGAAGCCTCCATTTGTAATTTGTAACTTGAGTGTGTAGACTATGCCTGGAACAACAGTGGAAGTCCCATTAAATTGTAGAAAGCATCAGGTAGGCTAGACTGCAGATATAGAGAATACATTTGGGAACATAACTAATAAGACTCATAAGCCTACACACATATATATATACACACACACACACACACACACACACACACATATACACATACACATACATACACACACATACACACATACAAATATACAGTTATACACACTGGGGGCCAAAAGTTTGGAATATTACTCATTCAAGGGTTTGTCTTTATTTGCACTATTTTTTACATTGTAGAATATAATCTCAACATCAACTGTTCAGAGGAGACTGTGTGAATCAGGCCTTCATGGTTGAATTGCTGCAAAGAAACCACTACTAAAGGACACCAATAAGAAGAAGAGATTTGCTTGGGCCATGAAACACAAGCAATGGACATTAGACCGGTGGAAATATGTCATTTGATCTGGAGTTCAAATTTGAGATGTTTGGTTCCAACCTCATCCAAATGTAGATGTTTGGGATGAGTCGGACCGCAGTGAAGGAAAAGCAGCCAAAAAGTGCTCAGAATATGTGGGAACTCATTCAAGACTGATGGAAAAGCATCCAGGTGAAGCTGGTTGAGAGAATGCCAAGAGTGTGCAAAGCTGTCATCAAGGCAAAGGGAGGCTATTTGAAGAATCTCAAATATCAAAGATTTTTTGCTTTGTTTAAACACTTTTTTGGTTACTACATGATTCCATATGTGTCATGTCATAGTTTTGATGTCTTCACTTTTAATCTGCAATGTAAAATAAAGTGCAAATAAAGACACGTATATATATATATATATGACATTTCTGTATCACATGGAAAAATGACTAAAGGTTCCCAAATGAGTTTATTGACAGCTGTCAAGTTTTTACAACCACAGTAACAATAACCAAGGGTCACATACCTAAGAGATGGAGTATCATCACCTTCAGTCTTTTTAGTTGAGAAAACAGCATTGTAGCCTACAGTCCATCCAATCATCCAACGGCTCCACACAATCATCTACAAATAACATGACATAGTGTGAGATTCTCAACAAGAGCCCAGACATTGAGTTTGTTAGTTGAAGCTGTCCCAGGTGCCAGGGTGGGCGGAGTTTGAAAGGGGTAAAACATTATTGCATTCATTTAGAAACAACTACATCTCCATCTACAGCTGTATTTGCTTTTCACACATACAACACAAAAAAGAGGAGGGGTCTGGAGGGAGATATTATCCTGTTATACCAGCGACAGCCTTGGTGGTGTATCCAGGAATCTGTGTAGTGTTTCACTTAACCTGTTAATTTGTCTCTCAAAATACTGTTATAGATGAACGTATCCTGTGTGCATTCTTTCTCTCTAGAGTGAGTGATGGTGGATGAGCATTTTGAGGCAGAGAACAGAGAGAGAGAGAGACAGAGAGAGACAGAGAGAGAGACAGAGAGAGAGAGAGACAGAGACAGAGACAGAGAGAGAGAGAAAACATCCGGGTCTCTAATCACTCTTGATTAAACCGTTTTATTTTACATCATATAAAATGTTATTGGTCACATACACATATTTAGCAGATGTTATTAGCGACATGCATTTATTGATTGTATTTTTGTGAATGTTTCACCATACTCCTTTGATAACAATTTGACCAGGTGACACATTAATGATTGATTTGAACAGGGCGTAATGTGTTTAGTGTCTGTGTGTGCAGACTGTCAGTTTTAATTTGAGGGTATGTTCATCCATATTGGGTGAACCGTTTAGGAATTACAACACTTCTTGTACATAGTTTTAGGGACCAAAAGTATTGGGACATTTCTACAATTGTTCTTTTAGTTTGAAAATGTGTTGAATGTTGTATAGATCATTGAAAAAAAATCCAGATTCCTTTTAAGATTTCAATTTAAGACAGCAAAATGTGAAAACTGTGCAAGGGTATGTTGAATTTCACTAGGCACTGGGGGCCCTACTCAGACTTGAGATAAGTTTATTAAACATGGCCCCCAAAATGTACTAAAGTCCATATTTTTCTAAATGATCTTCTATACATCACATTTCTATCTGCAAGGTTCTTTGAATAAGACCCTGACGTTAGTCTTATAACAACAGCCACAAATGGAGAGAGAGAGTGGGAGACTTGTGGTTGCTCAGTTAAGACTACAAATATACATGTATCAAAATGAACATGTCAACACAAAATGATTCCATCAACACCTTCGTCCTCCCCATAGTATAGTGTGTGTGCATGTGTGCGATTGCATGCTGTGTTGAAATGTTCTTCTTTCTCACCATAGCGTGTGGTTATCACTTCTCTATCTGTTCTCTCTGTGGTCAGTAGCCTATATGGGTCAGTCACTCTCATTCTAGCTTGCTTATAGGAGAGATGTGGTACCTTCCTACAGCTCTGTACAGCTTCTCTCACAGGAAACAGCTCACGCCACAAACCATGCTCTCAATCCCCTATTTCTATTTCAGGTCTGTATGTGACTTTATCAGACGTTAAGAGTAACAGGTCACAGTGTATTTTCACCTCCATCTTGGTTTTGCTGTGCCTTTATCACAACAGTTATAACTGTAGCTAACCTCACCTGATAAAACATCCCTCTGTTCTCTGTCAAAGGAGAATATAATGTATTATCTTGCTGTCTTGGTTTAGCAGAGAGCACACAATATTGGACCAATAAAAAAGCATTAGCCATTCCATTCCAAAGTGCTTTATGTGTTGCCTGGCACCATGTGGTATTGATGGACAAGTCTTAACTAGAATTGTAAAGTGTGAGTGAGGGGTTGGTAGAGCACTAACAGATTAGAGAGATGTTAGAGATGTGTTAGTCTTCAAACTAGCTTCCACTTGCTGTGAAATAGACAACAACAAGCTCAACAATAGCATCTTCATTTAAACATTCACTGAAAGATCATTCGCTTTTCAGCCCAGTTTAAGATAGAAGGGGTGTGATTAATACTTAATTTTGTAAGATTTACACATTGTGAGGATATAGTTAGTGCTTTATTTGTCTCGTCCCCATGGTGGGTCTTAGCAAAGATTAGGGAAGGCTGCTGTGCAAAACTAGATTTCACATCTGGGCTAAACATGGAAGACCTCCATGAAAAAGAAGTGTGGGGGGAATAACATACATCATGTCTTAGGGACAGTGATTGTTCCAGATGAGTTATTTATAAACACAACACCAACACAAGCTGAGGTTATAGACATCGTCATCATTCCCTTTGTATATGTCTGTGTCTGTGTCTGTGTCTCTCTGTGTGTCAGTGTCTGTCTGTCTGTGTGTGTGTGTGTGTGTGTGTGTGTGTGTGTGTGTGTGTGTGTGTGTGTGTGTGTGTGTGTGTGTGTGTGTGTGTGTGTGTGTGTGTGTGTGTGTGTGTGTGTGTGTGTGTGTGTGTGTGTGTGTGTGTGTGTGTGTGTGTGTGTGCGTGTGCGTGTGTCTGTGTCTGTGTCTGTCTGTGTGTCAGTGTCTGTCTGTCTGTGTGTCAGTGTCTGTCTGTCTGTGTGTGTGTGTGTGTGTGTGTGTGTGTGTGTGTGTGTGTGTGTGTGTGTGTGTGTGTGTGTGTGTGTGCGTGTGCGTGTGCGTGTGCGTGTGCGTGTGTGTGTGTGTAGCTATAGAATACAAAGGCCAAGAACCCAACTGTTGTATAGTTCCCATCTCCTGAATTAAACTCTACAAGATATATATCTATTATGTTGATAAACAGTCAACTTATTAACCATTACCTCACATCATATCATCATTCAGAACATCGTATCCTCCCTGCATCTGCAAAAACCCCAGACTGACTTATGATTCAGCACTACACAAATTGGTTTAATTATTTATTTACTAGCTAACTAAATAATAACAAAGGATAAACACACACACACACACACACTGTATAGATTATTGACTATAAACTGAATACAATGGAAAAAAGTCCCAAGCAGACTGACACAATATGACAGCTTGGAGGGGGGGGGGGAGGGACAGACACATTTATAATTATCTACTTTGCACACAAACCGCCGCCCACTTGGAGTAAGAAATCATGACCAGTTGAAGCAAAATAGCCCAATATCATCAAAGATCCACAACCATATTTTTCAGTAGAGATTAGGTATTTTCTGCATATGCAATGTTCTTTCAAAGCCTAAACCCACCGCTGGTGTGTTTGGCCAAAGAGCTCTATTTTCATGTCATATGACCATAGTGACGGTTTCAATCCAAGTGCCAAAGCCATTTAGCAAACTCCAGGCAGTGCTATGGTCAGATGTCATGAAAATAGAGGTCTTTGGCCACTATTTATTTTATTCAGTCTTTTTTGCTAATCCTTATCAAGGCATCCAATAATTCTGGACCCCACTGTACATATATGACTGTGTCTCTGCTTGTGATCACAGACTCTTCCTTTCCCAATCAGTCTGTCACATTGTCTGGTCAGCCCTTTTCTGTTACTAGTGGTTTGACCCCACTGAGAAGCAGACCCACACAGTCTTCTCTGTGTACAGGAGTCCAGTCTGACACACAGGCCTATGTGGGGAAATACCACTGCTATGAACACGTTCCACTGCAGCAAACAGAATAGTTCTCAATAATACTAAAGGTCTACTCATATTTTTTACAATTGTCGGATCTATGTAGGCCTAAGCGGGAGGAGCATGTAGGCGGAGAGGGAGGAGCACCGTCGATGTAGTTGGCCTGGACGTGACAGTACCCCCCCTCAAAGGCGAGGCTCCCGTCGGTGACTTGGACGTCCCGGAGGTCGAGGCCGGACGGCGCGTGTGGAAGTCAGTCATCAGTGAAGGGTCGCAGATGTCTGCTGCCCGAACCCAGCTGCATTCCTCCGGACCGTATCCTGCCCAGTCCACTAGGTACTGGACCCAACACCGCCGCTAACGGGAGTCCAACACCGTCTCCACTCTATATGCTGGACCCCTTCCATCTCCACCCTAGGACGAGGCACCGCAGCAGGGCTGGCCCCTCCCAGCGGACCAGGAACCACCAGTCTGAGGAGAGAGACATGGAAAGTGGGAGAAATGTTAGAATAAGGGAGGGGCAGTTGGAGGGTAACTGACACATCATTGACCTTCCGGTTGACCTTGAATGGAATGAAAGTAAGGGGGTTGAAATTGAAGACCAGTTGGATAGTAACACAACACTGCTAGGAAGAGTCTTTGGAATCTCTCTGAATATATATATATTTTCAAAGTGTTATTCAGAAGGTTGTTGTGGTTGATCCAGTGGCGACCCGTCATTCAGGGCAAAGCTCCACCTGTTTGTATTATTTTGTTTTTTTTGTATTTCTAAAATCTACGGGTAGAACTAGAAAATGTAAGCCCCTTCAGTGCTGCCATGGTTACATTGGAAGTTCCCATCCAAGAAGGCTCAAGGTTATTGAACACAGATAAAATGATGTAAAATCACATTAGATCTACCATAGCTTTGATTGGACTGATCATGTCAACATCATACTTTCAAAATCTTAGCTAGCAAGCTAACAGTCATCATCATGAATCAAGTCAACAATCTTCTGGCAAATCCTTTTCAATCCTTGTCAAATTAATTAATGTCCCGACACAAATCTAGCCCTTATTCCATAGTTTTACATCTCAATTGTCAGTAGAAACCACATTTGTTTAAGCAAGTCAGCCATATCTTTTTAAAAGGCAGTAAATGAGGTTGAATGAACTGTTTCGCTGCCTGACAAGGTTCCACTGATAACCAGGTGTAGTGGTGGTAAGGCATCTCTCCATGGTGCTGAAAAGAAAGTTCTGCTGTTTGGACAGCTTTATGTGGGCTATAACAGTTTGTGGGCACCGTTTATCACTGTTATAGTGCAATTAATGTATTGTTAGTGTTGTGTTGTGTAGTGGCTTTGCTGGCAGTCATCTAAAAAAAGGAGTTTGCCTCACCAAGTTGTACGTGCTAAAATCCCCACCGATCTATGTGTTTACATTGAACAGGTTATTCCAATGTATCTCAGTGTATCTATGGGTCATTCGCTGTCATTCTCACTTTATTATATGGGAGATGTCGTACCTCCTTATATCTCTGTACAGCTTCTCTCAATCAAGGGAGCTGAAACCACAAACCATGCTCTCAGTCCTCTGCACCCATATTTAGCAGACACTCCAATCAAGAGTGACTTACAGTCAGTGCATTCACCACATACAGTATCACAATTATTCCAAAATAACCTCTATCAGCCAGTTCTGTGCAAGTCAGATCTGTGCTACTGTAGTAAACTAGTCAGATTAAGGACTCCTGTGCCTAACCTTTAACCTCAACTTAGTTTTACCTGAACAGAAAGGGAAATGAACAGAACAGATGATGGCTGTTGTTCTGTGGTCAAAGACAATAGGACGGATTCCAGCTGTGACCTGTTATCAAAGTGTAACTCTGTTAGTTCTCAGGGGAGCATAGTCTTCAACTGTGACCTGTTATCAAAGTGTAACTCTGTTAGTTCTCAGGGGAGCATAGTCTTCAACTGTGACCTGTTATCAAAGTGTCCCTCTGTTAGTTCTCAGGGGAGCATAGTCTTCAACTGTGACCTGTTATCAAAGTGTCCCTCTGTTAGTTCTCAGGGGAGCATGGTCTTCAACTGTGACCTGTTATCAAAGTGTCCCTCTGTTAACTATCAGGGGAGCATAGTCTTCATCTGTGACCTGTTATCAAAGTGTAACACTCTGTTAGTTCTCAGGGGAGCATAGTCTTCAACTGTGACCTGTTATCAAAGTGTAACTCTGTTAGTTCTCAGGGGAGCATAGTCTTCAACTGTGACCTGTTATCAAAGTGTCCCTCTGTTAACTATCAGGGGAGCATAGTCTTCAACTGTGACCTGTTATCAAAGTGTCCCTCTGTTAGTTCTTAGAGGAGCATAGTCTTCAACTGTGACCTGTTATCAAAGTGTCCCTCTGTTAACTATCAGGGGAGCATAGTCTTCAACTGTGACCTGTTATCAAAGTGTCCCTCTGTTAGTTCTCAGGGGAGCATAGTCTTCAACTGTGACCTGTTATCAAAGTGTCCCTCTGTTAGTTCTCAGGGGAGCATTGTCTTCAACTGTGACCTGTTATCAAAGTGTCCCTCTGTTAGTTCTCAGGGGAGCATTGTCTTCCATAGCTCATTGGTAGAGTGTGGCCCTTGCAACCCCAGGGTAGTGGGTTTGATGCCTGGCAACACACGCACGCAAAATGTATGCAAACATGACTGTAAGTCACTTTGGATGAAAGTGTTAAAATACATATTGATTTTACAATGTATACTGAATAGACTTTCTAGCTTCGTGCTGACATTTTAACATTATATGGCCCCTCCTCTCACTTTCAGAGGAGAGAAATAGAGAGAGAGGAAAGAAAAGAGAGTCAGACATACAATGAGACAGAGAGAGAGAGAGACGGAGAGAGACAGAGAGAGAGAGAGAGAGAGAGAGAGAGAGAGAGAGAGAGAGAGAGAGACAAACATACAGAGACAGACATACAATGTGAGAGAGAGAGAGAGTCAGATAGAGAGAGAGAGAAAGAGAGAGAGAGAGAGAGAGAGAGAGAGAGAGAAACATACAGAGACAGACATACAATGTGAGAGAGAGAGAGAGTCAGATAGAGAGAGAGACAGAGAGAGAGAGAGACAGAGAGAGAGAGAGAGAGAGAGAGAGAGAGTCAGATAGAGAGAGACATCTAGTGGACATATTGCTTTATTGCCCTCAGCCATGTTTAGACTGCAGTGGTCTCACATTCTCACATTCTCCCTTATTATGTATTACTGGGATATGTCAGCCAATATGCTACCTTTCCAGTAGAGTCGTGAGACGTCCCTTTGCTCCCATCTAGTGGACATATTGCTGTATTGCCCTCAGCCATGTTTAGACTGCTGTGGTCCTTGTTAGCTGTGATCTAGTGTCCTATAAAATAGATGGCTCTCCTCTTCTTACCACTTTGACCAGTCATATTCAAGGTTAGACATTTCTTTTGTCTATAGGTTCTGATGCTTCTAGCCTTGACTTGCATTTTGATAACATATGTGTAATGTGTGTAACATAATGTGTATAGTATTGCTTCCTAGCTGTTGTCCAATGAATAATGGAACCAGTCCCTCTTCAAATCAGGGTTGATTGGAAAATGCTTTTCAAAAGAGGACATTGTATCATCGTATCTTTGTACTCCCTGACAAAGACCAGCAGTCTAAACTCGTCAGAGTTTTTAATCTATGTTTCCATTCAACATGTCATAGAAATAAAGGGTTTTAATTAAATATATAAAGAGTGCCTTGGTCCTCGATTCTTTTTAATGTTTTATGGATGTTTGAATAAAGAAAAGTATATTTATATATTAGTATTAAGCTTGTTGTGCCATGAGGTGTAATGGATGATGATGAACGGATATCAAAACCATCAGTCAAATTAATGTTGAATGAGGACAGCACCCATTCCCACATTCAGGATTGTCAATGTGAAGGAATGTGTGGTATCGGTGGAGAAAGTTGTGTGTGTTAGTTGTGGGGGTGCTTATGGGGCTGGAGATCGGAGGAGTCCAGTGAGAGAAAGGGAGATTGAGGTTGCCAGGGTTACAGTAGTACAGAAAGTTATTATTATATTATTATATCAGTGAAGAGAGTGGTAGAGGAAGATCTGTACAGGGTGAGGGATACTGAGAGGATTCCTGTGAGTAGGCAGAGACCAAGAGAGAGTGATGGGAAGAACATGATCTTCAGGAAGGTGGGCTTTTTATCATTTATAGCCATGGTTGTAAATTATACTGCAGAAATGGGTCAAAAGTCACAGAAAGTAGCGGTTGTGGTGTCAGTAGCAGAGAAGTAGTTGAGAACTGCTGCAGGGGGTGTTGAGTGGTAGTGTGTTGTCTTCTCAGACCGTTGGTCTGGAGTATGACGAGATAGGGTTACATAGTGGAAAGGCTGGGGTTTTCTTTACAGTTCAGGGCAATTTTCCCAATTTAGTATTATAGTATCAAAGATTATAGTGTAGGTAAGTGATGAATGACCTTACACACCAGTCCAGTAGGTGGCGGTGTTTGCACCTAAAAGTTGGATGCAATCCACCAACCAAATCCTGAAGAAGAAGAAGAAGAAGAAGAAGAAGAAGGATTTTCAATGAAAGAGAAAAGTGCTGTATTGGAATTTACACGTCATTCAAAGGGCAATTTTGAAACATGTATCTTAAAGGTGGCTATTATTACTATTAAACAGCTGTTGTTTGTACAGAAATGTTTTGTAGTTTTGTAGTTAAATTAACTTAAGCCAGTTGATGTACCGTTAGAGAGATCTGGCCAAAAGTTGGCTAACCTTAGCTATTATTTTTGTCTCAATCACAATAGACCTGAATCATATGATGAAACCATCGGCCAAACGATTGAAGATTGATATTCTGACGTTTTTTACTGCAATGTGAGCTGTATTAGTCGTTATGTCAATATAATGTTATTGATCTGTCAGTTTAATCAGCTATTTCCCTAGTTTTCACAGGCCTATTTAGGAAGTACATTTCCTTGGATAGATAACTTCCCTGTGCTTCTCAACCATATTTAATAGAGACACACACATGATCTCACAGGTTTGGCTACTGAACTGGAAGCAGCAAGATGACAGCAACACTTGCTACGTTTTACATAGGCCTATAGGACAGGTTTCCCCAACTGGTGGGCCGCGGGACAAATCTGTCCAGACAGCAATATTATTTGGCCCCCCAAATTAATTATTAAAATGTCTGCCAAGCCTAGGCCTATATAAAATATAGTTAATGGCTGAGGAAGGCTATGAGGCTTAACAGAATCTTTCACAATACAAATATATGGCTTAATAGAAGTTGAATTTTTTTTATTAGGCCTACTATAATTCAACTGGCCAAAAATGTAGCATCCTACATAAATCAATCAATAAAAAGAAGGCATGTCTGTGTCTGAATGTCTGTATGGGGATAGACTGCTCTTGTAATGACAGAACACACAGAACATACTGTCAGAGTGAGACCTAAAGATCCTGGATAAGCACTCACAATAATGTTAGTATTTAATAAATACAGTCATTCAGGCCACTAAGTTACTTACTCAATGGGGAAAGTTGAATTTCCCCTGGGACACGATCTCGTGGATGTCAGGTGAGATGGATGTGATTTTTAAAATGGCCCTTTGTCCTTTGAAGAACACTGCAAAGATTCCTGGGTACACCACAAAGGCTGCTGGGATAAGAGCATAGTATCTTCATCCATGCCTCTCATCCAATACAATACATACATAGTGATCCTCACATAATCAGTAGATATTCTTCCTAGGGTCCACAAGTGGAAGTATTTAATTTTATAAGTTCACAGTGAAATTCTAAATTTTCTCCAATAGAAGGTGCTCTTGACCAATCTAAGCTCAGGTTCATCACAATACAACAAGTCTACTAAGCCCTCGTCTCAAGATACATTTATACAATAGTGTATTGAGCTCAGAGCTGAAGGCAATACAGGACAATGATTTATCTAACCTTCCTCATCTCCCAGGTCTCCATCTTCACAAGGTGCAGTGATGTTGACGGTGATGGTCTGTTTACTGACAGGCTTGGCAGCTAACCAGCTGTAAATGGAGTTGTAATGTTCTCTCTCTACCTCTAGAGGGAGTGTGAGGTTAGGTTGGTGGTGAGAGCAGGTCTGTTGAGATCTCACATGTACCTGTAAGGTCCTAACTGTTAGGACATGGAGGGCTGAACTTAAGTGGAGGCTGGTATGTCTTGTTGTTATGTAGGCCTATGTTTACTTAAATGATGTGCATTTAATTGCAATAACTATTATGAAATATATCTCTGACTGATGTTATATAAATTGTGTAAAATAACAGCCTAACATAGAGGAAGTTATGTTGGAGCAAATACTTGTGCTGAACATACCAGTAGCATATTTTACCGCTACACGTTATTAGTCCTGTATGTCCTAATAATATAATGAAAATGAAAGGACATTACATAGGCCTACGATATGGATGCTTTATTGATTGGGGTAGTCCTAGTCTGGAGAGGGGACTTAGGCTTGCAGTCAGTCGTGCGTCCTATTCAACATCTGGGAAAAGGGTTTTCCATATTCCCCCCCACAACATCATTCATAAATAGATATTAATTTAGTCAATCATGTAATAATTAAAGAATGATCTATTTATGTTGCTATAAGACATATGGTGCAGAGGTTGAGTAGATACAGACTTTAATTTATGGTTTGTTGTATTGAAACAATGTGTTTTATTTGCATCACTGCAAACCATTCCTCTCTTTACTTGTGTTGGAGAGAGAGAACGATAGAGAGATATAAAGAGAGAGAGGTAAATAGGGTAATAAACAGAGCTCTTTCATGGGAGAAGGAAGCTCTTATAAATTGTGGTCTGAACAATATCTGCAACCTGTTCTCAGGGGAAGTCGTAGAAATCTGTTCCTCACCATTTAGTACAACACCTTACTTTATGTTAGGGTTCATTATGAATGGAATAGTGGTCATACAATATCACACCAATTAGAGGACGCTAACTCATCATACATCTTGGAGGAGGTATAGTATTATACATCTTTCTCTGAGACCAGGTTGCTTGTTGTGTTGTGACAACAAAGTAGACATACAGGGATAATTTACGTTAGTGGTTAGGAAAACTAACGACAAAGGTTAGGATAATTTACGTGAAAGGTTAGGTGAATTGGGTTAAGGTTAGAATAATGGTTAGGGGAAGGGGAAGCTTAAATGCTAGAGTTGATTGTGACACGAACCTTTGGATGGCTAGATGGTCGCGATATCTGCCCTACCCATCCTCCCCGACCAACCTCTCTCCTATCATTGGTTAGAATTGAACTGAGTTAAACTGATTCATCTCTGGTTAGAATTGAATTGAGTTAAACTGATTCATCTCTCATTAGAATTGAACTGAGTTAAACTGATTCATCTCTCGTTAGAATTGAACTGAGTTAAACTGATTCATCTCTGGTTAGAATTGAATTGAGTTAAACTGATTCATCTCTGGTTAGAATTGAACTGAGTTAAACTGATTCATCTCTGGTTAGAATTGAACTGAGTTAAACTGATTCATCTCTAGTTAGAATTGAACTGAGTTAAACTGATTCATCTTTGGTTAGAATTGAACTGAGTTAAACTGATTCATCTCTGGTTAGAATTGAACTGAGTTAAACTGATTCATCTCTGGTTAGAATTGAACTGAGTTAAACTGATTCATCTCTGGTTAGAATTGAACTGAGTTAAACTGATTCATCTCTGGTTAGAATTGAATTGAGTTAAACTGATTCATCTCTGGTTGGAATTGAACTGAGTTAAACTGATTCATCTCTGGTTAGAATTGAACTGAGTTAAACTGCATGTTAAAGGTTAGTTAGACTGCTCCACTCTAAATACACACCAATGTGTCGGAGGAAACACCGTACACCTGGAGATGGTGTCAGCGTGCATGCACCCGGCCCGCCACAGGAGTCACTAGAGCACGAAGGGACAAGGACCTCCCGGCTGGCCAAACCCTAACCCGGAGGACGCTGGGCCAATTGTGCACCGCCTCATGGGTCTCCCGTTCGCAGCCAGCTGCGACAGAGCCTGGACTCAAACCAAGATCTCTAGAGACACAGCTAGCACTGTAATGCAGTGCCTTAGACCACTGCACCACTCGATAGGCCCTGTGATTTGTTAAATAGGTCATGGACAGACAAGTGAGATGGGTGAAAATGCTGCAGTTAGTTTCAAGACGTATGATGTAGCATGAACAAAAAAATATGTTTTTTGGTGGGTCTTAACTGGAACATACATGTAAGAAAATTGTTTGAACGGTATCTTCATTCAATTAATCAATATTACGATTAAATGTTTACATTTTAGTGCAGGACGACTGTCAACGATCCTATATTAGTCCTATAGAAAGTCTCCCAATCTGAATCTGGTCTTGTCTGTTCCCTGAGTTCCTTGATGATATGAATACATTATTCACAACGTGTAGGCTCTACTTCATTTGGTTTTCATTTTGTTCGTATCCTACATATCAATACATACATAAACTATCTAGGTCAAACAATTAAACCAGAATCTGGAGGTTGTGTGTCTCAGGAGAAATGATACCAATCTCAAACTCTTGAACGCAGCTATGGCTGCAAGGACTGACAGTTTTCACAGGTATGTTGTAGCAATACATTCTTTGTTTACAAAAACTCATAAGACAAAAATATAAACTATGGAATAAACTTCAATCATATTGTGAGTTGTGATAAAGGTAAGTATATTTTTCAAGCATGTAAATATCAGAGATTGTATACCTTTAAATTAAATGTATGGGTAAGTCTGACTAAATATATTGAAGCTCAGTACAAAAAAAAGCTCAGTACACAAATCTTTATCATAAGCTTATTTTAAAATAGTGAAATGTGAATGATATTATCTTTATATTCAGTCTCAGTGACTAATCTGAAATAGAAATGTAGGAAAATGAAATAACAGTGGAATAACTCACTATGGTATCAGTAGATTTGGTATTTGTTAACAGGTATATATGTGGGCTAACGTATGTGGAACACACAATGTTCTAATAGAAGGAGTGTCTGAGGAGCGTGGAGGAGGAATGATTGTATCTTTAAGAGGTGATGAGATACATACTGTGTAGAGAAGGAAAAGGATTTAAACAACACAACAGAGAGTACTGAAAAGAAGCTTTGGCCCAGCAGTAGCTTAACAAACACACTAGTGAATTGGATTCAAAGAGAGGTTCCATTTGTTTTAACCTATAAATTGGTACAATAAGCACTTGAAAAGAGGGACCATCCTACTAATAACCCTAGGAATAGCTATTGAATCTGTCTGTATCAGTGAATCTCATCGAAGCCCCAATTCAACAGACTGTGAGAATGATCAACACAGGAAGTCTGAAATAATAACAACAGTTCAATGTAACAACTGTTCCTCCGTTATGTTTTATAGATTAATATTTACTCTAATTTGTCTTAACGTCATCTTTAAGATGTAACACCTTCTCTTGGATGTGAATTATTATGTCACTCTCTCAGAACCTTCCTGTTTTGATCCTTCATGAAGTGTTAACATCCTCGCTGGCAGCCATGTGATGTAACTTGAGTTTATCATAAACTGTTGTCAGGTTAGGGTTGTCTCTAAGTGGATCCAGTCCTTGTATACCTGTTTGATCCTCCTAGACAGGAAGTGAGAGAGATGGAGGGAGGGAAGAATGGAGAGGGACAAGGAAACGGAGGGTTGGGGGGGAAGGAGGTGTAGGAAAGCAAAAAATAACAATAAGAAAAAAGGATCATTCATTAAAAAGTTCCCACAAAACACCAACGTCAACAGTGAAGAGGCAACTCTGGGATGTTGGCTCTTTTTTCAAATCTTCCTCTGTCCAGTGTCTGTGTTCTTTTCTATCAGTATCAGCCTGTAGCATTATTACTAACCTGGTTATCTGCTGGTTTAATGTGAGTTATCTCTGCATACTGAATGTCATCTTGCTTTCTTCCTGGTGAATCTATAAAGGTAAATAAAGGAAATGAAATATACAGTGTGGCTGGGAGTAACTGACAGATATGCACAAATGCTCACTCTGTCACGATGTGGGTGTGTGAATGACCAAGGCGCAGCGCAGGGATAGTAGTTAGACATCTTTATTATACTATGTATAGATTTTATGATACTATGTATAACAAGACCAAACGACGAACTACTGAAAACACAAAACCAAACACGAATAGACTAACGTCACGCTCACACAACACACCAATGAACGAACGTAAAATAGACACACTTACTTCAAACGTGACTGCGACATACATCGATAACAACCCACCCCAAGTGAAGGACAGACTCAACATATATTGGATCCCTAATTAGAGACAACGGGTAGCAGCTGCCTCTAATTAGAGATCCACCCAAACCCCACAAAGAAACAGAAAAGAAAGACACTGTCAGACTCTGACCATAGCTACATAGAGAAGCAAATAGGCTTCTCTATGGCCAGAGCCTGACAGTACCCCCCCCCCAAGGCGCGGACTCCCGGACGCCAAAAAAAACAAAAAACAAACACAAAACAGGGGGGGTTAATGGGAGGGAAGACTAGTCCCTCGGGGGCGGCTCTGGCTCCGGTGAGTTGGACATGCCCTTTTCTTATCACCGGTCCGGGTACCGGTGGGGCAAACGGCTCCGGACAAGGAGCGGGAAATTTGACCGGGCCCGGACTGGGCACCGGTGGGGCAAACGGCTCCGGCCATGGAGCGGGGTAAACAACCGGACCCGGACTGGGCACCGGTGGGGCAAACGGTTCCGGCCATGGAGCGGGGAAAACAACCGGGCCCGGACTGGGCACCGGTGGGGTAAACGGCTCCGGCCATGGAGCGGGGAAAACAACCGGGCCCGGACTGGGCACCGGTGGGGCAACCGGCTCCGGCCATGGAGTGGGAAAAACACCCGGGCCCGGACTGGGCCCCGGTGGGGCAAACGGCTCCGGCCATGGAGCGGGGAAAACAACCGGGCCCGGACTGGGCACCGGTGGGACAAACGGCTCCGGCCATGGAGCGGGGAAAACAACCGGGCCCGGACTGGGCACCGGTGGGACAAACGGCTCCGGCCATGGAGCTGGGCAATAAACCGGGCCCGGACTGGGCACCGGTGGGGTAAACTGCTCCGGCCATGGAGCTGGGCAATAAACCGGGCCCGGACTGGGCACCGGTGGGGCGGACTGCTCAGGCTCTGAAGCGGAGCAGACGGCTGGACCCGGATTGGGTACCGGCGGAGCGGACTGCTCTGGCACTGAGGCGGAGCAGACGGCTGGACCCGGATTGGGTACCGGTGGAGCGGACTGCTCTGGCACTGAGGCGGAGCAGGCGGCTGGACCCGGATTGGGTACCGGTGGAGCTGACTGCTCTGGCACTGAGGCGGAGCAGGCGGCTGGACCCGGACTGGGTACCGGTGGAGCGGACTGCTCTGGCACTGAGGCGGAGCAGACGGCTGGACCCGGATTGGGTACCGGACCCGGATTGGGTACCGGTGGAGCGGACTGCTCTGGCACTGAGGCGGAGCAGACGGCTGGACCCGTATTGGGAACCGGTGGAGCGGACTGCTCTGGCACTGAGGCGGAGCAGGCGGCTGGGCCCGGACTGGGTACCGGTGGAGCGGACTGCTCTGGCACTGAGGCGGAGCAGGCGGCTGAACCCGGAATGGGTACCGGTGGAGCGGACTGCTCTGGCACTGAGGCGGAGCAGACGGCTGAACCCGGAATGGGTACCGGTGGAGCGGACTGCTCTGGCACTGAGGCGGAGCAGACGGCTGGACCCGGACTGGGTACCGGTGGAGGAGGTTCAGGGGCGCTGACCTTCGCTGGAGGTTCAGGGGCGCTGACCTTCGCAGGAGGTTCATGGGCGCTGACCTTCGCAGGAGGTTCAGGGGCGCTGACCTTCGCAGGAGGTTTAGGGGCGCTGACCTTCGCAGGAGGTTTAGGGGCGCTGACCTTCGCAGGAGGTTCAGGGGCGCTGACCTTCGCTGGAGGTTTAGGGGCGCTGACCTTCGCAGGAGATTTAGGGGCGCTGACCTTCGCAGGAGGTTTAGGGGCGCTGACCTTCGCAGGAGGTTTAGGGGCGCTGACCTTCGCAGGAGGTTTAGGGGGGCTGACCTTGGCTGGAGGCTCAGGGCGGCTGACCTTGGCTGGAGGCTCAGGGCGGCTGACCTTGGCTGGAGGCTCAGGGCGGCTGACCTTGGCTGGAGGCTCAGGGCGGCTGACCTTGGCTGGAGGCTCAGGGCGGCTGACCTTGGCTGGAGGCTCAGGGCGGCTGACCTTGGCTGGAGGCTCAGGGCGGCTGACCTTGGCTGGAGGCTCAGGGTTGCTGACCTCCACTGGAGGCTCAGGGTTGCTGACCTTCGCTGGAGGCTCAGCGCGGGGAGCCGGCACGGGTCGTACCGGACTGGGAAGGCGCACCGGAGGTCGAATGCGTGGAGCTGGCACGGGACGCACCTGGCTAGACGCACGCACTGGAGGTTGGGTGCGGGGAGTAGGGCAGAGGTCCGGACCCGGACTGGACATCGGTGAAGCGGATTGCTCTGGCCTGGGAGTGGAGACGACGACCGGACCCGGACTGGGCACCGGTGGAGCGGATTGCTCTGTCAGGGAGGTGGAGTAGATTACTGGACCCGGACTGGGTACCGGTGGAGCGGACTGCTCCGGCCTGGGAGGGGAGTATATGACCAGACCTGGACTGGCCCACTCCGCCATCTCCCTCTCGACCTCCTCCTCTATCTCCACCAATTCCCTCAGAACCTCCCCAAAATGCTCCTCCAGCTCCTCCTCCTGCTCCTTGCTCTGAGCCCCCCATTGGTACCTGGGCCTCCCCATGGTCCACATGGGGAGTGGAGTTGGCTCCTCCAGGAGCCCCCACGGGTGAGGGAACCGAAGCATGTCCTCCTCATCGTCCTCCTCCGACGAGTCCGACTCGAACCCTCCGAGGAGTTCGGTGTTGGTAAACCGACGCGGGGCTATCTCGCTCTCCGTCTCTCCCCATTTGCGCTGCTTGGTCTCATAACGGTGGGTTGTTCTGTCACGATGTGGGTGTGGGAATGACCAAGGCGCAGCGCAGGGATAGTAGTTAGACATCTTTATTATGCTATGTATAGATTTTATGATACTATGTATAACAAGACCAAACGACGAACTACTGAAAACACAAAACCAAACACGAATAGACTAACGTCACGCTCACACAACACACCAATGAACGGACGTAAAATAAACACACTTACTTCAAATGTGACTGCGACATACATCGATAACAACCCACCCCAAGTGAAGGACAGACTCAACATATATTGGATCCCTAATTAGAGACAACGGGTAGCAGCTGCCTCTAATTAGAGATCCACCCAAAACCCACAAAGAAACAGAAAAGAAAGACACTGTCAGACTCTGACCATAGCTACATAGAGAAGCAAATAGGCTTCTCTATGGCCAGAGCCTGACACACCTCCAGGACAGGTTCTGCAAACACTAAGGACTCATGTTACTATGGATACCTGTGTCTGTGCTAGCGGTCTTTTTGGCGCCAGAGAAGCTATAAAGTAATGATTGTCAGAGTGTGTACCTTCTGCTTTTTCAACATTTAGAGAAGTTTGAGATAATGACACTGTCTGACCAAGCAGAGGAAGTGTGGAAGATATGAACTTCATTTGACCTGCATTCGTTGTTCAGGCAAACATTTCTTACCTTTTCCAAAACACTATCCTTGAAAACTAAAAAAGGTTTGACTTTGACAAGGAGACTGACTTCACCCCGCTAAAAGATGAATACCTGCCTTGTGAAGGTTCATGTCTCCTCTTCTTCAGATAGATTGCAACTCCAACCAGCCCCAAGACAATCAAAACACAGATTACAGCAATACTAAGAAAACCTAGAGTCCTCTCATCACCATATGAAGTAAAAAAAAAAGAGACAAAAAAAATAGAGAACAATATTTTAATTAAAACATTGTTTCATAAAATGAGCTCTACCATACTTATTGTTTCATATAGAAGTTGGTATTGTCTGGATATCAGCTATTTAACACTGCTACTGTACATGTTTTTACCTGTAACCTTGGTGGGATCACTCTCTATACAGGAATGTGGAACAACAGCTGTCTCCTTGCTGACTGGGTTGGCAGCCTCACATCTGTAAGAGTCTCTGTTCTGTTCATCCATCTTGAGAGGTAGAGAGAGGGTGATGTTGAGGTCAGGGCTGCTGCTCTGGTTGAGTATCTCCCCTCCTCTGTACCAGGACAGGGTCACCTCTCTCCCGTTCTCCACAGAACACACCACGCTACAGGAGCTGTGGTCATGGACCGTCACCTGAGGTTTGGACACAACATCTGGGAGACAAATAAGGAAAAAATTTGAATTGGTGAAATGGAACTTTAACGTGGCAAAGAGCAGTTGTTACATCCATCTTTGTACTTATAAATTAATGATATATACTCATTGATTCTTGAAGAATATAACTTATAAATGAGCTTAGTCTCCGTCAGAGAACCCATCAGCTTGTTTAACTCCAGTGTTTGTAAACAAATACATTGTAAAAAACACTATTAAGTCTCAATAAATGGTTACAACTATAATGTTTATATAATGGTTGATCAGTCCTTGCATCCATATCTCTGTCTATGAATTTGAGAGTGGTTCCATTTCTCCAGCCCCGCCCCTCAGCTTTTTACTGAACCAATAAAGCAACCACTTTATTATTGTTTCTACTGCTACACACACACACACACACACACACACACACACACACATACACACACACACACACACACACACACACACACACACACACTTACAGTACACAGTCAGATTAAATGTATGTGTCATCTTCTCTCCGTCTTCATCTGTATTCTCCACAGAATAAACCCCAGAATCTTCTATTCGTAGGTCTGACAAAGTGAAGAATCCAGTAACATTGTTCCAGTGAAGGCGGTTTTTAAATCTCTTCTCAAGGTTGGTATTACTTTGTTTACCAGGGAACACCTGTGCAATATTGCCAAGGTCTCTATAAAGTAAACTGCCAGACTTCAACACCATTACTGGAAAATAGAGAGACTTTCCCACGATGCCTTTCACCTGGTGGGTCTCAGGTTGGGTTGAATGCTGGGTTGAGCAGAGTACTGTGGAGAGAAACAGAGACTCAATATCAACGCTTTGACTTAAATATCATAGTTCTTCTCTAATAATGTAGCAAATAAGTTTTTCCCGATTGCTTGAGAAAATGTGTCCAAAAATAATTAACTTTTTCTAAACAATTAACATGTTGCTCCAAACTGAAATATGTTGGACAAAATGACACTTTTCAAATGCGTTTTGAATCAAAACATTAAACACAGAATCAACTACCTCCATCAAAACATACAACTTGTTATCTAATGAAAAGTTATTTAAATCATTCATTACACAACGGCCCAATAAATACTAACTACATGTATCAATAAACCCTACCATGGTTAACCCTCTTTCATATTTCTGTCTCATCTGTTGATACTATAATTATAGTTGACAATAAAGACAAGTAAACATCACAACATGGGTTGTATTCTTTTTTCATAACTTTACTTTACCAAAGAATGTAACCCAAGAGCATGAATATCCAGAAACAAAATGCTTTTTCCATGTTGTCCTTTACAAATTCAATGATGCTGTTCATTATATACAGAGAATACACATTAAATACACCAAGATAACAAATCACACTTAAAACAAAGCTATGTAAAAAAGGCAACACCAATATAGTATACATCAATACAGTATAGCACCAATACAGTATTAAACTCATACAGTATACATCAATACAGTATACACCAATACAGTTTAAATCTCATAGACTACACACCAATACAGTATACACCACATACAGTATACACCACATACAGTATACACCAATACAGTATCCACCACAAAGTATACACCAATACAGTATACAACAAAGTATACACCACATAGAGTATACACCACATACAGTATACACCACTTAAAGTATACACTAATACAGTATACACCTATACAGTATACACCAATACAGTATGCACCACATACAGTACACACCAATTCAGGTATACACCAATACAGTATACATCAATACAGTATACACCACATACAGTATGCACCACATACAGTATACACCAATACAGTACACACCACATACAGTATACACCACAAACAGTGTACACCACATACAGTATACACCAACACAGTATACACCAACACAGTATACACCACATACAGTATACACCACAAACAGTGTACACCACATATAGTACACACCACAAACAGTGTACACAAACAGTGTACACCACATACAGTATACACCAATACAGTATACACACATACAGTATACACCACATACAGTATACACCACATACAGTATACACCACTACAGTATACACCACATACAGTATACACCACATACAGTATACACCACATACAGTATACACCACATACATTATACACCACTACAGTATACACCACATACAGTATACACCAACACAGTATACACCAACACAGTATACACCACATACAGTATACACCACAAACAGTGTACACCACATATAGTACACACCACAAACAGTGTACACAAACAGTGTACACCACATACAGTATACACCAATACAGTATACACCACATACAGTATACACCACATACAGTATACACCACTACAGTATACACTACATACAGTTTACACCACTGCAGTATACACCACTGCAGTATACACCAATACAGTATACACCACATACAGTATACACCACATTCAGTATACACCACATACAGTATACACCACATACAGTATACACCACATACAGTATACACCACATACAGTATACACCACTGCAGTATACACCACTGCAGTATACACCACATACAGTATACACCACATACATTATACACCACATACAGTATACACCAATACAGTATACACCAATACAGTATACACCACATTCAGTATACACCACATTCAGTATACACCACATACAGTATACACCACATACAGTATACACCACTACAGTATACACCACTACAGTATACACCACTACAGTATACACCACATACAGTATACACCACTACAGTATACACCACTACAGTATACACCACATACAGTATACACCAATACAGTATACACCACATTCAGTATACACCAATACAGTATACACCACATACAGTATACACTACATACAGAATACACCAATACATTATACACCAATACATTATACACCACATATATATATATAATGTGGTGTATAATGATCATCTGAAAACTTAATGATGGTGTTGGAGTCGTGCCTGGCCATGCAGTCATGGGTGAACATGGAGTACAGGAGGGGACTGAGCACGCACCACTAAGGGGCACCAGTGTTGAGGATCAGCGTGGCGGATGTGTTGTGCCTACCCTTACCTACCCTTACCACCTGGGGGCGGCCCGTCAGGATGTCCAGGATCCAGTTGCAGAGGGAGGTGACAAAAACAGACATTAAGAAACAAAGACAATTAAAAAACACTGACATTAAAAAACAAAGACAATTAAAAAAGAAAGACATTAAAAAACAAAAGACATTAAAAAACAAAGACATTAAAAAAAGACAATTAAAAAATAAAGACATTAAAAAACAAAGACAAAGAAAAGCCTATAGCTTTTACACTGTTTAATAAAGTGTCTCCAGCTGCCACCATTTTGTGAGGGTCTGAAAACACCTCAAACTGTAATGTTAGGCTGTAGGACTATGTTTAATAATAAACATTGTCACAACAATACGTGTTCAGGATTTATAACGGTCAGAACCTACAGTAGGCCTTTAACAAAATAGAGTCTAAATTGACCAGGACAAAAGAGGACATTTATGACTTGTTGCACCAACCTATAACTTCAGAACTGTCCGTAATATATTTTGTAAAGCTCAGCGTCATTATTTTAAATAGTTTATATAGTTAAGGACAGATACAATATATACAGTGCCCTCCACAAATATTGGCACCCTTGGTAAATATGAGCAGAACAGGCTGCTGTTTATCCTCTTGGAGTTTCATTCAAAATATTCACAAAAAATATAACCTTTAATTAAAGTCAATTAAATAAATTATTATCATAAAACAAATATGTTTCCCAAACTTTTGACTGTTGACCTTCATTCAATACTTTTTCATCCTCCTTCTTCTATAATGTGTACTGAGGTTGGAGAACACAAAAGTTCCACTTCCGTTTGGCAAACTGTAGGAGCTTGACTTTGTTGTTTGATGACAGCAAAGGCTCTTTTATGGAAACCCTCCCAAACAACTTGTGGTTATGTAGGTGGTGTCTGATCTGAGTTTTAGGAGACTTTCTGACCCCAAGACCCAATTAACGTCTCGGGTCTTTCTGATACTGATGGATGACTATGGGAACTTGGCCTTTGTGTTGTGGTATTAAAAGACTCTGCTTGTCTCCAGTCATGTCAAATTATGTAGAATTGTACGTAATGCTTTTATAAGAGGCTATTTGTTTCTCAGAATTCAAATAAAATGATAGATTTGATTATGAATTTTTTATTTTTTTTCACCTCTACCCTTGTCTGCGGTGGAATGTGAATCCACAACCTTCTGACAACTTTGGCATGTAGGCTAATACTTACAAAATGAAGAACAGTTTCTAAAACTGCATATCTAAAGGCTCTGGTCTGTCCTAGGATTGAGGGTAAACGGTTGGCATGTTCTCTGCTGTTCCCCATCCATTTTCAGAGGTCCGATTTTCTCCAGGTATCCCTCATTATAAATAACGTACAGTCCCTCAGTCAATAAATTCAAGCTAGATCTGACAGACAAAACACAAACCTCACAACACACATCTTTTCCTTCTCACATCTGAAATACTTTGAGGGCTTGTTTCCCAGACACAGATTAGACCTAGTCCTGGACTAAAACTCTATTTTTATGGAGAGTCTTAATCTGTGTCCAGGAAAGAGAACCTGAATGTTTGATCTACAAGGGTTCTTCATTTAGTTCATGGACCTCAGCTCATTGTCATTCAATGATACAACACCATGGAGGAGAGATCATTAATCTCAGAGAATTACATATCAAAGTCCCTGCCTGTTAAAATGAGTTATTCAAGTTGATCAACTTTCTCTCTGAGATACAACGGAGAGTTTGTCTACAGGAAGTAGGGGTGCTGCAGCCCCTGAAAAACTAAAAAGATGAAGAAAAAAACGAACAAAAAACTGAGCCGAGCCCCCAGCATCAAACTACTTCCTGTGTCTATGCTTGTGTAATGGCATTTGCACAGAAAAACTCCCTACAACCTTAGCAAATGGGTCGAAGCCTCCTTTCTATATCAGTGGTGTAACTTGAGTGTGTAGACTATGCCTGGAACAACAGTGGAAGTCCCATTAAATTGTAGAAAGCATCAGGTAGCCTAGACTGCAGATATAGAAAATACATTTGGGAACATAACTAATAAGACTCATAAGCCTACATGTATAGCCTACACACATTTATATACACATACATATATATATAGAAGCCTACATCCACACTGGGGGCCAAAAGTTTGGAATATTACTCATCGACCAAGACACAGCGCTTATAGTTCGACATTTTTTATTATACCAAGTATAACGTAACTCAAAATGCGAACTACACAAAACACGAATTGACAAAACGTCACGTTCACAAAAAAACACGAATGAACAGACGTAATAAACGTGGCACACTTACTGTCACTGCGAAATATATAATAACCCACATCCCGGTGTGGAACATACAAACCTATGTAGGATCCCTAATTAGAGACGATGCGCTACAGCTGCCTCTAATTAGGGATCAACACAAACCACCACCAGAAACAGAAAGAATAGACCTGTCAGACTCTGACCATGGTTACATAGAGAAACAAATAGGCTTCTCTATGGCCAGAGCCTGACACTCATTCAAGGGTTTGTCTTTATTTGCACAATTTTTTACATTGTAGAATAAAAGTGAAGACATCAAAATGCCAAGAGTGCGCAAAGCTGTCATCAAGGCAACATGTGGCTATTTGAAGAATCTCAAATATGTTTAACACTTTTTTGGTTACTACATGATTCCATATGTGTTATGTCATAGTTTTGATGTCTTCACTTTTAATCTACAATGTAAAAAATAGTGCAAATAAATACATATATATATATGACATTTCTGTATCACATGGAAAAATGACTAAAGGTTCCCAAATGAGTTTATTGACAGCTGTCAAGTTTTTACAACCACAGTTACAAAAACCAAGGGTCACATACCTAAGAGATGGAGTAGCATCACCTTCAGTCTTTTTAGTTGAGAAAACAGCATTGTAGCCTACAGTCCATCCAATCATCCAACGGCTCCACACACTCATCTACAAATAACATGACATAGTGTGAGAATCTCAACAAGAGCCCAGACATTGAGTTTGTTAGTTGAAGCTGTCCCAGGTGCCAGGGTGGGCGGAGTTTGAAAGGGGTAAAACATTATTGCATTCATTTTGAAACAACTACATCTCCATCTACAGCTAAATTTGCTTTTCATACATACAACACAAAAAAGAAGAGGTGCATGAAGGGAGATATTATCCTGTTATGCCAGCGACAGCCTTGGTGGTGTACCCAGGAATCTGTGCAGTGTTTATCAATATGATGAATCCGCATCAAAGGTAACACATCTCACTTAGCCTGTTAATTTGTCTCTCAAAATACTGTTATAGATTAACTTATCCTGTGTGAAGTCTTTCTCTCTAGAGTGAGTGATGGTGGATGAGCATTTTGAGGCAGAGAACAGAGAGAGAGAGAGAGAGAGAGAGAGAGAGAGAGAGAGAGAGAGAGAGAGAGAGAGAGAGAACAGAGCGAGAGAGAGAGAGAACAGAGTGAGAGAGAGAGAGAGAGAAAGAGAGAGAGAGAGAGAACAGAGCGTGAGAGAGAGAGAGAGAACAGAGCGAGAGAGAGAGAGAGAGAGAGAACAGAGCGAGAGAGAGACAGACAGAGACAGAGAGAGAGAGAGAGAGAGAGAGAGAGAGAGAGAGAGAGAGAGAGAGAACAGAGCGAGAGAGAGAGAGAGAACAGAGCGAGGGAGAGAGAGAGACAGAGAGAGAGAGAGAGAGAGAGAGAACAGAGCGAGAGAGAGAGAGAGAACAGAGCGAGGGAGAGAGAGAGACAGAGAGAGAGAGAGAGAGAGAGAGAGAGAGAGAGAGAGAGAGAGAGAGAGAGAGAGAGAGAGAGCAGCGAGCACAGCCTTGCTATTGAGAAGGGTAGACACAGGAAAACCTGGCTCCCTGTAGAGGAAAGGCTGTGCAACCACTGCACCACAGCGGAACCAGAGACAGAGCTGCATTTCCTGACCAAATGTCAAAAATATAAAACCATCAGAGAGAGTCACTTCCCCAAATTTGAACAAGTAGTCCGGGGCTTTGAGGACCTCTCTGACATAGAAAGGCTGCCGATCCTTTTGGGGGAAGACATGACCAGCTGTGTGCTGGCAGCATGCTATGTTGCTGCCTGCCACAAGTTGAGGGACAGTGCCTGACATATTTAATGCATTTATTTTATTTTTTCCTGTTGTTATTTGTTCTTTGATGTAATTATATTTTTTTTAAAAAAATATATATATATATATGTGTGTATGAATGTATGTATATATGTGTATATATATGTATGTGCGTGTGTATATGTATGTATATATATATATATAAAATAGAAGAAAAAAAATATATATATATAAATATATAAAAAAATATATATATATTGATGTATGATACTTTGGCAATATGTACATTGTTGCGTCATGCCAATAAAGTGAATTGAATTGAATTGAATTGAGAGAGAGGGCAATAGAGAAAACATCTTGGACAATCTCTAATCACTAGATTAAACAGTTGTTTTTTGTTATTGGTCACATACACATATTTAGCAGATGTTATTGTGGGTGTAGCTACATGCATTTATTGATTGTATGTTTGTGAATGTTTCACCGTACTCCTTTGATAACAATTTGACCAGGTGACACATTAATGATTGATTTGATCAGGGCGTAATGTGTTTAGTGTCTGTGTTTGCAGACTGTCAGTTTTAATTTGAGGGTATGTTCATCCATATTGGGTGAACCGTTTAGGAATTACAACACTTCTTGTACATAGTTTTAGGGACCAAAAGTATTGGGACATTTCTACAATTGTTCTTTTAGTTTGAAAATGTGTTGAATGTTGTGTAGATCATAAAAATAAAAAAATCCCCATTCCTTTTAAGATTTCAATTTAAGACAGCAAAATGTGAAAACTGTGCAAGGGTATGTTGAATTTCACTAGGCACTGGGGTCCCTACTCAGACTTGAGATAAGTTGATTAAACATGGCCCCCAAAATGTACTAAAGTCCATATTTTTCTAAATGATCTTCTATACATCACATTTCTATCTGCAAGGTTCTTTGAATAAGACCCTGACGTTAGTCTTATAACAACAGCCACAAATGGAGAGAGAGAGTGGGAGACTTGTGGTTGCTCAGTTAAGACTACAAATATACATGTATCAAAATGAACATGTCAACCCAAAATGATTCCATCAACACCTTCGTCCTCCCCATAGTATAGTGTGTGTGCATGTGTGCGATTGCATGCTGTGTAGAAATGTTCTTCTTTCTCACCATAACGTGTGGTTATCACTTCTCTATCTGTTCTCTCTGTGGTCAGTAGCCTATATGGGTCAGTCACTCTCATTCTAGCTTGCTTATAGGAGAGATGTGGTACCTTCCTCCAGCTCTCTGCAGCTTCTCTTACAGGAAACAGCTCACGCCACAAACCATGCTCTCAATCCCCTATTTCTATTTCAGGTCTGTATGTGACTTTCTCAGACTTTAAGAGTAACAGGTCACAGTGTATTTTCACCTCCATCTTGGTTTTGCTGTGCCTTTATCACAACAGTTATAACTGTAGCTAACCTCACCTGATAAAACATCCCTCTGTTCTCTGTCAAAGGAGAATAGAATGTATTATCTTGCTGTCTTGGTTTAGCAGAGAGCACACAATATTGGACCAATAAAAAAGCATTAGCCTTTCCATTCCAAAGTGCTTTATGTGTTGCCTGGCACCATGTGGTATTGATGGACAGGTCTTAACTAGAATTGGAAAGTGTGAGTGAGGGGTTGGTAGAGCACTAACAGGTTAGAGAGATGTTAGAGATGTGTTAGGCTTCAAACTATCTTCCACTTGCTGTGAAATAGACGACAACAAGCTCAACAATAGCATCTTAATTTAAACATTCACTGAAAGATCATTCGCTTCTCAGCCCAGTTTAAGATAGAAGGGGTGTGATTAATGATGTTTATTTCTGTTTATAGAGATGTATAGTGAGGGTCTGGGTTTCTAAGCAGAAATCAGATAGGATGTGGTGGGGCTGCAGAGAACACAACATGGGGTTCCAGATAAGACACCATCTCTGACTGATATCAACCACATGTGCCAAGGTGGCAAACACTTAAAACCTGTTCAAACTAGATTGTTTGAAAGTGTTAAAATGTGTGGTTGACAGTGGGAATACTGCCAAATAGTAATTTTAGAGTGTAGTAATACTTTAAATAAGTTCAATTTGTAAGATTTACACATTGTGAGGATATAGTTAGTGCTTTATTTGTCTCGTCCCCATGGTGGGGTCTTAGCAAAGATTAGGGAAGGCTGCTGTGCAAAACTATATTTCACATCTGGGCTAAACATGGAAGACCTCCATGAAAAAGAAGTGTGGGGGGAATAACATACATCATGTCTTAGGGACAGTGATTGTGCCAGATGAGTTATTTATAGAGAGAGAGAGAGAGAGAGAGAGAGAGAGAGAGAGAGAGAGAGAGAGAGAGAGAGAGAGAGAGAGAGAGAGAGAGAGAGAACAGAGCGAGAGAGAGAGAGAACAGAGTGAGAGAGAGAGAGAGAGAAAGAGAGAGAGAGAGAACAGAGCGTGAGAGAGAGAGAGAGAACAGAGCGAGAGAGAGAGAGAGAGAGAGAGAGAGAACAGAGCGAGAGAGAGACAGACAGAGACAGAGAGAGAGAGAGAGAGAGAGAGAGAGAGAGAGAGAGAGAGAGAGAACAGAGCGAGAGAGAGAGAGAGAACAGAGCGAGGGAGAGAGAGAGACAGAGAGAGAGAGAGAGAGAGAGAACAGAGCGAGAGAGAGAGAGAGAACAGAGCGAGGGAGAGAGAGAGACAGAGAGAGAGAGAGAGAGAGAGAGAGAGAGAGAGAGAGAGAGAGAGAGAGAGAGAGAGAGAGAGAGAGAGAGAGAGAGGGCAATAGAGAAAACATCTTGGACAATCTCTAATCACTAGATTAAACAGTTGTTTTTTTGTTATTGGTCACATACACATATCGTCCCCATGGTGGGGTCTTAGCAAAGATTAGGGAAGGCTGCTGTGCAAAACTATATTTCACATCTGGGCTAAACATGGAAGACCTCCATGAAAAAGAAGTGTGGGGGGAATAACATACATCATGTCTTAGGGACAGTGATTGTGCCAGATGAGTTATTTATAAACACAACACAAGCTGAGGTTGTAGACATCGTCATCATTCCCTTTGTATATGTCTGTGTCTGTGTCTGTGTGTGTGTGTGTGTGTGTGTGTGTGTGTAGAGCTATAGAATACAAAGGCCAAGAACCCAACTGTAAGACCAAGCAAAGGAAGCGCCACTTTATTTGGCCTGTATCCTGTGTTCAAGCATGTCTGAGGTCTTTGGGCTAAAAAGTCCTGGTACTGTGTCGTGAAGTGACCTCAATATGAGGACTGTCATCTCCAATTAACTGACTATGTTTAATTGTTACCCGATTAAATAATAATGTGAAAATGAACTCATTAGGATTTGGGGCACCACGGGAGAGATTGTTTAGAGTTCCCATCTCCCGAATTAAACTCTAGAAGATATATATCTATTACACTGATAAACAGTCAACTTATTAACCATTACCTCATATCATATCATCATTCAGAACATCGTATCCTGCCTGCATCTGCAAAAACCCCAGACTGACTTATGATTCAGCACTACACAAATTGGTTTAATTATTTATTTACTAGCTAACTAAATAATAACAAAGGATAAACACACACACACACACTGTATATATTATTGACTATAAACTGAATACAATGGAAAAAAGTCCCAAGCAGACTGACACAATATGACAGCTTGGAGAG
This sequence comes from Thymallus thymallus, assembly GCA_023634145.1. Taxonomy (NCBI): domain Eukaryota; kingdom Metazoa; phylum Chordata; class Actinopteri; order Salmoniformes; family Salmonidae; genus Thymallus; species Thymallus thymallus. The sequence goes on from CM042424.1 coordinate 13,940,407, forward strand.
GGGGGGAGAGGGACAGACACATTTATAATTATCTACTTTGTACACAAACCGCCGCCCGCTTGGAGTAAGAAATCATGACCAGTTGAAGTAAAATAGCCCAATAACATCAAAGATCCACACCCATATTTTACAGTAGAGATGAGGTATTTTCTGCATATGCAATGTTCTTTCAAAACCCAAACCCACTGATGGTGTGTTTGGCCAAAGAACTCCGGTTTCAATCCAAGTGACAAAGCCATTTAGCAAACTTCAGGAAGTGCTATGGTCAGATGTCATGAAAATAGAGGTCTTTGGCCACGAACACCAATGGTGTGTATTTTTTATTTTATTCAGTCTTTTTTGCTAATCTTTATCAAGGCATCCAATAATTCTGGACCCCACTGTACATACAGTGGGGAGAACAAGTATTTGATACACTGCCGATTTTGCAGGTTTTCCTACTTACAAAGCATGTAGAGGTCTGTAATTTTTATCATAGGTACACTTCAACTGTGAGAGACGGAATCTAAAACAAAAATCCAGATAATCACATTGTATGATTTTTAAATAATTAATTTGCATTTTATTGCATGACGTAAGTATTTGATCACCTACCAACCAGTAAGAATTCCGGCTCTCACAGACCTGTTAGTTTTTCTTTAAGAAGCCCTCCTGTTCTCCACTCATTACCTGTATTAACTGCACCTGTTTGAACTCGTTACCTGTATAAAAGACACCTGTCCACACACTCAATCAAACAGACTCCAACCTCTCCACAATGGTCAAGACCAGAGAGCTGTGTAAGGACATCAGGGATAAAATTGTAGACCTGCACAAGGCTGGGATGGGCTACAGGACAATAGGCAAGCAGCTTGATGAGAAGGCAACAACTGTTGGCGCAATTATTAGAAAATGGAAGAAGTTCAAGATGACGGTCAATCTCCCTCGGTCTGGGGTACCATGCAAGATCTCACCTCGTGGGGAATCAATGATCATGAGGAAGATGAGGGATCAGCCCAGAACTACACGGCAGGACCTGGTCAATGACCTGAAGAGAGCTGGGACCACTGTCTCAAAGAAAACCATTAGTAACACACTATGCCGTCATGGATTAAAATCCTGCAGCGCACGCAAGGTCCCCCTGCTCAAGCCAGCGCATGTCCAGGCCCGTCTGAAGTTTTCCAATGACCATCTGGATGATCCAGAGGAGGAATGGGAGAAGGTCATATGGTCTGATGAGACAAAAATAGAGCTTTTTGGTCTAAACTCCACTCGCCGTGTTTGGAGGAAGAACAAGGATGAGTACAACCCCAAGAACACCATCCCAACCGTGAAGCATGGAGGTGGAAACATCATTCTTTGGGGATTATTTTCTGCAAAGGGGACAGGACGACTGCACCGTATTGAGGGGAGGATGGATGGGGTCATGTATCGCGAGATCTTGGCCAACAACCTCCTTCCCTCAGTAAGAGCATTGAAGATGGGTCGTGGCTGGGTCTTCCAGCATGACAACGACCTGAAACACACAGCCAGGGCAACTAAGGAGTGGCTCCGTAAGAAGCATCTCAAGGTCCTGGAGTGGCCTAGCCAGTCTCCAGACCTGAACCCAATAGAACATCTTTGGAAGGAGCTGAAAGTCCGTATTGCCCAGCGACAGCCCCGAAACCTGAAGGATCTGGATGGAGGAGTGGGCCAAAATCCCTGCTGCAGTGTGTGCAAACCTGGTCAAGAACTACAGGAAACGTATGATCTCTGTAATTGCAAACAAAGGTTTCTGTACCAAATATTATGTTCTGCTTTTCTGATGTATCAAATACTTATGTCATGCAATAAAATGCAAATTAATTACTTAAAAATCATACAATGTGATTTTCTGGATTTTTGTTTTAGATTCCGTCACTCACAGTTGAAGAGTACCTATGATAAAAATTACAGACTTCTACATGCTTTGTAAGTGCGAAAACCTGCAAAATGGGCAGTATATCAAATACTTGTTCTCCCCACTGTATATGACTGTGTCTCTGCTTGTGATCACAGACTCTTCCTTTCCCATCTGTCTTTCACATTGTCTGGTCAGCCCTTTTCTGTCACGTTACTAGTGGTTTGACCCCACTGAGAAGCAGACCCACACAGTCTTCTCTATGTACAGGAGTCCAGTCTGACACACAGGCCTATGTGGGGAAATACCACTGCTATGAACACGTTCCACTGCAGCAAACAGAATAGTTCTCAATAATACTAAAGGTCTACTCATATTTTTTACAATTGTCGGATCCATGTAGGCCTAAGCGGGAGGAGCATGTAGCCGGAGAGGGAGGAGCACCGTCGATGTAGTTGGCCTGGACGTGGCAGTACCCCCCCTCAAAGGCAAGGCTCCCGTCGGTGACTTGGACGTCCCGGAGGTCGAGGCCGGACGGCGTGCGTGGAAGTCAGTCATCAGTGAAGGATCGCAGATGTCTGTTGCCCGAACCCAGCTGCATTCCTCCGGACCGTATCCTGCCCAGTCCACTAGGTACTGGACCCAACACCGCCGTTATGAGGTTGAACTAACTGTTTCGCTGCCTGACAAGGTTCCACTGACAGCCAGGTGTAGTGGTGGTAAGGCATCTCTCCATGGTGCTGAAAAGAAAGTTCTGCTGTTTGGACAGCTTTATGTGGGCTATAACAGTTTGTGGGCACAGTTTATCACCGTTATAGTGTAATTAATGTATTGTTAGTGTTGTGTTGTGTAGTGGCTTTGCTGGCAGGCATCTAAAAAAAGGAGTTTGCCTCACCAAGTTGTACATGCTAAAATCCCCACCGATCTAATGTGTTTTGTATTGAACAGGTTATTCCAATGTATCTCAGTGTATCTATGGGTCATTCGCTGTCATTCTCACTTTATTATATGGGAGATGTCGTACCTCCCTATATCTCTGTACAGCTTCTCTCAATCAAGGGAGCTGAAACCACAAACCATTCTCTCAGTCCTCTGCACCCATATTTAGCAGACACTCCAATCAAGAGTGACTTACAGTCAGTATATTCACCACATACAGTATCACAATTATTCCAAAATATCCTCTATCAGCCAGTTCTGTGCAAGTCAGATCTGTGCTACTGTAGTAAACTAGTCAGATTAAGGACTCCTGTGCCTAACCTTTAACCTCAACTTAGTTTTACCTGAACAGAAAGGGAAATGAACAGAACAGATAACGGCTGTTGTTCTGTGGTCAAAGGCATAAGGACGGCTTCTAACTGTCACCTGTTATCAAAGTGTCACTTTGTTAGTTCTCAGGGGAGCATAGTCTTCAACTGTGACCTGTTATCAAAGTGTCCCTCTGTTAGTTCTCAGGGGAGCATAGTCTTCCATAGCTCATTGGTAGAGTGTGGCCCTTGCAACCCCAGGGTAGTGGGTTTGATGCCTGGCAACACACACACGCAAAATGTATGCAAACATGACTGTAAGTCACTTTGGATGAAAGTGTTAAAATACATAATGATTTTACAATGTATACTGAATAGACTTTCTAGCTTCGTGCTGACATTTTAACATTATATGGCCCCTCCTCTCACTTTCAGAGGAGAGAAATAGAGAGAGAGGAAAGAAAAGAGTCAGACATACAATGAGACAGACAGAGAGAGACAGAGAGAGAGAGAGACAGAGAGAGAGAGAGAAAAACATACAGAGACAGACATACAATGTGAGAGAGAGAGAGACAGAGAGAGAGTCAGACATCTAGTGGACATATTGCTTTATTGCCCTCAGCCATGTTTAGACTGCAGTGGTCTCACATTCTCACATTCTCCCTTATTATGTATTACTGGGATATGTCAGCCAATATGCTACCTTTCCAGTAGAGTCGTGAGAGGTCACTTTGTTGCCATCTAGTGGACATATTGCTGTATTGCCCTCAGCCATGTTTAGACTGCTGTGGTCCTTGTTAGCTGTGATCTAGTGTCCTATAAAATAGATGGCTCTCCTCTTCTTACCACTTTGACCAGTCATATTCAAGGTTAGACATTTTTTTGTCTATAGGTTCTGATGCTTCTAGCCTTGACTTGCATTTTGATAACATATCTACAGTGTTTCACTTTTTAATGTGTATAGTATTGCTTCCTAGATGTTGTCCAATGAATAATGTAACCAGTCCCTCTTCAAATCAGGGTTGATTGGAAAATGCTGTTCAAAAGAGGACATTGTATCATCGTATCTTTGTACTCCCTGACAAAGACCAGCAGTCTAAACTCGTCAGAGTTTTTAATCTTTGTTTCCATTGAACATGTCATAGAAATAAAGGCATTTTAATTAAATATATAAAGAGTGCCTTGGTCCTCGATTCTTTTTAACGTTTTATAGATGTTTGAAGAAAGAAAAGTATATTTATATATTAGTATTAAGCTTGTTGTGCCATGAGGTGTAATGGTTAATGATGAACGGATATCAAAACCATCAGTCAAATTAATGTTGAATGAGGACAGCACCCATTCCCACATTCAGGATTGTCAATGTGAAGGAATGTGTGGTATCGGTGGAGAAAGTTGTGTGTGTTAGTTGTGGGGGTGTTTATGGGGCTGGAGATCGGAGGAGCCCAGTGAGAGAAAGGGAGATTGAGGTTGCCAGGGTTACAGTAATACAGAAAAGTTATTATGCCTTATCAGTGAAGAGAGTGGTAGAGGAAGATCTGTACAGGGTGAGGGATACTGAGAGGATTCCTGTGAGTAGGCAGAGAGCAAGAGAGAGTGATGGGAAGAACATGAGCTTCAGGAAGGTGGGCTTTTTGTCATTTATAGCCATGGTTGTAAATTATTCTGCAGAAATGGGTCAAAAGTCACAGAAAGTAGCGGTTGTGGTGTCAGCAGCAGAGAAGTAGTTGAGAACAGCTGCAGGGGGTGTTGAGTGGTAGTGTGTTGTCTTCTCAGACCGTTGGTCTGGAGTATGACGAGATAGGGTTACATAGTGGAAAGGCTGGGGTTTTCTTTAGAGTTCAGGGCAATTTTCCCAATTCAGTATTATAGTATCAAAGACTATAGTGTAGGTAAGTGATGAATGACATTACACACCAGTCCAGTAGGTGGCGGTGTATGCACCTAAAAGTTGGATGCAATCCACCAACCAAATCCTGAAGAAGAAGAAGAAATGTTCACTGGTTAGGTAGGACACAATATATATTTTAGATAGGAGCAACAGTTATGATACAAGCCCTCAATGTGAAGTGACATTAATGCATGAATACAGATTAAGTACAAACCTTTTTATATAAACCTTAAGGTAGTAAGAAAATAAACATTCACTTAATATTTCAATTAATCACCTGCTGGCAAATCACCTGCTGGCAAATCACCTGCTGGCAAATCACCTGCTAACAAATCACCTGTTAACAAATCACCTGTTAACCAATCACCTGTTAACCAATCACCTGTTAACCAATCACCTGTTAACCAATCACCTGTTAACAAATCACCTGTTAACAAATCACCTGTTAACAAATCACCTGTTAACAAATCACCTGTTAACAATAGCTAGTGTGACGTTACAGAGCACTGAGTAACAGTGCTAATAGGCCTTAAAAACCAACGTCTGTGATTGAAGTCACATTAAAACATGAATAAAGCAGAACATTAGCACATTTTAATAATATGGCCCCCGAATTAATTTATAAATATCCAAATGACCCTTGATGGCAAACTAACTATGTGTGTTATTGCTTGAATTCAGGCTTGGAATAACTGCTTTCATCAGGGAAAGATTGCTTCGTACCCCCACTTCCGTGATTTTCGTTGAAAACGTAACTTCGCCGTGTGGATCTATGCTATAGATCAGGAATCATATTGAAAGTGTAAAAGGTACTCGATGTTTATATTTGGATATTGATCGACGTGGCATATTTCACAAATTGTAATCGTTACAATAATGTTACTTACAATAACGGCACATTGGCACAGTCCAAACGTAAAAGCATAGAAAGGTTTGAGAACATTTTGCTGACACATGATTTAAGCTACACTAACAATATACAGTACACGGTCTCAGAATATAATAATATGTACAGTACAGTATACAGTATGTACAACCACTAGATGGGGCTGCTAGAATCCTGAGACAGGTGATCATATTACTCCAGTGCTATCATCTCTACACTGGCTTCCTACTAGGGCTGATATCAAGATTAAGGTATTACTGTTAACCTACAAAGCATTACATTGACTTGCTCCTACTTATCTCTCAGATTTGGTCCTGCCGTACATACCTACACATACGTTACGGTCACAAGACACAGGCCTCCTTATTGTCCCTAGAATTTCTAAGCAAACAGCTGGAGACGGGGCTTTCTCCTATAGAGATACATTTTTATGGAATGATCTGTCTATCCATGTGAGAGACGCAGACTTGGTCTCGACCTGAAGACTCTTCAGTAGGTCCTATGATTGAGTGTAGTCTGGCCCAGGGGGGCAAAGGTGAACAGAAAGGCACTGGAGCGACGAACGCCCTTGTTGTCTCATTTAAACAGACAATACTGAAAAGAAGCTTTGACCCAGCAGTAGCTTAGCAAACACACTAGTGAATTGGATTCAAAGAGAGGTTCCATTTGTTTTAACCTATAAATTGGGACAATAAGCACTTGAAAAGAGGGACCATCCTACTAATAATCATAGGAATAGCTATTGAATCTGTCTGTATCAGTGATTCTCATCGATGCCCCAATTCAACAGACTGTGAGAATGATCAACACAGGAAGTCTGAATCAATACCAATAATGTGGAAATATATATAAACAACATGTTTTGACTGTATTGGTCCTTTAAAAATCCTACTGTTCTACATAACCAACACAGGAAGTCTGAAATAATAACAACAGTGCAAGGTCCTCTTTAAGATGTAACATCTTCTCTTGGATGTGAATTATTAGGTCACCCTCTCAGAACCTTCCTGTTTTGATCCTTCATGAAGTGTTAACATCCTCGCTGGCAGCCATGTGATGTAACTTGAGTTTATCATAAACTGATGTCAGTTCAGCGTTGTCTGAGACTCCAGTCCTTGAATACCTGTTTGATCCTCCTAGACAGGAAGAGGGAGGTAGGGAAGGATAGAGAGGGACAAGGAAAGAGGGGTGGGGAGGTGTAGGAAAGCAAAAAATAACAAAAAGAAAAGAGGGTCATATGTTTCGTTATTATAATCTTTGTACCAGAGGAAGGAAACGTCTGATGCTCTCTGGTCTATTATCATTGTTCTGGACTATTATGTGTCTTTATTAGAATCTTTGTACCAGAGGAAGGAAACAGGACACGTCTGATGCTCTCTGGTCTATTATCATTGTTCTGGACTATTATGTTTCTTTATTAGAATCTTTGTACCAGAGGAAGGAAACAGGACACGTCTGATGCTCTCTGGTCTATTATCATTGTTCTGGACTATTATGTGTCTTTATTAGAATCTTTGTACCAGAGGAAGGAAACAGGACACGTCTGATGCTCTCTGGTCTATTATCATTGTTCTGCAGTAGGAAACTCAACAGTCAACATATCTAGGATAATTCCTAAGTCTAGTGGGAGGAACCATGATGCCAATTGAAATAAATGAATTAGGCTCTAATCTAATGGACTTCACATGACTGGGCAAGTTCGCAGCAATGGGTGGGCCTGGGAGGGCATAGGTCCACCCACTTGGGAGCTAGGCCCACCCATGCGGGACACAGGCCCATGGTTGGTATGGTTACATGTGGTAGGCAGGTTGGATGTACTGCCAAATTCTCTAAAACGATGTTTGAGGCGGCTTATGGTAGATTAATTAACTTTTAAATATCTGAAAACAGCTCGTGTCAGCATGCCACTCCCTCAAAACTTGAGAAACCTGTGGCCTTGTGTTGTGTGACAAAAATGCACATTTTAGAGTAGCTTTTTATTGTCCCCAGCACAAGGTGCTCCTGTGTAATGACCATGCTGTTTAATCAGAGATAACTTTTAGGAGTTATCTCTGCATACTGAATGTTAACTTGCACTCTTTCAGATGAATCTATGAAGACAAATAAAGTCAAGTAAATATAGGTCTAAAGTCTGTGATAATGAAACTCTCTGACCAAGCAGAGTAACTTTATTTGACCTGCATCCTGTGTTCAAGAAAAAATGTACTACTTTTTCCGAAACACTATCCTTGATTGTAAAAATAAATAAATAAAAAGGTAGTCACGTGAAGGTTAATTTCTCCTCTTCTTCAGATAGATTGCAACTCCAACCAAGACAACCAACGCACAGATTACAGCAATAATAAGAAAACCTTGAGTTCTCTCTTCACCATCTAAAGTAAAAATAGAGATAACAATATTTTAATTAAAACATTGTTTCATAAAATGAGCTCTTCCATACTTATTGTTCCATATAGAAGTTGGTATTGTCTGGATATCAGCTATTTAACACTGCTACTGTACATGTTTTTACCTGTCACCTTGGTGGGATCACTCTCTATACAGGAATGTGGAACAACAGCTGTCTCCTTGCTGACTGGGTTGGCAGCCTCACATCTGTAAGAGTCTCTGTTCTGTTCATCCATCTTGAGAGGTAGAGAGAGGGTGATGTTGAGGTCAGAGCTGTAGCTCTGGATGAGTATCTCCCCTCCTCTGTACCAGGACAGGGTCACCTCTCTCCCGTTCTCCACAGAACACACCATGCTACAGGAGATGTTGTCATGGACCGTCACCTGAGGTTTGGACACAACATCTGGGAGACAAATAATGAAAAAATGGGAATTGGTGAAATGGAACTTTAACGTGACAAAGAACAGTTGCTACATCCATTTTTGGACTTATAAATTAATGATATATACTCATTGATTCTTGAAGAATATAACTTATAAATGAGCTTAGTCCCCGTCAGAGAAACCATCAGCTTGTTCAACTCCAAGCTGTTTGTAAACAAATCAATTGTAAAAAACACTATAGTCTCAATAAATGGTTACAACTATAATGTTTATATAATGGTTGATCAATCCTTGTATCCATATCTCTGTCTATGAATTTGAGAGTGGTTCCATTTCTCCAGCCCCGCCCCTCAGCTTTTTACTGAACCAATAAAGTAACCACTTTATTATAGTTTCTACTGCTACACACACACACACACACACACACACAGCTGAAATGTATGTGTCGTCTTCTCTCCATCTCCATATGTATTCACCACAATATAAACCCCAGAATCTTCTATTCGTAGGTCTGACAAAGTGAAGAATCCAGTAACATTGTTCCAGTGAAGGCAGTTTTTAAATCTCTTCTCAAGATTGGTATTACTTTGTTTACCAGGGAACACCTGTGCAATATCGCCAAGGCCTCCATAAAGTAAATTGCCAGACTTCAACACCATTACTGGAAAATAGAGAGACTTTCCCACAATTCTTTTCACCTTCCAAGTTTCAGGTTGGGCTGAATGCTGGGCTGAGCAGAGTACTGTGGAGAGAAACAGAGACTCAATATCAACACTGACTTAAATATCATAGTTTAATAAAGTGTTAAAACGCATCTATTTTTGCCTCCAGCTGCCACCATTTTGTGAGGGTCTGAAAACACCTCAAACTGTAATGTTAGGCTGTAAATTAAAAGTTTTAGCTTCACTGTACAAATATACATGTAGGGGAGTGTATGTGTGAGAAAAAGAAAATGGACCCTAGCGAACAGTGATAAGTATAGCATCAGAGACACATTATCTTACACAACAACCAAACAAAGAAACTGCCGCCGTCAAAAGACGAACTAAAAACTATAAAAATAGTAAAAATATGAAATATATCATTTAAGAGACTTGAGTGGGGTGAAACAAGTATCCATGATGCTTTGACATGTCTATGCAGTCTAATTGGCTGGGGTATATTGCAACGTGATCTCAGTATTAATCTGGACGTAAATTCGAGACACTTAATTTAGCATGATATGTTTTGTATGGTATGAATTAATTTGTGGATGTCCTTCATCCATTTCTTATATGTTACGAATTCCAATTTGTTGTGGCCAAATTGGAATTCGTTATGGCTAACCCACAGTAGGCCTTTAACAAAATAGAGAAACACAAAATTGACCAGGACAAAAGCTCTCCGCATTTATGACTTGAAGCACCAACCTCAGAACTGTCTGTAATATCTTTTGTAAAGCCAGCACCATTATTTTAAATAGTTTATATAGTTAAGGACAGATACAATATATACAGTGCCCTCCACTAATATTGGCACCCTTGGTAAATATGAGCAGAACGGGCTGCTGTTTATCCTCTTGGAGTTTCATTCAAAATATTCACAGGCGGCACCTGAGGGTTACCAGGGTAACAGTTATATAGGGGAAGTTTAGGCGGGTTTTTAGTCAGTCTTGTTTTTCCTTGTAGCATGTTCTAACCTGTGTTCCTGTGTGTTAGCAATAAGTGTTAGTATATTCTCCCGTTTCTGTTCCATGTGTAGTTAGGCAGTAGCCTATAGCTGCCTGAGTTTAGTTTAGCCTTAATAAAGTGTTGGAAATAACATCTGTGCCTCCGGCTCCTTTTGTATGTCGGACTGAGACGTTACAGTTATATCACAAACAATTTACTGTTATTTAGACAACAAAATTCATTATAATACATTATAAAAAGGAGGACGTTTAGTAAACTAGAAAACAACATTTACCGCGCCCACTGTGTGACGTTGTTGAACCAGGGAATCCGTGTGTCCACCACGACAAATGAGCCTCATTGACTTTGTATGGGTGTTGTTTCCGTGGTGCCGACACGTCATTTCAACACATTCCGTGCCACCACCATGTAAATCAGGGCTTAAGGGGTCGTGTTCATTTCACGTATTTCTGGGAGATCAGGTTGCAAACTTCACATAATTGAAGGAAGGATGACTGGGCAAATTTACCGAGACATTCTTGACAAAAATCTGCTGCCATCTACCAGGATGATGAAGATGAAACGAGGGTGGACATTTCAGCAAGACAATGATCCCAAACACACAGCCAAGGAAACTCTCAATTGGTTTCAAAGAAAGAAAATAAAGCTGCTAGAATGGCCCAGCCAATCACCTGACTTAAATCCCATTGAAAATCTATGGAAAGAACTGAAGATCAAGATTCATAGAAGAGGCCCACGGAACCTTCAAGATTTGAAGACTGTTTGTGTGGAAGAATGGGCCAAAATCACACCAGAGCAATGCATGCGACTAGTTTCTCCATACAGGAGGCGTCTTGAAGCTGTCATTACCAACAAAGGCTTTTGTACAAAGTATTAAATAAATATCAGTAAGTGTGTTCAATACTTTTTCCCTGTGTCATTTCACATTATTACACAGAACTTAATTTCTGAACTTATTTATATGTATGGATTACTTGGGTTGTTACCAACATCTGGTGAACGTTTCATGACAATAGCACCTTTGGAAATGTATTTATATATATATTTACTGAGAAAAATGGTGACATGTTCAATACTTATTTCACCCGCTGTATACATACATACATACATGATTAAAGGTGTCCCAAATGAGTTTATTGACAGCTGTCAAGTTTTTACCACAGTTACAAAAACCAAGGGTCACATACCTAAGAGATGGAGTAGCATCACCTTCAGTCTTTTTAGTTGAGAAAACAGCATTGTAGCCTACAGTCCATCCAATCATCCAACGGCTCCACACACTCATCTACAAATAACATGACATAGTGTGAGATTCTCAACAAGAGCCCAGACATTGAGTTTGTTAGTTGAAGCTGTCCCAGTTGCCAGGGTGGGCGGAGTTTGAAAGGGGTAAAACAATGTTCCATTCATTTTGAAACAACTACATCTCCATCTACAGCAGTATTTGCTTTTCACATACAACACAAAAAAGAGGAGGGGCCTGGAGGGAGATATTATCCTGTTATGCCAGCGACAGCCTTGGTGGTTTACCCAGGAATCTGTGGAGTGTTTTCAATATGTTAATTTGTCTCTCAAAATACTGTTATAGATGAACTTGTCAAAGACTCCAGCCACCCTGGTCATAGACTGTTCACTCTGCTAGCGCACGGCAAGCGGTACCGGAGTGCCAGGTCTAGGTCCAAAAGGCTTCTTAACAGTTTCTACCCCGAAGTCATAAGACTCCTGAACAGCTAATCAAAGGGCCACCAGACCCCTTTGTTACGCTGCTGCTGCTGCTACTCTGTTTATTATCTATTCATAGTCACTTTACCTCTACCTACATGTACATATTACCTCAACTACCTCGACTAACCTGTGGCCCCGCACATTGACTCTGTACTGGTTGTTGGTTAAGGGCTTGTAGGTAAGAATTTCACTGTAAGGCTGTAACATCTGTTGTATTCGGCGCATGTGACAAATAAAATTCAATTAGATTTTACTACTGCACTGTTGGAGCTAGGAACACAAGCACTTAGCTGCAATAACCTAAATATGTGTATGTGACGAAAACATTTGATGAATAGTACATTTTTATGTGGATGACACTGATCTCTTTTGAAAAAACTCAAACAGATTTTAACATCCTTCAACAGAATCTGTGTGATTTGAAGCTTCTTCTGAATTCCTCTAAATCAAAATACATAGTATTTTCCAACAATGAACACTCGGAAAACCATGTTGTTACTACCTTGGAAGATGTACAAATATCTGGGAGTTTGGGTGGATGAGAAGCTGAGCTTCACTAATCATGTTGAGAAACTGGAAAGAAGATCAAGTTTAGAATAGGTTTTTATTACCGGCATAAGGCTTGTTTTTCTTTGGAGGCCAGAAAAGAGCTGGTACAGTTGTGGTCAAAAGTTAAGAATGACACAAGTATTGGTCTCCACAAAGTTTGCTGCCTCAGTGTTGATGATGGCAATTTGCATATACTTTAGAATGTCATGAAGAGTGATCAGATGAATTGCAATTAATTGCAAAGTCCCTCTTTGCCATGAAAATGAACTTAATCCCCCCAAAACATTTCCACTGCATTTCAGCCCTGCCACAAAAGGACCAACTGCCATCATGTCAGTGATTGTCTCGTTAACACAGGTTAGAGTGTTGACGAGGACAAGGCTGGAGATCACTCTGTCATGCTGATTGAGTCAGAATAACAGACTGGAAGCTTTAAAAGGAGGGTGGTGCTTGAAATCATTGTTCTTCCTCTGTCAACCATGGTTACCTGCAAGGAAACACGTGCCGTCATCATTGCTTTGCACAAAAAGGTCTTCACAGGCAAGGATATTGCTGCTGGTAAGATTGCACCTAAATCAACCATTTATCGGATCATCAAGAACGGAGTGAGGTTCAATTGTTGTGAAGAAGGCGTCAGGGCGCCCAAGAAAGTCCAGCAAGCGCCAGGACCGTCTCCTAAAGTTGATTCAGCAGCGGGATCAGGGCACCACCAGTGCAGAGCTTGCTCAGGAATGGCAGCAGGCAGGTGTGAGTGCATCTGCACGCACAGTGAGGCGAAGACTTTTGGAGGATGGCCTGGTGTCAAGAAGGGCAGCAAAGAAGCCACTTTTCTCCTGGAAAAACATCAGGGACAGACTGATATTCTGCAAAAGGTACAGGGATTGGACTGCTGAAGAGTCATTTTCTCTGATGAATCCCCTTTCCGATTGTTTGGCCATCCGGAAAACACCTTGTCCGGAGAAGACAAGGTGAGTGCTACCATCAGTCCTGTGTCATGCCAACAGTAAAGCATCCTGAGACCATTCATGTGTGGGGTTGCTTCTCAGCCAAGGGAGTGGGCTCACTCACAATTTTGCCTTTCAGGAACTGCACCGCCAGAGGATGAGACCCTGGGGTAAAGCCGTCAATCCCAACATGACACGCTGAGATGGCTGCCATATATACCTTCAATGTGGAAAAGGAAAGGCCCTGCTCAAAAAGCTCTTGCAAAGAGTTCTGAAAAGGAGAAACTCAACCACCGAGGGGTGCATTCTCCACTCCGTTGAGATGACTGGGAAGGTACGTCACCCTGAGTGACAGGAAATGAACACTGCTCCATAAGAAACGATAATGTGCCAGGTTGAGGAGAGAGAGAGAGAGAGAGAGACCCCGCCTGTTGATGTATGCCACGGCTGTCCTGTTGTCAGACCTTAAACACATGCTGACCCTCCAACATTGGAATGAAATGCCTCAGCGCTAGCAAATCTGTCAGTAGCTCTAGGTAATTGATATGCAGCACCCTTTGCGCTGTTTACCAAATCCCTCTTTCCGAGTAGCCCACACAGCTATCCCCATCCCAGTAAGGATGCTTCTGTCATGATAACTCTGCGGGACACTACCCGGCCCATGAGAACCCCGCCTCCATGTTCTTATTCAACTCTTGCAGCAAATCGATATGATACATCTTCAGCATTGTGACCACATTCAACGACCGAGCTGCCACACCCGCAGCCTGGTACACTTTGTCACGCTGATCCTCCGAGAACCAGCACTTTATATTCGGAAGCATCGGCGGTGTGCAAACGAGCCCCGCCTCCTCCATACCCTCTACATTCATGAACTCGCCATAACCTGGTAGCACCAGCCTGGCCGAAAGATGGCCATCCCAGGTCGCCTTTAGCTCATCGGCGAAATCTTTAAACAGAGCCAACCAGGGACAGCACATCATCCCGGAATCCGTACTCTAAACACTGCCAGACAAATCGTCTCTGCTCACTCCCGACCTCAGACAACCCCATTCCCGAGATCACTTAGACCAAAATATTCCGCCTCAGTGAGGGATAGTGGTTTGGGTGGCAAAGGTCGCTCGCTTACTAGTGATTTACTCCATAGTTGTTTACCAAATGGACTAGCTTTGGCTTTCCCTGATGATCTGGACAGCAGCCTTGCTGATGAATTGATTCAGTTCCGAGGTTTTATTCAAACCGAGCAAGATAGATCACCAGCACGTTTGCTGAAAATAATCCAAGAATGTGGACTACAATCACCTTTCCCCAATGTATTTGTGGCTCTTTGACAATCAGCAACTGTGAAGGAGAACGGTCATTTTCTCTTATGGTAAGAATAAAAAATGAACTTAGGAGTAAAATGACACAAGGACGCCTCCAGTCGCTTTCGCTGATGTCAATTGAAAGTGAATTTGTGAGAGAAATGGATTTTAGTGACATTGTGGAAACCTATTCTCGGATCAAATCGAGAAAAAAAACCATATAAGGTAAGACTGGGACCAGATCCCTAGCATGTATTATGATTTTGCTGGTGATGATATTGTTGTGTGCTTAGCATAGACCTAATTGTTTTTTGTTTCATAATTGTGAGCAAGTTCTGAAACTATGAGTATAGTGATGTTATAACGAGGCCTCGTTGAAACGATGAGACTTACCAGGCAATTGCTTGGAGAAAAGATTTGTTACTCCAGGCCTCGTTTACACTAGGGACACCTGCTGGTATAAATAATTCAGAGAATCCAAATAGTTATAGATCGCATATCACCTTTCGGCAAAACGTTAATGTAGTAGCCATGTCTATGGTGTTCCTAAACTTTTTAAAGTCATGTATGTAGGTTATCCCTTCTGAAATGATGTCACCAACTTTGTAGCCCCTTTACCAAGGTGTTTTGGTGCTTTAATTTCATTGACTGTAGTCTACATCTGTTATTAAAGTAGCCTATTCAATAAGACAAAATGCACAAACTATAACCAGTTTCTGTATAGCATAGCCCGAAGCCCCCGGACATAAATATATTTCTCACACATGTTATTAACATGGTAGTCCATTAAAAATTGCTTTCACTCTCCTACACGTGAATGAAAAAGGCCTCTCAATATCTACTTCAGTAATAGCGTTAACGATTTAATTTGCAAAAGGCATTCATAATGACGGGCAGCCATGTTGATTCTAGCTGTAAAATAAGTGTGTCATGTGGGCACGTGGAGGGGGTCTTCGAACGTTAACCGTGCCCAGGGCCCCAGGAAGTCATAATCCGTCTCTGGTTGTATTAGGGGCTGGTCGTGCATTAGCAGGCGGCCGTGGTGGAGTATACTGTAATACTCAACAGTGAAATAGAACAATAAGAAATAACCTAAACAGCAACAGACAAGGCATATTGAAATAAGAGAGAGACATAAAACAATCACAGGAGTTAATCAAGAGAGGGAAGACAACAACGGGTAATGGCGATGAATGGACAGAGAGGGTCAGATAGACTGAGAAAATGTTGTGCTTTGCACAGGAACTTCAAGTAGTTTCATCTGTCTCTGGTTCCAAAGGTTGCATGTTCCAAAACCAGCAATATAAAGTTATTTTTGTTTTAAAATCAATCCCAATCCCAAGAGTTGAATGGCTTTGAGGATGGATCAACAACATTGTAGTTACTCCACAATACTAACCTAAATGACAGAGTGAGAAGAAGGAATTGAATTACATTTTTTTAATTTAACCTTTTTTTAACTAGGCAAGTCATTTAAGAACAAATTCTTATTTATAATGACGGCCTACTTACAGGGACAGATGTGCAGAATAAAAATATTCCAAAACATACATCCTGTTTTCAAAAAGTTTCTAAAGACAAACTGCCAAAATATTAAATCACTGAGTTCCATTCTTCCATGTTATCAAGCATGGTGGAGGCTGCTTCATGTTATGACATGTCAGCATTAAATATGAACTGGTTGTAATAGGGTTGGCCAATCTTAGTTCAGAGACTGTCTGCAGTCCTTATATATATATATATATATAAATAAACAGCATTTATATGTCTGTTGCATGCTGTCTGTGTCTTTACTGTCATTTTTATGTGTACTTTATCAAAGTGTTGTACGTCACTTTGCTAGAAATGCACTTGATAAAAATGCAATGTTATTGTTGTTATATAGGTCAGAACATTTGTCTGGAAACTCGGATTAGTAGTATGTAAACAAGCAAATTAGTGCAATAAGGGCACAACATCCACTCCCTGAAAAGCTTTTACCATTTATTTCAAACTGCTTGTAGCCGACTGCCTTGGGAATGAGCAGATAGGAGTTGTGATAAGTACACTTAACAGGTAATGTAAGACAGGGACAAAGGCATAGGTAGGCGTAAATAGATCATTCATAGTATGCTGTTATAAGCTAACCGACTGCCCAAATCTGCTGATCTCATGGGCATGTTTAAACTTGTGGATAAATGTTTTCATGTAGGTTTGTCCTGCAGGCTTTTGTTCCAGTGAAACACTAATAAACCAACAAACTGATTAAAACAATTGACTTGTTATGGTCTTCAGTCAGAAGAACCATGATTCATTCATTCAGGTTGAGTTGGAACAAAAACATGCATTAACTTCAGCCCTGCAAGACCATGGTGATTTACCAACCATGGGTTCTATAATCAACTCTATACTCCAAGATGGCCAACACATTCATCTTCTTTCATTTGCAAGAATGCATATCTGTAAACTGTGTTATTCAACCTTTGTAGAACAATAAATGAAGTTGTGAAACTTCAATCCAGTAAGCCTGCTTTGCCACTGGATTTCTAAAACAAAACACTTGCAAGCTAATACCAGGTGTTAGATTTCATAATGTGAAGAAACAGGCCTATGCTAGGCTTGTATAACCATCCTGATCTTACAGTGTGTTTCGCTACAGAGTTAGTGAAACACATTCTAAATTTCACAAGATCAGGATGGTTACACGAGGCTAAGCCTACAGTGCATTCGGAAAGTATTAGTTGACTTATTGTCTGCAGTATTTAACGTCCCCAAGAACACCAAGACTATTAGACCTGGCCCCCACAGCCAAACTGAGCAACGGAGAAGGGCCTTGGTCAGGGAGGTGACCAAGAACCCGATGGTCACTCTGACAGAGCTCCAGAGTTCCTCTGTGGAGATGGGAGAACCTTCCAGAAGGTCAACCATCTCTGCAGCACCCCACTAATCAGGCCTTTATGTTAGAGGACAGACGGAAGCCAGTCCTTAGTAAAAGGCACATGACAGCCCGTTTGGAGTTTGCCAAAAGGCACCTAAAGACTCTCAGACCATGAGAAACAAGATTTTTTGGTCTGATGAAACCAAGATTGAACTCTTTGGCCTGAATGCTTCACATCTGGAGGAAACCTGGCACCATCCCTACGGTGAAGCCCAAAAAATATATAAAGTTTTTGCTTTGTCGTTATGGGGTATTGTGTGTAGGTTGATGAGGGATTATTATTTTTTTTAATCAATTTTAGAATAAGGCTGTAACATAACAAAATGTGGAAAAAGTTAATCTGAAATGCATTCTTGCAAATGAAAGAACATGAATGTGTTTGACATCTTGGAATATAGAGTTGATTCTAGAACCCATGGTGACATCACCAAAGGTGGCCAATCTATGGTCTTGTAGGGCTGAAGTTCATGCATGTTTTTGTTCCAGATCAACCTGAATTAATGAATCATGGTTCTTTTGACACAAGACCATCATATTTTGATCAGATTGCTGGTTTGTTAGTGCTTCGCTGGAACAAAAGCCTGCCGACTCTGCCGCTCTCTGGACTAGGTTTCCCCATCCCTGCTGACATGCCATCACTGCCATCTTTAATATCAAAGACTACACCAACAAAATGTTCGTGGAATTAGGCCCATTCATCCCCAAACCTAGAACAGATTAACAATGTTTTGGACGCCCCTTCAAATGAGTGTATTCGACTATTTCAGCCACACCCGTTACTGACAGATGCATAAAATCGAGCACACGGCCATGCATTCTCCATAGACAAACATTGGCAGTAGAATGGCCTTACTGAAGAGCTCAGTGACTTTCAATGTGGCACCGTCATATGATGCCACCTTTCCAACAAGTCAGTTTGTCAAATTTCTGCCCTGCTAGAGCTGACCCAGTCAACTGTAAGTGCTTTTATTGTGAAGTGGAAACATCTAGGAGAAACTACGGGGTTAGCCTCCTAGTAAGAGACCACAAAAGCTCACAGAACGGGACCGCTGTGTGCTGAAGTGTGTAGCGCGTAAAAATCACTACCGAGTTCCAAACTGCCTCTGGAAGCAACGTCAGCACAAAACTGTGCGTCAGCTGGAGTGGTGTAAATCTCGCCGCCATTGGACTCTGGTGCAGTGGAAACGCGTTCTCTGGAGTGATGAATCACGTTTCCCCATCTGTCAGTCTGAGAGACGAATCTGGGTTTGGCGGATGTCAGGAGAGCGCTACTTGCTCGAATGCCTAGTGCCAACTGTAAAGTTTGGTGGAGGAGGTATAATGGTCTGGGGCTGTCTTTCATGGTTCAGGCCCCTTAGTTACAGTGAAGTTACATCTTAATGCTACAGCATACAATGACACGGTAGATGATTCTGTGCTTCTAACTTTGTGGCAACAGTTTGAGGAAGTCCCTTTCCTTTTTCAGCATGAAAGTGAGGTCCATACAGAAATGGTTTGTTGAGATCAGTGTGAAATAACTTGACTGGCATACACAGAGCCCTGACCTCAACCCCATCGAATATATATATTTTTTTATGACAAATAAAATCAGCCAATCAATCAATCAATCCAAACTCTGCAGCAGTCATTTCATGACTGGAAAGAGACATGTTACAAAACACCAAAAGGTTTAGGTCTGAAATCAAAATACTGCACATATAAATATTGCATTTAATTGTACCAATATTTGAAAAATGTTTTGCTTGTAATTTGCCTTGAAATCAGGCTTTTCAGGAACTGAACATTAAACCTTATGGATATTTTGCAGCTACTATACATGTACAGCATGAACACAGAAAGGTTATACAAGTACACTCCCTAAAGCAAGGTAACTCATTCACTTTCAAAAGACATCTGACTGTCTGAACCTGTTCATCTTATGAACATATACAGACTTGTTGAATAGCTGCCCCAGTCCTCTGAAAATCTTACTGACTGAGTCTGATAACTGGCAAGAAAATGATTGAGAGAAAGCATTGATAATGCAGTAGTGTTTCTGTTTGGTACCACGTATCGGACAGGATGTCAATATACATAGAAATTAGACTTGAGTGATATAATGGCTGTGTATGTTATTACATTGATTAGCCAAATACAGAATACTAACACATAGCACTCTGTTGACATTGTGGTGGTGGGTTTGACAAGTAAGAATGTACTGGTTAACGTTTGTCCACTTTGGAAAAAACGTTGAGATATGTTTTTGTGATAATAAATTCCAAGTCATGCGACAATGAACATGACAGAGGATGATTCTGGTGCCATTATGGTGGGGGCTGAGTGAATAACAAGTCAAAACAACAGCTTTGGGTTGGCTGTAGTTTGTCCCCTTGTAACACTCTGCTGTTAATTAAACAACTGGGTGCACACTATAAATTAGATCGCCTGTTCTCATTGCCTAGTCCCCATACAAATAACAGATATTAAGGGATCACGCAAAACACCAAAAGATAAGTTTAGCAAATCACCTCAGTGTATTCACAACTTCGATGAACATAAATAACAAACCCATATCCCTCCATAGATAAGACAGACAGTTGTTGTGATTATGTGTGGGTGTGTGTTCTAGAACAGTCTGATGATCCCTGCGTGTATATACAGATGTAGGATCAGCCTCACCGGTAATAATGTCAAGTCCGTGAGCGTGATCAATGGAGTGGAAACTGTCCAAAGTCCTCCGAATAAAGTAATCCTGGCAACGAGCCACTGCAATACTCCCAGGAGGAGCGGCGACAAGGCGCTTCCCAGACAGTCATCCACGAGATGATCCACATAAAGGTTTGTGAATGAGAAGAACTTCTCCCGATGACCGGCTTCCCGGTTCTTTTTATATCAAACCTAGAGTCATTTCCTGTTTACAGGGCAAACCCCACGTGATACGTATTCACGCGCAGATATCGCGTGAACAATAATGAGGATCCCAATACCCAATAGTAGAGGGATATACAGCATACAGGGAAAAGCCGACAAGGTAAGACATAAAATGCCACGACATACATAGTTATATGACACTAGCCTTATTTATAACCTTTCCCTTATGTGGCCACGCTACATAAGTTCACAGTGAAATTCTGAATGTTCTCCAATAGAAGGTGCTCTTGACCAATCTAAGCTCAGGTTCATCACATTACAACAAGTCTACTAAGCCCTCGTCTCAAGATACATTTATACAATAGTGTATTGAGCTCAGAGCTGAAGGCAATACAGGACAATGATGTATCTAACCTTCCTCATCTCCCAGGTCTCCATCTTCACAAGGTGCAGTGATGTTGACGGTGATGGTCTGTTTACTGACAGGCTTGGCAGCTAACCAGCTGTAAATGGAGTTGTAATGTTCTCTCTCTACCTCTAGAGGGAGTGTGAGGTTAGGTTGGTGGTGAGACCAGGTCTGTTGAGATCTCACATGCACCTGTAAGGTCCTAACTGTTAGGACATGGAGGGCTGAACTTAAGTGGAGGCTGGTATGTCTTGTTGGTATGTAGGCCTATGTTTACCTTTATTTACTTAAATGATGTGCATTTAATTGCAATAACTATTATGAAATATACTGTATCTCTGACTGATATATTGTATAACATAACAGCCTAACATAGAGGAAGTTATATTAGAGCAAATACTTGTGCTGAACATACCAGTAGCATATTTTACCGCTACATGTAAACCTCAAGTGTAGTCCTGTATGTCCTAATAATATAATGAAAATGAAAGGACATTACATAGGCCTACGATATGGATGCTTTATTGATTGGGGTAGTCCTAGTCTGGAGAGGGGATTTAGGCTTGCAGTCAGTCGTGCGTCCTATTCAAAATCTGGGGAAAGGGTTTTCCATATTCCCCCCCACAACATCATTCATAAATAGATATTAATTTAGTCAATCATGTAATAATTAAAGACATATGGTGCAGAGGTTGAGTAGATACAGACTTTAATTTATGGTTTGTTGTATTGAAACAATGTGTTTTATTTGCATCACTGCAAACCATTCCTCTCTTTACTTGTGTTGGAGAGAGAGAACGATAGAGAGATATAAAGAGAGAGAGAGATAAATAGGGTAATAAACAGAGCTCTTTCATGGGAGAAGGAAGCTCTTATAAGTTGTGGTCTGAACAATATCTGCAACCTGTTCTCAGGGGAAGTCGTATAAATCTGTTCCTCACCATTTAGTACAACACCTTACTTTATGTTAGGGTACATTATGAATGGAATAGTGGTCATACAATATCACACCAATTAGAGGACGCTAACTCATCATACATCTTGGAGGAGGTATAGTATTATACATCTTTCTCTGAGACCAGGTTGCTTGTTGTGTTGTGACAACAAAGTAGAAATACAGGGAGAATTTACGTTAGTGGTTAGGAAAACTAACGACAAAGGTTAGGATAATTTACTTGAAAGGTTAGGTGAATTGGGTTAAGGTTAGAATAATGGTTAGGGGAAGGGGAAACTTAAATGCTACAGTTGATTGTGACACGAACCTTTGGATGGCTAGATGGTCGGGATATCTGCCCTACCCATCCTCCCCGACCAACCTCTCTCCTATCAGTTCTGTCTTAAGTAACCTTCTGTCTTTATAATCAATACTACTTATTGGAGGATTTACGTAAAATACCTAATGTCTGTCCATTGAGTTCAGTCTGGCACAATAACTACAGAGTATGCCAACACTTGATTGGTTGTTTTGATTCACAGAAGTGTGGAACAATGATTATAAACTCCACATTTACACTATCTGTGACTGTTAACTGATTTGTTAGAATTGAACTGAGTTAAACTGATTCATCTCTGGTTAGAATTGAACTGAGTTAAACTGATTCATCTCCGGTTAGAATTGAACTGAGTTAAACTGATTCATCTCCGGTTAGAATTGAACTGAGTTAAACTGATTAATCTCTGGTTAGAATTGAACTGAGTTAAACTGATTCATCTCTGGTTAGAATTGAACTGAGTTAAACTGATTCATCTCTGGTTAGAATTGAACTGAGTTAAACTGATTAATCTCTGGTTAGAATTGAACTGAGTTAAACTGATTAATATCTGGTTAGAATTGAACTGAGTTAAACTGATTCATCTCTGGTTAGAATTGAACTGAGTTAAACTGATTCATCTCTGGTTAGAATTGAACTGAGTTAAACTGATTCATCTCTGGTTAGAATTGAACTGAGTTAAACTGATTCATCTCTGGTTAGAATTGAACTGAGTTAAACTGCATGTTAAAGGTTAGTTAGACTGCTCCACTCTAAACAAGCACCAATGTGTCGGAGGAAACACCGTACACCTGGAGATGGTGTCAGCGTGCATGCACCCGGCCCGCCACAGGAGTCACTAGAGCACGAAGGGACAAGGACATCCTGGCTGGCCAAACCCTAACCCGGAGGACGCTGGGCCAATTGTGCACCGCCTATATCCTACATATCAATACATACATAAACTATCTGGGTCAAACAATTAAACCAGAATCTGGAGGTTGTGTGTCTCAGGAGAAATGATACCAATCTCAAACTCTTGAACGCAGCTATGGCTGCAAGGACTGACCGTTTTCACAGGTATGTTGTAGCAATACATTCTTTGTTTACAAAAACTCATATGACAAAAATATAAACTATGGAATAAACTTCAATCATATTGTGAGTTGTGATAAAGGTAAGTATATTTTTCAAGCATGTAAATATCAGAGATTGTATACCTTTAAATGAAATGTATGGGTAAGTCTGACTTAATATATTGAAGCTCAGTTAAAAAAAAAGCTCAGTACACAAATCTTTATCATAAGCTTATTTTAAAATAGTGACATGTGAATGATATTATCTTAATATTCAGTCTCAGTGACAACTCTGAAATAGAAATGTAGGAGTGGTATCAACTCACTATGGTATCAGTAGATTTGGTATTTGTTAACAGGTATATATGTGGACTAACGTATGTGGAGCACACAATGTTCTAATAGAAGGAGTGTCTGAGGAGCGTGGAGGAGGAAGGATTGTATCTTTAAGAGGTGATGAGATACATACTGTGTAGAGAAGGAAAAGGATTTAAACAACACAACAGACAGTACTGAAAATAAGTATAGGCCCAGCAGTAGCTTAACAAACACACTAGTGAATTGGATTCAAAGAGACTTGAAAAGAGGGACCATCCTACTAATAACCCTAGGAATAGCTATTGAATCTGTCTGTATCAGTGAATCTCATCGAAGCCCCAATTCAACAGACTGTGAGAATGATCAACACAGGAAGTCTGAAATAATAACAACAGTTCAATGGTTCAATGGGAATTTTCTCCTGTAACAACTGTTCCTCCATTATGTTTTATAGATTAATATTAACTCTAATTTGTCTTAACATCATCTTTAAGATGTAACACCTTCTGTTGGATGTGAATTATTATGTCACTCTCTCAGAACCTTCCTGTGTTCTCTCTCTCTCTTCCTGTTTTCAGTGTCCAGTTCTTGCATTGTGAAGGTTCATGTCTCCTCTTCTTCAGATCAGCCCCAAGACAATCAAAACGCACATTACAACAACAAGACAACCTCGAGTCTTCTTTTGACCATCTAAAGTAAAAAAAAGAAATACAAATATTTTAATTAAAACATTGCGATTCATAAATGAGCTCTACCATACTTATTGTTTCATATAGAACTTGGTATTGTCTGGATATCAGCTATTTAACACTGCTACTGTACATGTTTTTACCTGTCACCTTGGTGGGATCACTCTCTATACAGGAATATGGAACAACAGCTGTCTCCTTGCTGACTGGGTTGGCAGCCTCACATCTGTAAGAGTCTCTGTTCTGTTCATCCATCTTGAGAGGTAGAGAGAGGGGGATGTTGAGGTCAGGGCTGTAGCTCTGGATGAGTATCTCCCCTCCTCTGTACCAGGACAGGGTCACCTCTCTCCCGTTCTCCACAGAACACACCACGCTACAGGAGCTGTTGTCATGGACCGTCACCTGAGGTTTGGACACAACATCTGGGAGACAAATAAGGAAAAAATGGGAATTGGTGAAATGGAACTTTAACGTGGCAAAGAGCAGTTGCTACATCCATCTTTGAACTTATAAATTAATGATATATACTCATTGATTCTTGAAGAATATAACTTATAAATGCCTCATGAGCTTAGTCCCCTTCAAAGAACCCATCAGCTTGTTTTACTCCAGTGTTTGTAAACAAATAAATTGTAAAAAACACTATATAGTCTCAATAAATGGTTACAACTATAATGTTTATATATTGGTTGATCAGTCCTTGTATCCATATCTCTGTCTATGAATTTGAGAGTGGTTCCATTTCTCCAGCCCCGCCCCTCAGCTTTTTACTGAACCAATAAAGCAACCACTTTATTATTGTTTCTACTGCTACACACACACACACACACACACAGACACAGACACAGACACTTACAGTACACAGTCAGATTAAATGTATGTGTCATCTTCTCTCCATCTCCATCTGTATTCTCCAGAGTATAAACCCCAGAATCTTCTATTCGTAGGTCTGACAAAGTGAAGAATCCAGTAACATTGTTCCAGTGAAGGCGGTTTTTAAATCTCTTCTCAAGGTTGGTATTACTTTGTTTACCAGGGAACACCTGTGCAATATTGCCAAGGTCTCCATAAAGTAAACTGCCAGACTTCAACACCATTACTGGAAAATAGAGAGACTTTCCCACAATTATTTTCACCTTCCAAGTTTCAGGTTGGGCTGAATGCTGGGCTGAGCAGAGTACTGTGGAGAGAAACAGAGACTCAATATCAACGCTTTGACTTAAATATCATAGTTCTTCTCTAATAATGTAGCAAATTAGTTTTTCTGATTGCTTGAGAAAATGTGTCCAAACAGAATTAATGTTTTCTAAACAATTAACATGGAGATCCAAACTGAAATATGTTGGTTAAAATGACACATTTCAAATGCATTATGACTCAAAACATTAAACACAAAATCAACTACCTCCATCAAAACATACAACTTGTTATCTAATGAAAAGTTATTTAAAATCATTCATTACACAACGGCCCAATAAATACTAACTACATGTATCAATAAACCCTACCATGGTTAACCCTCTTTCATATTTCTGTCTCATCTGTTGATACTATAATTATAGTTGACAATAAAGACAAGTAAACATCACAACATGGGTTGTATTCTTTTTTCCTAACATTACTTTACCAAAGAATGTAACTCAAGAGAATGAATATCCAGAAACAAAATGCTTTTTCCATGTTGTCCTTTACAAATTCAATGATGCTGTTCATTATATACAGAGAATACACATTAAATACACCAAGCTAACAAATCACAGCTAAAACAAAGCTATGTAAAAAAGGCAACACCAATATAGTATACATAAATACAGTATACCACCAATACAGTATAAAACTCATACAGTATGAAACTCATAAGAGTACCCACCAATACAGAATACACCAATACAGTATAAACTCATACAGTGTTCAACAATACAGTATACCCCAAAACTGTAAACACCAATACAGTACACTCATACAGTATACACCCCATACAGTATACACCACATACAGTATACACCACATACAGTATACACTCATACAGTATACACCCATACAGTATACACCCATACAGTATACACTCATACATTATACACCACATACAGTATGCACCAATACAGTATACGCATCACATACGGTATACGCATCACATACGGTATACGCATCACATAAGGTATACGCATCACATACAGTATACACCCCATTCAGCACACACCCCATACAGCATACACCACATACAGCACACACCCCATTCAGTATACACCCCATTCAGTATACACCCAATTCAGTATACACCCCATACAGTATACACCCCATACAGTATACACCACATACAGTATACACCACATGCAGTATACACCACATGCAGTATACACTCATACAGTATACACTCATACATTATACACCACATACATTATACACCAATACAGTTTACGCATCACATACAGTACACATCACATACAGTACACATCACATACAGTACACATCACATACAGTATATACCCCATACAGTATACACCACATTCAGTATACACCACATTCAGTATACACCACATTCAGTATACACCACATACAGTATACACCCTATACAGTATACACCACATACAGTATTCACTCCATACAGTATACACCCCATACAGTATTCACCCCATACAGTATACACCCCATACAGTATACACCCCATACAGTATAGATAGATAGATAGATAGATAGATAGATAGATAGATAGATAGATAGATAGATAGATAGATAGATAGGTAGGTACTTTATTGCTCCCCCGGGGGGGAAATTTCATTGTCAAGCAGCTACAACAAAACACAGGGCAGGTGCAAAATGCCACAACGAAAAGTACACAAAAGACAGATACACGGTACATGATACATAGAGCGGCAGTATGAAAAAGTATAGAAATACAAGATATCTGGAGTGCAAAAAAAAAAAGCTATAAAAGGACATTGCATAGTATGAGTGGTTGGCTGAATATGTACACTATACATTGGTGGATGTTGGATGGTTAACTATACTATACAGGTCGATGGCAGAGAAATACTTCAGTAGCTAAAAATGCGTATGATATGAGCGAGGGTAATAATAGTTTACTTAATAGACAGACTGGGTAAATTAACAGGTAAGTGAAAATTTTGCATGGTTAAATTAGTTAGATTAGCTGTACAGTTAGGTATACAGTTATATTTACAGATAAGTGAATACTTGCATGTTTACACAAACTGTACAGGTAAATGACAGGAAGAGATACTTTAATAGCTAAATGTGTGTATGATATCATTTGGGGTAATAATAGTAATTCCCTTAAAATACAGTCCTTAGTGCGCAGGGTTTAATTACAGACAACTGCACTTATTGCACATTCGATATACTAAAAGCAATGAGAAAAGGTGCAACTGGCAGGATACTAATATGCATTCCTGAGTGAATGCCTACGTCCAATAATTACTTACAATATTGCATGTGATATAATATAACAACTGTACATGAGTATGTATATACAGACCAGTATGAATAATTAGGTCCTGAGTGGATGAGTGCTGACGGACCAGAGTTACTCACGGATGGATGCATAATTGTTAAACTAGGTCCTAGCACCCCAACAGTTCCAGATCTATGTTGCCGACGGCACGGCACCCCGGTGAGGCATTATATAGTCTCATAGCCGCCGGCAGGAAGGACCTCCTGTAGCGCTCTCTGGCACACCGTGGTGGGATCAGTCTGTGACTGAAAGTGCTCCTCTGCGTCATAACCATAGTGTGCAGAGGGTGGGTGACGTTGTCCATGATGGCCAGCAGTTTGGCCAGGATCCGTCTCTCCGCCACCTCCTCTAGAGTGTCAAGGCTCATCCCCAGGACAGAGCTAGCCTTCCTGATCAGCTTATTTACCCGAGAAGCATCACCGGCTTTGATGTTTGCTCCCCAGCACACCACTGCAAAAAAGATGGCACTGGCCACCACAGACTGGTAGAAGGTATGCAGTAGTTTACTGCACACGTTAAAGGACCGTGTGCAGTAAACTACTGCATACCTTCTACCAGTCTGTGGTGGCCAGTGCCATCTTTTTTGCAGTGGCCAGTGCCATCTTTTTTTACACCACATACAGTATACACCCCATTCAGTATACACCCCATACAGTATACACCACATACAGTATACACCCCATACAGTATACACCACATACAGTATACACCCCATACAGTATACACCCCATACAGTATACACCCCATACAGTACACATCAATATAGTATACACTCCATACAGTATACACCCCATACAGTATACACCACATGCAGTATACACCACATGCAGTATACACCACATGCAGTATACACCACATTCAGTATACATCACATGCAGTATACATCACATGCAGTATACATCCCATGCAGTATACACCCCATGCAGTATACACCCCATGCAGTATACACCCCATGCAGTATACACCCCATGCAGTATACACCCCATGCAGTATACACCACATACAGTATACATCACATACAGTATACACTCCATACAGTATACACCACATACAGTATACACCCATACAGTATACACCCCATACAGTATACACCCCATACAGTATACACCCCATACAGTATACACCACATACAGTATACACTCCATACAGTATACACTCCATACAGTATACACCCCATACAGTATACACCCCATACAGTATACACCCCATACAGTACACATCAATATAGTATACACTCCATACAGTATACACCCCATACAGTATATACCCCATACAGTATACACCACATTCAGTATACACCACATACAGTATACACCCCATGCAGTATACACCACATACAGTATACATCACATACAGTATACACCCATACAGTATACACCACATACAGTATACATCACATTCAGTATACACCCCATGCAGTATACACCCCATGCAGTATACACCCCATGCAGTATACACCCCATACAGTATACACCCCATGCAGTATACACCCCATACAGTATACACCCCATGCAGTATACACCACATACAGTATACATCACATGCAGTATACACCACATACAGTATACACCACATACAGTATACACCACATGCAGTATACATCACATACAGTATACACCAAGATAGCACCTTATATCAGTGTACACACTGAAATTAAGAAAACATTGAAATGAAGACAATATCAACAAATTATTATTCTGCTGATAATGTCACAATCACTGAAATGCCATCATTGTACCTTCATTTTAACAGGGAAATCCCATTGAGACCAAAACATGTTTTGCAGAGAGTCCTGCATGTTAAATTATAGACAATATACAACCTGAACTGTCCTAGAGGCAGTAGAGCATCATGGTGCAGAGAGCCCTGCATGTTACATTATAGACAATATACAACCTGAACTGTCCTAGAGGCAGTAGAGCATCATGGTGCAGAGAGTCCTGCATGTTAAATTATAGACAATATACAACCTGAACTGTCCTAGAGGCAGTAGAGCATCATGGTGCAGAGAGTCCTGCATGTTAAATTATAGACAATATACAACCTGAACTGTCCTAGAGGCAGTAGAGCATCATGGTGCAGAGAGTCCTGCATGTTAAATTATAGACAATATACAACCTGAACTGTCCTAGAGGCAGTAGAGCATCATGGTGCAGAGAGCTCTGCAGATCATTCCATACATGGGGCGCAAAAAAACTGAATGCAGATTTACTTAATTCCGTAGTGATCAACGGGACCTCTGAGAGTTAGCCATCCCTGTGATCGGGTCTGGTAACTGTTATGTCTGTAATTTAAAAGTCAAGTATGATGGAAGTTTCTACGAGATCTAGGAGAGGGCCAGTCTACTTCCTGATATATAGGATTGAATGATGGGTAATGAATCAGTCACCCGTAATAAAGTGCAATGTGCTGTTCCTAATTGTATCTAATTGTATCTAATGACAGTAGCATTCATTTAAATGGTGTCACTGTGGTCTAGTATTGGCAGGAAAGCTGACTGAATGATCTGCTCCAGGGGTGCCGTACTACTATGGCTGTCCCTGTAGGTAGGCCGTCTTTGTAAATACACATTTTTGCAGATCATTCCATACATGGGGCGCAAAAAAACTGAATGCAGATTTACTTAATTCCGTAGTGATCAACGGGACCTCTGAGAGTTAGCCATCCCTGTGATCGGGTCTGGTAACTGTTATGTCTGTAATTTAAAAGTCAAGTATGATGGAAGTTTCTACGAGATCTAGGAGAGGGCCAGTCTACTTCCTGATATATAGGATTGAATGATGGGTAATGAATCAGTCTACTTCCTGATATATAGGATTGAATGATGGGTAATGAATCAGTCACCCGTAATAAAGTGCAATGTGCTGTTCCTAATTGTATCTAATGGTATCTAATGACAGTAGCATTCATTTAAATGGTGTCACTGTGGTCTAGTATTGGCAGGAAAGCTGACTGAATGATCTGCTCCAGGGGTGCCGTACTACTATGGCTGTCCCTGTAGGTAGGCCGTCTTTGTAAATACACATTTTTTCTTAACTGACTTGCCTAGTTAAATAAAAAATAAAAAATACTGCTTTCTGCTGTTCAGAGGTATGATCTATTTCTAAAGAAGGACATTTTTTATTCCCAACTTCTTAAGTAACTCATCCATATGCTTTTTAAAAGAAAATGTTTTGTCAATCCAGATGCCCAGATATTTCATATGTCAGGTAGATTTTAAGTTCAAACGAAGCATCAGAAAGGAGAAGAAAGGTGATTTAATTGACTTTGAACATGGCATGGTTGTTGGTACCAGACGGGCTGGTTTTAGTATTTCAGAAAGTACTGATCTACTGGGAATTTCCCGCACATCCATCTCTAGGGTTTACAGAGAGTGGCAGTTCTCTGGGAGAAAATGCCTTGTTGATGGCAGAGGTCCTGACCGTAGGGAGGCCTGTTTGTGTTTCTGTGCCTTTATGACACACACACACACACACACACACACACACAAACGTACACACACACACACACACACACACACGTTACTTGGGTTGTTTGCACCGTTTTCTTTAATCAATTAAAGTATGACTAACTGCTACAGCGCTGCTCCTTGGTCCGTTCCCACACACCATTGTGACATGAAGACCACACCGGGTGCCACTCCTGTCAGCTAAGAACAGGAAACTACCAGAATTGGACAATAGAAGATTGGAAAAACGTTGCCTGGTCTGATGAGTCCCGATTTCTGCTGTGACATTCAGATGGTAGGGTCAGAATTTGACGTAAACAACATGAAAGCATGGATCCATCCTGCCTTGTATCAACGGTTCAGGCTGGTGGTGGTGTAATGGTGTGGGGGATATTTTCTTGGCACACTTTGGGCCCCTTGGTACCAATTGAGCATCGTTTAAACACCACAGCCTACCTGAGTATTGTTGCTGACCATGTCCATCCCTTTATGACCACAGTGTATCCATCTTCTAATGGCTACTTCCAGCAGGATAACCAGCCATGTCACAAAGATCACATCATCTCAAACTGGTTTCTTGAACATGACAATGAGTTCACTGTACTCAAATGGCCTCCACAGTCACTAGATCTCAATCCAATAGAGCACCTTTGAGATGTGGTGGAACGGGAGATTCACATCATGGATGTGCAGCCGACAAATCTGCAGCAACTGTGTTATGATATAATGTCAATATGAAACAAAATCTCTGAGGAATGTTTCCAGCACCTTGTTGAATCTATGCCACGAAGAATGAAGGCAGTTCTGAAGGCAAAATGGTGTCCAACCCGGTACTAGCAAGGTGTACCTAATGAAGTGGCTGAGTGTATTCATTAGTTCACGTCATAGTAAACTGTATTAAAAGGTTTCGCAACGGAAAAGAAAGCAGGTGTTTCTTATTGGACAAGTTGACATACTACCTTCCCAAATTTCAGACCACTTTCCTCTATTTCGTCAAGTGAATACAATACTGTCCCTGGGATTTCACACGTTAACCCCCATGCTCGCTGCTACAGGTGGATTCACTTGTCAGTCACAGTGGTCTCCTAAATAATCTGTCTGTAAACAATTGTTGTTAGAATTACTTGTGTCATGCACAAAGTAGATGTCCTAACTGACTTGCCAAAACTATAGTTTGTTAACATGAAATTTGTGGAGTGGTTGAAAAATGAGTTTTAATGACTTCAACCTAAGTGTATGTAAACTTCCAACTTCAACTGTATATAAGAATATTCACTGAGTTTACAAGATATTAAGAACACCTTCCTAATATTGAGTTGCAGGTAATGTTACTGGTAATGTTACCTTGGCCACAATAAGTTACAAAACGTTCTCAGAGCAGACTTTATTCCAGAGGCATGTTTGTTCTACATAGCATATATCTATAATTTTCTGTACATTCCAAAACATTTCCTCCTGCTGAATGTGACCCAGGATGTTAGCTATAACTAGCTAATGAGGTAACATGACTGAACAAGGTGTAGTCTAAACTTAAATGGTTAACAGTCTGGCCCACAAGTAAGCTAGTTTTAGGCCCGCTTTTAAAATGCCAATACACATAGAAAGAAAGGAACGTAGCGCTGGTATTATGGGTCATATCTTTTGAACGGTGAGGGCCCTTAGCTGTGGTATATTGGCCATATATCACAAACCCACGAGGTGCCTTATTGCTATTATAAACTGGTTACCAACGTAATTAGAGCAGTAAAAATAAATGTTTAGTAATACCCATGGTTTAATGTCTGATATAACACGGCTTTCAGCCAATCTGCATTCAGGGCTTCGAACCATACAGTTTACAATATAGCTTTTTACACGGTTTAATAAAGTGTTGAAACTTTTGCATCTAGGTGACAGCATTTTACTAGTGTCGGAAACACAAACTGTTATGTTAGTCTATAGGACTATAGGATCACAAAAAGACGTGTTCACGCATTATAACCGTCAGAACCTACAGTAGGCATATAACAAAATATAGAAACACATTCATCTTAGTCAAAACTGTCGATGACAAAAGAGGACAAAAGTTCTCCGCATATATGACATGACCAACCTATTAACTTCCGATATGGCCACATTATCTTTTGTACTGGCTAAAGCCAACTGCATGATTTTAAATAGTTTATATAGTTAGGGACATATACAATATAAACAAATATTTTACATAGGCTATTGAATTGACTACAGTCATAATGTATTGCATTACACCACACCTTACGCAAATGTACGGTGCTTTTCCCTAAAAAACACACCAAAATCGACTGTATTATGATGGAATAAATGTCTTACCTGAAACATGACACCAAAGCAACGCCCATTCCACCTTAATACTTTTCATCGTATTTAGTTTTCAAGTTATCTTTATATTGTAGGATACATTCCTTCTTGTTCAGTCATTCGGCCAGTCTGTCTGTAACATGCTGACGAGCGTCTGCATAGAGCCAAGCGCTAAAATACATAGATAGGTACTTTATTGATCCCCGAGGGGACATTTCTTAAATATAAATTGGTTCTATTTTTGACTTTGATGCGCTGACTCAAAATGGGTTAAAATTCTATAAAGATAAAAAAAAGAAGAAAAATATGTGCATTTCAGGCAAGATAACAACTCAATGTTTACACTGGCGACCCGTCATTCAAAGACCCACCTGTTTTGAGCCCAACCTGTTTAAATATTAGAACATTAGGTACATTAGTTACATAATTAATATAATATGTTATTTACAATGTACTAATAAAACTAACGGTTTCTTTTTCTTTTTTTGTTTTTGGCTAAAAGTAAATATCCCGAGAGCCTCTCCCTCCCCCCTATATTTACATGAAATGGTTCGGTCCGGCCAAACCAGGCCTGAATGGTACATGCTAGCAGTGAGGAGTGCTGGTGGAGCATCCTGTCAGCTTCCTAAAGAAAAATCTGGCTTTCAAAAAACAAAAAGAAAGAAAAGAAAGACAGGAGAGAGAAAAGAAAGTGTGACTGTATGTCACACCATTTATCACAAAGGAAGGTGGGTGTAGTCCGTGGTGGAAATTAACCTGTTAGTTCAGTCCATAGTGAAATAGCCTACTTTTGCTCCTCTGACATTAGTTACTTAATATGTTCACAGAAAATTGGAGGGTGAGGTGAATCAGCCGTAGCAGTGATGGTGTGTGTGTGTGTGTGTGTGTGTGTGTGTGAGCTGGGGTTCAGTGGGTTTACTGTGAAGGCCTGGTCATGTCTTGTTTGACAGGACCCATCATGAGAAACACCATTGTCATGTTGTGTTTGACAGGACTAATCAGAGGTTCCTGCAGAAGAACTTCAAGCTGAGCCCTGCAGACATGTACCGCTGGAAACTGTCTTCTCAGGAACCCTGCTCCTCTACCTGCTCTACAGGTAAAAACACACACACACAGTATGTATGGATTAGTTATGAAATTGTAAGCTATCATTTCTGTTACAGGAGTGTCAATGTCCTTTGCCATGTGTGTTCGCTACGTAATTAATATAATATGTTATTTACTACTAATAAATTATTTATTAGTAGTATTTACTGTACTAATAAAACTAACGGTTTCTTTTTCTTTTCTTGTTTTTGGCTAAAAGACCAGCAGTCTAAACTCGTCAGAGTTTTTAATATCTGTTTCCATTAAACATGTCATAGAAATAAAGGCATTTTAATTAAATATATAAAGAGTGCCTTGGTCCTCGATTCTTTATAATGTTTTATGGATGTTTGAAGAAAGAAAAGTATATTTATATATTAGTATTAAGCTTGTTGTGCCATGAGGTGTAATGGATCATGATGAACGGATATCAAAACCATCAGTCAAATTAATGTTGAATGAGGACAGCACCCATTCCCACATTCAGGATTGTCAATGTGAAGGAATGTGTGGTATCGGTGGAGAAAGTTGTGTGTGTCAGTTGTGGGGGTGTTTATGGGGCTGGAGATCGGAGGAGTCCAGTGAGAGAAAGGGAGATTGAGGTTGCCAGGGTTACAGTAATACAGAAAAGTTATTATGCCTTATCAGTGAAGAGAGTGGTAGAGGAAGATCTGTACAGGGTGAGGGATACTGAGAGGATTCCTGTGAGTAGGCAGAGACCAAGAGAGATTGATGGGAAGAACATGAGCTTCAGGAAGGTGGGATTTTTATCATTTATAGCCACGGTTTTAAATTATACTTCAGAAATGGGTCAAGTCACAGAAAGTAGCAGTTGTGGTGTCAGCAGCAGAGAAGTAGTTGAGAACAGCTGCAGGGGGTGTTGAGTGGTAGTGTGTTGTCTTCTCAGACCGTTGGTCTGGAGTATGACGAGATAGGGTTAC
Source organism: Thymallus thymallus (assembly GCA_023634145.1). Taxonomy (NCBI): domain Eukaryota; kingdom Metazoa; phylum Chordata; class Actinopteri; order Salmoniformes; family Salmonidae; genus Thymallus; species Thymallus thymallus. The sequence continues at coordinate 13,976,021 of CM042424.1, forward strand.
ATAGTGGAAAGGCTGGGGTTTTCTTTACAGTTCAGGGCAATTTTCCCAATTCAGTATTATAGTATCAAAGATTATAGTGTAGGTAAGTGATGAATGACATTACACACCAGTCCAGTAGGTGGCGGTGTTTGCACCTAAAAGTTGGATGCAATCCACCAACCAAATCCTGAAGAAGAAGAAGGAGGAATTTCAATGAAAGAGAAAAGTGCTGTACTGGAATTTACACGTCATTCAAAGGGCAATTTTGAAACATGTATCTTAAATTACTATTAAACAGCAGTTGTTTGTACAGAAATGTTTTGTAGTTTTGTTCTGTCCCATTTCAGAAGTAAATTAACTTTCGCCAGTTGATGTACCGTTAGAGAGATCTGGCCAAAAGTTGGCTAACCTTAGCTATTATTTTTGTCTCAATCACAATAGACCTGAATCATATGATGAAACCATCGGCCAAACGATTGAAGATTGATATTCTGACGTTTTTTTCACTGCAATGTGAGTTGTATTAGTCGTTATGTCAATATAATGTTATTGATCTGTCAGTTTAATGAGCTATTTCCCTACTTTTGACACTGTCACAGTAATAAAGAGCTCTAACATTACAGGCTTCACTGTCATGGTGCACAGTAGAGGTCTGCACACCCTCTGGTTTACTCCTGAACCCAACCACAGTCCCCCAATATTATTATAGTATGTGATGCAGCTTACTTGACAGACATTGTCCCAGCAATTTTGCGTCCTATAGGCAATATCAAACTGGCAAAAATAGCTTAAGAAATAGGTAAAACTTCCAGAGATTCCACATTCTCCATTATTATTATTAAAATGTCTGCCGAGCCAAATCTGTCCGGCCAGCAATATTATTTGGCCCCCCAAAGCCCCCCAAATTAATTATTAAAATGTCTGCTGAGCCTAGGCCTATATAAAATAACTTAAATGGCTGAGGTAGGCTATGAGGCTTAACAGAATATTTCACAATAAAAAAATATATGGTCTAATAGAAGTTGCATTTTTTTTATTAGGCCTACTATAATTCCAACTGGCCAAAAATGTAGCATCCTACATAAATCAATAAATAAAAAGAAGGCATGTCTGTGTCTGAATGGGGATAGACTGCTCTTGTAATGAGACCTAAAGATCCCTGGATAAGCACTCACAGTAATGTTAGTATTTAATAAATACAGTCATTCAGGCCACTAAGTTACTTACTCAATGGGGAAAGTTGCATTTCCCCTGGGACGCGATCTTGTGGATGTCGGGTGAGATGGATGTGATTTTTAAAATGGCCTTTTGTCCTTTGAAGAACACTGTAAAGATTCCTGGGTACACCACAAAGGCTGCTGGGATAAGAGCATAGTATCTTCATCCATGCCTCTCATCCAATACAATACATACATAGTGATCCTCACATAATAGAACACAGAAGCATACAAGGTAATGCAAACTGCAAACAGTTTGATTGGATTTTATTCAGATCCCCATTAGCTGTTGAAGATTCAGTAGATATTCTTTCACAAGTGGAACTATTTAATTGTATAAGTTCACAGTGAAATTCTGAATGTTCTCCAATAGAAGGTGCTCTTGACCAATCTAAGCTCAGGTTCATCACAATACAATAAGTCTACTAAGCCCTCGTCTCAAGATACATTTATACAATAGTGTATTGAGCTCAGAGCTGAAGGCAATACAGGACAATGATTTATCTAACCTTCCTCATCTCCCAGGTCTCCATCTTCACAAGGTGCAGTGATGTTGACGGTGATGGTCTGTTTACTGACAGGCTTGGCAGCTAACCAGCTGTAAATGGAGTTGTAATGTTCTCTCTCTACCTCTAGAGGGAGTGTGAGGTTAGGTTGGTGGTGAGACCAGGTCTGTTGAGATCTCACATGCACCTGTAAGGTCCTAACTGTTAGGACATGGAGGGCAGAACTTAAGTGGAGGCTGGTATGTCTTGTTGGTGTGTAGGCCTATGTTTATCTTTATTTGCTTAAATGATGTGCATTTAATTGCAATAACTATTATGAAATATATATCTGACTGATGTTATATAAATTGTGTAAAATAACAGCCTAACATAGAGGAAGTTATGTTGGAGCAAATACTTGTGCTGAACATACCAGTAGCATATTTTACCGCTACACGTAAACCTCAAGTGTAGTCCTGTATGTCCTAATAATATAATGAAAATGAAAGGACATTGCATAGGCCTACGATATGGATGCTTTATTGATTGGGGTAGTCCTAGTCTGGAGAGGGGACTTAGGCTTGCAGTCAGTCGTGTGTCCTATTCAACGTCTGGGGAAAGGGTTTTCCATATTCCCCCCCCCACAACATCATTCATAAATAGATATTAATTTAGTCTATAGTCTAACAAACCTATGTAGGATCCCTAATTAGAGACAATGCACTGCAGCTGCCTCTAATTAGGGATCCAACACAAACCACCACCAGAAACAGAAATAATAGACCTGTCAGACTCTGACCATGGCTACATAGAGAAGCAATAGGCTTCTCTATGGCCAGAGCCTGACATGCAGTTAGTTTCAAGACGTATGATGTAGCATGAGCAAAAAAAAATAATGTTTTTTGGTGGGTCTTAACTGGAACATACATGTAAGAAAATTGTTTGAACGGTATCTTCATTCAGTTAATCAATATTACGATTAAATGTTTACATTTTAGTGCAGGACGACTGTTCTGCCAACGATCCTATATTAGTCCTATAGAAAGTCTCCCAATCTGAATCTGGTCTTGTCTGTTCCCTGAGTTCCTTGATGATATGAATACATTATTCACAACGTATAGGCTCTACTTCATTTGGTTTTAACTAGCTTTGGCCCAGCAGTAGCTTATCAAACACACTGGTGAATTGGATTCAAAGAGACTTGAAAAGAGGGGCCATCCTACTAATAACCCTAGGAATAGCTATTGAATCTGTCTGTATCAGTGAATCTCATCGAAGCCCCAATTCAACAGACTGTGAGAATGATCAACACAGGAAGTCTGAAATAATAACAACAGTTCAATGGGAATTTTCTCCTGTAACAACTGTTCCTCCATTATGTTTTATAGATTAATATTTACTGTAATTTGTCTTAACATCATCTTTAAGATGTAACACCTTCTCTTGGATGTGAATTATTATGTCACCCTCTCAGAACCTTCCTGTGTTCTCTCTCTTCCTGTTTTTCTGTCTATATCATCGCTGTCCGCCATGTGATGTAACTTGAGTTTATCATAAACTGATGTCAGTTCAGCGTTGTCTGAGACTCCAGTCCTTGTAAACCTGTTCACTCCTCCTAGACAGGAAGAGAGAGGGAAGGATTGAGAGGGACAAGGAAAAAGGGTGGGGGGGAATTGTAGGAAAGCAAAAAAAAAAAAAGGATCATTCATTAAATAGTTCCCGCAAAACACCAACGTCAACAGTGAAGAGGCAACTCTGGGATGCTGGCTCTTTTTTCCAATCTTCCTCTGTCCAGTGTCTGTGTTCTTTTGCCATCTTAATCTTTTCTTTTTATTGGCCAGTCTGAGATATGGCTTTTTCTTTGCAACTCTGCCTAGAAGACCAGCATCCCGGAGTCACCTCTGCTGGACATTCCTGCAGTCAGCATGCCAATTGCACGCTCCCTCAAACATCCGTGGCATTGGGTTGTGTGACAAAACTGCACATTTTAGAGTGGCCTTTTATTGTCCACAGCACAAGGTGCACCTGTGTAATGATCATGTTTTTTAATCAGCTTCTTGATATGCCACACCTGTCAGGTGGATGGATTATCTTGGCAAAGGAGAAATGCTCACTAACACGGATGGAAACTAATTTGTGCCCAACATTTGACAGAAATAAGCTTTTTGTGCGTATGGAACATTTCTGGGATCTTTTATTTCAGCTCATGAAACATGGGACCAACACTTTACATGTTACATTTATATTTTTGTTCAGCGTGTAGAACCAGTCAAAAGTTTGGACGGACCTACCCATCCATTTGAAACTTTTGACTGGTACTGTATATACAATATGCTGTGTGGCTTCTCATGTCCAACCCAACCATATCATATGGGCAACACTGGTTGCAATGACATTAGGCTGTTATTAAACTCAGGTGGTCTGTACAACTCAAGACCACATTAACCAACTGGTACAGAGCTAAAGCCTACAGTTGTAACATGAGGACTGTAAAAGCTGCTGTATTACGTCTCCTATGTTTATCAGCCTGTAGCATTATTACTAACCTGGTTACCTGCTGGTTTAATGTGAGTTATCTCTGCATACAGAATGTCATCTTGCTTTCTTCCTGGTGAATCTATAAAGGTAAATAAAGGAAATGAAATATACAGTGTGGCTGGGAGGAACTGACAGATATGCACAAATGCTCACCTCCAGGACAGGTTCTGCAAACACTAAGGACTCATGTTACTATGGATACCTGTGTCTGTGCTAGCGGTCTTTTTGGCGCCAGAGAAGCTATAAAGTAATGATTGTCAGAGTGTGTACCTTCTGCTTTTTCAACATTTAGAGAAGTTGTCTGAGAAAATGACACTGTCTGACCAAGCAGAGGAAGTGTGGAAGATATGAACTTCATTTGAAAAAAATCACCATTGATAATTAAAGAATGTTGTTCACAACATGTTTTGACTTTGACAAGGAGAATGACTTCACCCCACTAAAAGATGAATACCTGCCTTGTGAAGGTTCATGTCCCCTCTTCTTCAGATAGATTGCAACTCCAACCAAGACAACCAACGCACAGATTACAGCAATAATAAGAAAACCTTGAGTCCTCTCATCACCATCTAAAGTAAAAATAGAGATAACAATATTTTAATTAAAACATTACGATTCATAAAATGAGCTCTACCATACTTATTGTTTCATATAGAAGTTGGTATTGTCTGGATATCAGCTATTTAACACTGCTACTGTACATGTTTTTACCTGTCACCTTGGTGGGATCACTCTCTATACAGGAACATGGAACAACAGCTGTCTCCTTGCTGACTGGGTTGGCAGCCTCACATCTGTAAGAGTCTCTGTTCTGTTCATCCATCTTGAGAGGTAGAGAGAGGGGGATATTGAGGTCAGGGCTGTAGCTCTGGATGAGTATCTCCCCTCCTCTGTACCAGGACAGGGTCACCTCTCTCCCGTTCTCCACAGAACACACCACGCTACAGGAGATGTTGTCATGGAACATCACCTGAGGTTTGGACACAACATCTGGGAGACAAATAATGAAAAAAATGGGAATTTGTGAAATGGAACTTTAACGTGGCAAAGAACAGTTGTTACATCCATCTTTGAACTTATAAATTAATGATATGGACTCATTGATTCTTAAAGAATATAACTTATAAATGCCTCATGAGCTTAGTCCCCGTCAGAAAACCCATCAGCTTGTTCAACTCCAGTGTTTGTAAACAAATCAATTGTTTAAAACACTATTTAGTCTCAATAAATGGTTACAACTATAATGTTTATATAATGGTTGATCAGTCCTTGCATCCATATCTCGGTCTATGAATTTGAGAGTGGTTCCATTTCTCCAGCCCCGCCCCTCAGCTTTTTACTGAACCAATAAAGTAACCACTTTATTATAGTTTCTACTGCTACACACACACACACTTACAGTACACAGTCAGATTAAATATATGCGTCATCTTCTCTCCATCTCCATATGTATTCACCACAATATAAACCCCAGAATCTTCTATTCGTAGGTCTGACAAAGTGAAGAATCCAGTAACATTGTTCCAGTGAAGGCGGTTTTTAAATCTCTTCTCAAGGTTGGTATTACTTTGTTTACCAGGGAACACCTGTGCAATATTGCCAAGGTCTCCATAAAGTAAACTGCCAGACTTCAACACCATTACTGGAAAATAGAGAGACTTTCCCATAATTCTTTTCACCTTCCAAGTTTCAGGTTGGGCTGAATGCTGGGCTGAGCAGAGTACTGTGGAGAGAAACAGAGACTCAATATCAACGCTTTGACTTAAATATCATAGTTTAATAAAGTGTTAAAACATCTATTTTTGCCTCCAGCTGCCACCATTTTGTGAGGGTCTGAAAACACCTCAAACTGTAATGTTAGGCTGTAAATTAAAAGTTTTAGCTTCACTGTACAAATATACATGTAGGGGAGTGTATGTGTGAGAAAAAGAAAATGGACCCTAGCGAACAGTGATAAGTATAGCATCAGAGACACATTATCTTACACAACAACCAAACAAAGAAACTGCCGCCGTCAAAAGACGAATTAAAAACTATAAAAATAGTAAAAATATGAAATATATCATTTAAGAGACTTGAGTGGGGTGAAACAAGTATCCATGATGCTTTGACATGTCTATGCAGTCTAATTGGCTGGGGTATATTGCAACGTGATCTCAGTATTAATCTGGACGTAAATTCAAGACACTTAATTTAGCATGATATGTTTTGTATGGTATGAATTAATTTGTGGATGTCCTTCATCCATTTCTTATATGTTACGAATTCCAATTTGTTGTGGCCAAATTGGAATTCGTTGTGGCTAACCCACAGTAGGCCTTTAACAAAATAGAGAAACACAAAATTGACCAGGACAAAAGCTCTCCGCATTTATGACTTGAAGCACCAACCTCAGAACTGTCTGTAATATCTTTTGTAAAGCCAGCACCATTATTTTAAATAGTTTATATAGTTAAGGACAGATACAATATATACAGTGCCCTCCACTAATATTGGCACCCTTGGTAAATATGAGCAGAACGGGCTGCTGTTTATCCTCTTGGAGTTTCCTTCAAAATATTCACAGGCGGCACCTGAGGGTTACCAGGGTAACAGTTATATAGGGGAAGTTTAGGCGGGTTTTTAGTCAGTCTTGTTTTTCCTTGTAGCATGTTCTAACCTGCGTTCCTGTGTGTTAGCAATAAGTGTTAGTATATTCTCCCGTTTCTGTTCCATGTGTAGTTAGGCAGTAGCCTATAGCTGCCTGACTTTAGTTTAGCCTTAATAAAGTGTTGGAGATACAAAAGGAGCCGGAGGCACAGATGTTATGTCGGACTGAGACGTTACAGTTATATCACAAACAATTTACTGTTATTTAGACAACAAAATTCACTATAATACATTATAAAAAGGAGGACGTTTAGTAAACTAGAAAACAACATTTACCGCCGCCCACTGTGTGACGTTGTTGAACCAGGGAATCCGTGTGTCCACCACGACAAATGAGCCTCATTGACTTTGTATGGGTGTTGTTTCCGTGGTGCCGACACGTAATTTCAACACATTCCGTGCCACCACCATGTAAATCAGGGCTTAAGGGGTCGTGTTCATTTCACGTATTTCTGGGAGATCAGGTTGCAAACTTCACATAATTGAAGGAAGGATGACTGGGCAAATTTACCGAGACATTCTTGACAAAAATCTGCTGCCATCTACCAGGATGATGAAGATGAAACGAGGGTGGACATTTCAGCAAGACAATGATCCCAAACACACAGCCAAGGAAACTCTCAATTGGTTTCAAAGAAAGAAAATAAAGCTGCTAGAATGGCCCAGCCAATCACCTGACTTAAATCCCATTGAAAATCTATGGAAAGAACTGAAGATCAAGATTCATAGAAGAGGCCCACGGAACCTTCAAGATTTGAAGACTGTTTGTGTGGAAGAATGGGCCAAAATCACACCAGAGCAATGCATGCGACTAGTTTCTCCATACAGGAGGCGTCTTGAAGCTGTCATTACCAACAAAGGCTTTTGTACAAAGTATTAAATAAATATCAGTAAGTGTGTTCAATACTTTTTCCCTGTGTCATTTCACATTATTACACAGAACTTAATTTCTGAACGTATTTGTTTTGGTTTCTTTGTATGTATGGATTACTTGGGTTGTTACCAACATCTGGTGAACATTTCATGACAATAGCACCTTTGGAAATGTATTTATATATATATTTACTGAGAAAAATGGTGACATGTTCAATACTTATTTCACCCGCTGTATACATACATACATACATACATACATGATTAAAGGTGTCCCAAATGAGTTTATTGACAGCTGTCAAGTTTTTACCACAGTTACAAAAACCAAGGGTCACATACCTAAGAGATGGAGTAGCATCACCTTCAGTCTTTTTAGTTGAGAAAACAGCATTGTAGCCTACAGTCCATCCAATCATCCAACGGCTCCACACACTCATCTACAAATAACATGACATAGTGTGAGATTCTCAACAAGAGCCCAGACATTGAGTTTGTTAGTTGAAGCTGTCCCAGTTGCCAGGGTGGGCGGAGTTTGAAAGGGGTAAAACAATGTTCCATTCATTTTGAAACAACTACATCTCCATCTACAGCAGTATTTGCTTTTCACATACAACACAAAAAAGAGGAGGGGCCTGGAGGGAGATATTATCCTGTTATGCCAGCGACAGCCTTGGTGGTTTACCCAGGAATCTGTGGAGTGTTTTCAATATGTTAATTTGTCTCTCAAAATACTGTTATAGATGAACTTGTCAAAGACTCCAGCCACCCTGGTCATAGACTGTTCACTCTGCTAGCGCACGGCAAGCGGTACCGGAGTGCCAGGTCTAGGTCCAAAAGGCTTCTTAACAGTTTCTACCCCGAAGTCATAAGACTCCTGAACAGCTAATCAAAGGGCCACCAGACCCCTTTGTTACGCTGCTGCTGCTGCTACTCTGTTTATTATCTATTCATAGTCACTTTACCTCTACCTACATGTACATATTACCTCAACTACCTCGACTAACCTGTGGCCCCGCACATTGACTCTGTACTGGTTGTTGGTTAAGGGCTTGTAGGTAAGAATTTCACTGTAAGGCTGTAACATCTGTTGTATTCGGCGCATGTGACAAATAAAATTCAATTAGATTTTACTACTGCACTGTTGGAGCTAGGAACACAAGCACTTAGCTGCAATAACCTAAATATGTGTATGTGACGAAAACATTTGATGAATAGTACATTTTTATGTGGATGACACTGATCTCTTTTGAAAAAACTCAAACAGATTTTAACATCCTTCAACAGAATCTGTGTGATTTGAAGCTTCTTCTGAATTCCTCTAAATCAAAATACATAGTATTTTCCAACAATGAACACTCGGAAAACCATGTTGTTACTACCTTGGAAGATGTACAAATATCTGGGAGTTTGGGTGGATGAGAAGCTGAGCTTCACTAATCATGTTGAGAAACTGGAAAGAAGATCAAGTTTAGAATAGGTTTTTATTACCGGCATAAGGCTTGTTTTTCTTTGGAGGCCAGAAAAGAGCTGGTACAGTTGTGGTCAAAAGTTAAGAATGACACAAGTATTGGTCTCCACAAAGTTTGCTGCCTCAGTGTTGATGATGGCAATTTGCATATACTTTAGAATGTCATGAAGAGTGATCAGATGAATTGCAATTAATTGCAAAGTCCCTCTTTGCCATGAAAATGAACTTAATCCCCCCAAAACATTTCCACTGCATTTCAGCCCTGCCACAAAAGGACCAACTGCCATCATGTCAGTGATTGTCTCGTTAACACAGGTTAGAGTGTTGACGAGGACAAGGCTGGAGATCACTCTGTCATGCTGATTGAGTCAGAATAACAGACTGGAAGCTTTAAAAGGAGGGTGGTGCTTGAAATCATTGTTCTTCCTCTGTCAACCATGGTTACCTGCAAGGAAACACGTGCCGTCATCATTGCTTTGCACAAAAAGGTCTTCACAGGCAAGGATATTGCTGCTGGTAAGATTGCACCTAAATCAACCATTTATCGGATCATCAAGAACGGAGTGAGGTTCAATTGTTGTGAAGAAGGCGTCAGGGCGCCCAAGAAAGTCCAGCAAGCGCCAGGACCGTCTCCTAAAGTTGATTCAGCAGCGGGATCAGGGCACCACCAGTGCAGAGCTTGCTCAGGAATGGCAGCAGGCAGGTGTGAGTGCATCTGCACGCACAGTGAGGCGAAGACTTTTGGAGGATGGCCTGGTGTCAAGAAGGGCAGCAAAGAAGCCACTTTTCTCCTGGAAAAACATCAGGGACAGACTGATATTCTGCAAAAGGTACAGGGATTGGACTGCTGAAGAGTCATTTTCTCTGATGAATCCCCTTTCCGATTGTTTGGCCATCCGGAAAACACCTTGTCCGGAGAAGACAAGGTGAGTGCTACCATCAGTCCTGTGTCATGCCAACAGTAAAGCATCCTGAGACCATTCATGTGTGGGGTTGCTTCTCAGCCAAGGGAGTGGGCTCACTCACAATTTTGCCTTTCAGGAACTGCACCGCCAGAGGATGAGACCCTGGGGTAAAGCCGTCAATCCCAACATGACACGCTGAGATGGCTGCCATATATACCTTCAATGTGGAAAAGGAAAGGCCCTGCTCAAAAAGCTCTTGCAAAGAGTTCTGAAAAGGAGAAACTCAACCACCGAGGGGTGCATTCTCCACTCCGTTGAGATGACTGGGAAGGTACGTCACCCTGAGTGACAGGAAATGAACACTGCTCCATAAGAAACGATAATGTGCCAGGTTGAGGAGAGAGAGAGAGAGAGAGAGAGAGACCCCGCCTGTTGATGTATGCCACGGCTGTCCTGTTGTCAGACCTTAAACACATGCTGACCCTCCAACATTGGAATGAAATGCCTCAGCGCTAGCAAATCTGTCAGTAGCTCTAGGTAATTGATATGCAGCACCCTTTGCGCTGTTTACCAAATCCCTCTTTCCGAGTAGCCCACACAGCTATCCCCATCCCAGTAAGGATGCTTCTGTCATGATAACTCTGCGGGACACTACCCGGCCCATGAGAACCCCGCCTCCATGTTCTTATTCAACTCTTGCAGCAAATCGATATGATACATCTTCAGCATTGTGACCACATTCAACGACCGAGCTGCCACACCCGCAGCCTGGTACACTTTGTCACGCTGATCCTCCGAGAACCAGCACTTTATATATTCGGAAGCATCGGCGGTGTGCAAACGAGCCCCGCCTCCTCCATACCCTCTACATTCATGAACTCGCCATAACCTGGTAGCACCAGCCTGACCGAAAGATGGCCATCCCAGGTCGCCTTTAGCTCATCGGCGAAATCTTTAAACAGAGCCAACCAGGGACAGCACATCATCCCGGAATCCGTACTCTAAACACTGCCAGACAAATCGTCTCTGCTCACTCCCGACCACAGACAACCCCATTCCCGAGATCACTTAGACCAAAATATCCCGCCTCAGTGAGGGATAGTGGTTTGGGTGGCAAAGGTCGCTCGCTAACTAGTGATTTACTCCATAGTTGTTTACCGAATGGACTAGCTTTGGCTTTCCCTGATGATCTGGACAGCAGCCTTGCTGATGAATTGATTCAGTTCCGAGGTTTTATTCAAACCGAGCAAGATAGATCACCAGCACGTTTGCTGAAAATAATCCAACAATGTGGACTACAATCACCTTTCCCCAATTTATTTGTGGCTCTTTGACAATCAGCAACTGTGAAGGAGAACGGTCATTTTCTCTTATGGTAAGAATAAAAAATGAACTTAGGAGTAAAATGACACAAGGACGCCTCCAGTCGCTTTCGCTGATGTCAATTGAAAGTGAATTTGTCCGAGAAATGGATTTTAGTGACATTGTGGAAACCTTTTCTCGGATCAAATCAAGAAAAAAACCCATATAAGGTAAGACTGGGACCAGATCCCTAGCATGTATTATGATTTTGCTGGTGATGATATTGTTGTGTGCTTAGCATAGACCTAATTGTTTTTTGTTTCATAATTGGTCTTCGAACGTTAACCGTGCCCAGGGCCCTAGGAAGTCATAATCCGTCTCTGGTTGTGATGCAGCTAGGTGGTTGTATTAGGGGCTGGTCGTGCATTAGCAGGCGGCCGTGGTGGAGTATACTGTACTCAACAGTGAAATAGAACAATAAGAAATAACCTAAACAGCAACAGACAAGGCATATTGAAATAAGAGAGAGACATAAAACAATCACAGGAGTTAATCAAGAGAGGGAAGACAACAACGGGTAATGGTGATGAATGGACAGAGAAAATGTTGTGCTTCGTACAGGACCTGAGTTCGAGGCTGAGGCTTAACAGATAAACAGAATAAGGTACCGTGTAAGGGAACTGTTAACTTCAAGTAGTTTCATCTGTCTCTGGTTCCAAAGGTTGCATGTTCCAAAACCAGCAATATAAAGTTATTTTTGTTTTAAAATCAATCCCAATCCCAAGAGTTGAATGGCTTTGAGGATGGATCAACAACATTGTAGTTACTCCACAATACTAACCTAAATGACAGAGTGAGAAGAAGGAATTGAATTACATTTTTTTAATTTAACCTTTTTTTAACTAGGCAAGTCATTTAAGAACAAATTCTTATTTATAATGACGGCCTACTTACAGGGACAGATGTGCAGAATAAAAATATTCCAAAACATACATCCTGTTTTCAAAAAGTTTCTAAAGACAAACTGCCAAGAAATTAAATCACTGAGTTCCACTCTTCCATGTTTTCAAGCATGGTGGAGGCTGCTTCATGTTATGACATGTCAGCATTAAATATGAACTGGTTGTAATAGGGTTGGCCAATCTTAGTTCAGAGACTGTCTGCAGTCCTTTATATATATATATATAAATAAACAGCATTTATATGTCTGTTGCATGCTGTCTGTGTCTTTACTGTCATTTTTATGTGTACTTTATCAAAGTGTTGTACGTCACTTTGCTAGAAATGCACTTGATAAAAATGCAATGTTATTGTTGTTATTTAGGTCAGAACATTTGTCTGGAAACTGGGATTAGTAGTATGTAAACAAGCAAATTTGTTCAATCAGGGCACAACATCCACTCCCTGAAAAGCTTTTACCATTTATTTCAAACTGCTTGTAGCCGACTGCCTTGGGAATGAGCAGATAGGAGTTGTGAGAAGTACACTTAACAGGTAATGTAAGACAGGGACAAAGGCATAGGTAGGCGTAAATAGATCATTCATAGTATGCTGTTATAAGCTAACCGACTGCCCAAATCTGCTGATCTCATGGGCATGTTTAAACTTGTGGATAAATGTTTTCATGTAGGTTTGTCCTGCAGGCTTTTGTTCCAGTGAAACACTAATTAACCAACAAACTGATTAAAACAATTGACTTGTTATGGTCTTCAGTCAGAAGAACCATGATTCATTCATTCAGGTTGAGTTGGAACAAAAACATGCATTAACTTCAGCCCTGCAAGACCATGGTGATTTACCAACCATGGGTTCTATAATCAACTCTATACTCCAAGATGGCCAACACATTCATCTTCTTTCATTTGCAAGAATGCATATGTGTAAACTGTGTTATTCAACCTTTGTAGAACAATAAATGAAGTTGTGAAACTTCAATCCAGTAAGCCTGCTTTGTCAACATAACCACTGGATTTCTAAAACAAAACACTTGCAAGCTAATAACAGGTGTTAGATTTCATAATGTGAAGAAGCAGGCCTATACTAGGCTTGTATAACCATCCTGATCTTACAGTGTGTTTCGCTACAGAGTTAGTGAAACACATTCTAAATTTCACAAGATCAGGATGGTTACACGAGGCTAAGCCTACAGTGCATTCGGAAAGTATTAGTTGACTTATTGTCTGCAGTATTTAACGTCCCCAAGAACACCAAGACTATTAGACCTGGCCCCCACAGCCAAACTGAGCAACGGAGAAGGGCCTTGGTCAGGGAGGTGACCAAGAACCCGATGGTCACTCTGACAGAGCTCCAGAGTTCCTCTGTGGAGATGGGAGAACCTTCCAGAAGGTCAACCATCTCTGCAGCACCCCACTAATCAGGCCTTTATGTTAGAGGACAGACGGAAGCCAGTCCTTAGTAAAAGGCACATGACAGCCCGTTTGGAGTTTGCCAAAAGGCACCTAAAGACTCTCAGACCATGAGAAACAAGATTTTTTGGTCTGATGAAACCAAGATTGAACTCTTTGGCCTGAATGCTTCACTTCTGGAGGAAACCTGGCACCATCCCTACGGTGAAGCCCAAAAAATATATAAAGTTTTTGCTTTGTCGTTATGGGGTATTGTGTGTAGGTTGATGAGGGATTTTTTTTTTTTTTTATCAATTTTAGAATAAGGCTGTAACATAACAAAATGTGGAAAAAGTTACCTATCTGAAATGCATTCTTGCAAATGAAAGAACATGAATGTGTTTGACATCTTGGAATATAGAGTTGATTCTAGAACCCATGGTGACATCACCAAAGGTGGCCAATCTATGGTCTTGTAGGGCTGAAGTTCATGCATGTTTTTGTTCCAGATCAACCTGAATTAATGAATCATGGTTCTTTTGACACAAGACCATCATATTTTGATCAGATTGCTGGTTTGTTAGTGCTTCGCTGGAACAAAAGCCTGCCGACTCTGCCGCTCTCTGGACTAGGTTTCCCCATCCCTGCTGACATGCCATCACTGCCATCTTTAATATCAAAGACTACACCAACAAAATGTTCGTGGAATTAGGCCCATTCATCCCCAAACCTAGAACAGATTAACAATGTTTTGGACGCCCCTTCAAATGAGTGTATTCGACTATTTCAGCCACACCCGTTACTGACAGATGCATAAAATCGAGCACACAGCCATGCATTCTCCATAGACAAACATTGGCAGTAGAATGGCCTTACTGAAGAGCTCAGTGACTTTCAATGTGGCACCGTCATATGATGCCACCTTTCCAACAAGTCAGTTTGTCAAATTTCTGCCCTGCTAGAGCTGACCCAGTCAACTGTAAGTGCTTTTATTGTGAAGTGGAAACATCTAGGAGAAACTACGGGGTTAGCCTCCTAGTAAGAGACCACAAAAGCTCACAGAACGGGACCGCTGTGTGCTGAAGTGTGTAGCGCGTAAAAATCACTACCGAGTTCCAAACTGCCTCTGGAAGCAACGTCAGCACAAAACTGTGCGTCAGCTGGAGTGGTGTAAATCTCGCCGCCATTGGACTCTGGTGCAGTGGAAACGCGTTCTCTGGAGTGATGAATCACGTTTCCCCATCTGTCAGTCTGAGAGACGAATCTGGGTTTGGCGGATGTCAGGAGAGCGCTACTTGCTCGAATGCCTAGTGCCAACTGTAAAGTTTGGTGGAGGAGGTATAATGGTCTGGGGCTGTCTTTCATGGTTCAGGCCCCTTAGTTACAGTGAAGTTACATCTTAATGCTACAGCATACAATGACACGGTAGATGATTCTGTGCTTCTAACTTTGTGGCAACAGTTTGAGGAAGTCCCTTTCCTTTTTCAGCATGAAAGTGAGGTCCATACAGAAATGGTTTGTTGAGATCAGTGTGAAATAACTTGACTGGCATACACAGAGCCCTGACCTCAACCCCATCGAATATATATATTTTTTTATGACAAATAAAATCAGCCAATCAATCAATCAATCCAAACTCTGCAGCAGTCATTTCATGACTGGAAAGAGACATGTTACAAAACACCAAAAGGTTTAGGTCTGAAATCAAAATACTGCACATATAAATATTGCATTTAATTGTACCAATATTTGAAAAATGTTTTGCTTGTAATTTGCCTTGAAATCAGGCTTTCCAGGAACTGAACATTAAACCTTATGGATATTTTGCAGCTACTATACATGTACAGCATGAACACAGAAAGGTTATACAAGTACACTCCCTAAAGCAAGGTAACTCATTCACTTTCAAAAGACATCTGACTGTCTGAACCTGTTCATCTTATGAACATATACAGACTTGTTGAATAGCTGCCCCAGTCCTCTGAAAATCTTACTGACTGAGTCTGATAACTGGCAAGAAAATGATTGAGAGAAAGCATTGATAATGCAGTAGTGTTTCTGTTTGGTACCACGTATCGGACAGGATGTCAATATACATAGAAATTAGACTTGAGTGATATAATGGCTGTGTATGTTATTACATTGATTAGCCAAATACAGAATACTAACACATAGCACTCTGTTGACATTGTGGTGGTGGGTTTGACAAGTAAGAATGTACTGGTTAACGTTTGTCCACTTTGGAAAAAACGTTGAGATATGTTTTTGTGATAATAAATTCCAAGTCATGCGACAATGAACATGACAGAGGATGATTCTGGTGCCATTATGGTGGGGGCTGAGTGAATAACAAGTCAAAACAACAGCTTTGGGTTGGCTGTAGTTTGTCCCCTTGTAACACTCTGCTGTTAATTAAACAACTGGGTGCACACTATAAATTAGATCGCCTGTTCTCATTGCCTAGTCCCCATACAAATAACAGATATTAAGGGATCACGCAAAACACCAAAAGATAAGTTTAGCAAATCACCTCAGTGTATTCACAACTTCGATGAACATAAATAACAAACCCATATCCCTCCATAGATAAGACAGACAGTTGTTGTGATTATGTGTGGGTGTGTATTCTAATACAGTCTGATGATCCCAGCGTGTATATACAGATGTAGGATCAGCCTCACCGGTAATAATGTCAAGTCCGTGAGCGTGATCAATGGAGTGGAAACTGTCCAAAGTCCTCCGAATAAAGTAATCCTGGCAACGAGCCACTGCAATACTCCCAGGAGGAGCGGCGACGCGGCGCTTCCCAGACAGTCATCCACGAGATGATCCACATAAAGGTTTGTGAATGAGAAGAACTTCTCCCGATGACCGGCTTCCCGGTTCTTTTTATATCAAACCTAGAGTCATTTCCTGTTTACAGGACAACCCCACGTGATGAGAATTCACGCGCAGATATCGCGTGAACAATAATGAGGATCCCAATACCCAATAGTAGAGGGATATACAGCATACAGGGAAAAGCCGACAAGGTAAGACATAAAATGCCACGACATACATAGTTATATGACACTAGCCTTATTTATAACCTTTCCCTTATGTGGCCACGCTACATAAGTTCACAGTGAAATTCTGAATGTTCTCCAATAGAAGGTGCTCTTGACCAATCTAAGCTCAGGTTCATCACAATACAACAAGTCTACTAAGCCCTCGTCTCAAGATACATTTATACAATAGTGTATTGAGCTCAGAGCTGAAGGCAATACAGGACAATGATTTATCTAACCTTCCTCATCTCCCAGGTCTCCATCTTCACAAGGTGCAGTGATGTTGACGGTGATGGTCTGTTTACTGACAGGCTTGGCAGCTAACCAGCTGTAAATGGAGTTGTAATGCTCTCTCTCTACCTCTAGAGGGAGTGTGAGGTTAGGTTGCTGGTGAGACCAGGTCTGTTGAGATCTCACATGCACCTGTAAGGTCCTAACTGTTAGGACATGGAGGGCTGAACTTAAGTGGAGGCTGGTATGTCTTGTTGGTGTGTAGGCCTATGTTTACCTTTATTTACTTAAATGATGTGCATTTAATTGCAATAACTATTATGAAATATACTGTATCTCTGACTGATGTTATATAAATTGTATAAAATAACAGCCTAACATAGAGGAAGTTATATTAGAGCAAATACTTGTGCTGAACATACCAGTAGCATATTTTACCGCTACATGTAAACCTCAAGTGTAGTCCTGTATGTCCTAATAATATAATGAAAATGAAAGGACATTACATAGGCCTACGATATGGATGCTTTATTGATTGGGGTAGTCCTAGTCTGGAGAGGGGACTTAGGCTTGCAGTCAGTCGTGCGTCCTATTCAACATCTGGGGAAAGGGTTTTCCATATTCCCCCCCACAACATCATTCATAAATAGATATTAATTTAGTCAATCATGTAATAATTAAAGACATATGGTGCAGAGGTTGAGTAGATACAGACTTTAATTTATGGTTTGTTGTATTGAAACAATGTGTTTTATTTGCATCACTGCAAACCATTCCTCTCTTTACTTGTGTTGGAGAGAGAGAACGATAGAGAGATATAAAGAGAGAGAGAGATAAATAGGGTAATAAACAGAGCTCTTTCATGGGAGAAGGAAGCTCTTATAAGTTGTGGTCTGAACAATATCTGCAACCTGTTCTCAGGGGAAGTCGTATAAATCTGTTCCTCACCATTTAGTACAACACCTTACTTTATGTTAGGGTACATTATGAATGGAATAGTGGTCATACAATATCACACCAATTAGAGGACGCTAACTCATCATACATCTTGGAGGAGGTATAGTATTATACATCTTTCTCTGAGACCAGGTTGCTTGTTGTGTTGTGACAACAAAGTAGAAATACAGGGAGAATTTACGTTAGTGGTTAGGAAAACTAACGACAAAGGTTAGGATAATTTACTTGAAAGGTTAGGTGAATTGGGTTAAGGTTAGAATAATGGTTAGGGGAAGGGGAAGCTTAAATGCTACAGTTGATTGTGACACGAACCTTTGGATGGCTAGATGGTCGGGATATCTGCCCTACCCATCCTCCCCGACCAACCTCTCTCCTATCAGTTCTGTCTTAAGTAACCTTCTGTCTTTATAATCAATACTACTTATTGGAGGATTTACGTAAAATACCTAATGTCTGTCCATTGAGTTCAGTCTGGCACAATAACTACAGAGTATGCCAACACTTGATTGGTTGTTTTGATTCACAGAAGTGTGGAACAATGATTATAAACTCCACATTTACACTATCTGTGACTGTTAACTGATTTGTTAGAATTGAACTGAGTTAAACTGATTCATCTCTGGTTAGAATTGAACTGAGTTAAACTGATTCATCTCCGGTTAGAATTGAACTGAGTTAAACTGATTCATCTCCGGTTAGAATTGAACTGAGTTAAACTGATTAATCTCTGGTTAGAATTGAACTGAGTTAAACTGATTCATCTCTGGTTAGAATTGAACTGAGTTAAACTGATTCATCTCTGGTTAGAATTGAACTGAGTTAAACTGATTAATCTCTGGTTAGAATTGAACTGAGTTAAACTGATTAATATCTGGTTAGAATTGAACTGAGTTAAACTGATTCATCTCTGGTTAGAATTGAACTGAGTTAAACTGATTCATCTCTGGTTAGAATTGAACTGAGTTAAACTGATTCATCTCTGGTTAGAATTGAACTGAGTTAAACTGATTCATCTCTGGTTAGAATTGAACTGAGTTAAACTGCATGTTAAAGGTTAGTTAGACTGCTCCACTCTAAACAAGCACCAATGTGTCGGAGGAAACACCGTACACCTGGAGATGGTGTCAGCGTGCATGCACCCGGCCCGCCACAGGAGTCACTAGAGCACGAAGGGACAAGGACATCCTGGCTGGCCAAACCCTAACCCGGAGGACGCTGGGCCAATTGTGCACCGCCTATATCCTACATATCAATACATACATAAACTATCTGGGTCAAACAATTAAACCAGAATCTGGAGGTTGTGTGTCTCAGGAGAAATGATACCAATCTCAAACTCTTGAACGCAGCTATGGCTGCAAGGACTGACCGTTTTCACAGGTATGTTGTAGCAATACATTCTTTGTTTACAAAAACTCATATGACAAAAATATAAACTATGGAATAAACTTCAATCATATTGTGAGTTGTGATAAAGGTAAGTATATTTTTCAAGCATGTAAATATCAGAGATTGTATACCTTTAAATGAAATGTATGGGTAAGTCTGACTTAATATATTGAAGCTCAGTTAAAAAAAAAGCTCAGTACACAAATCTTTATCATAAGCTTATTTTAAAATAGTGACATGTGAATGATATTATCTTAATATTCAGTCTCAGTGACAACTCTGAAATAGAAATGTAGGAGTGGTATCAACTCACTATGGTATCAGTAGATTTGGTATTTGTTAACAGGTATATATGTGGACTAACGTATGTGGAGCACACAATGTTCTAATAGAAGGAGTGTCTGAGGAGCGTGGAGGAGGAAGGATTGTATCTTTAAGAGGTGATGAGATACATACTGTGTAGAGAAGGAAAAGGATTTAAACAACACAACAGACAGTACTGAAAATAAGTATAGGCCCAGCAGTAGCTTAACAAACACACTAGTGAATTGGATTCAAAGAGACTTGAAAAGAGGGACCATCCTACTAATAACCCTAGGAATAGCTATTGAATCTGTCTGTATCAGTGAATCTCATCGAAGCCCCAATTCAACAGACTGTGAGAATGATCAACACAGGAAGTCTGAAATAATAACAACAGTTCAATGGTTCAATGGGAATTTTCTCCTGTAACAACTGTTCCTCCATTATGTTTTATAGATTAATATTAACTCTAATTTGTCTTATCATCTTTAAGATGTAACACCTTCTGTTGGATGTGAATTATTATGTCACTCTCTCAGAACCTTCCTGTGTTCTCTCTCTCTCTTCCTGTTTTCAGTGTCCAGTTCTTGCATTGTGAAGGTTCATGTCTCCTCTTCTTCAGATCAGCCCCAAGACAATCAAAACGCACATTACAACAACAAGACAACCTCGAGTCTTCTTTTGACCATCTAAAGTAAAAAAAAGAAATACAAATATTTTAATTAAAACATTGCGATTCATAAATGAGCTCTACCATACTTATTGTTTCATATAGAACTTGGTATTGTCTGGATATCAGCTATTTAACACTGCTACTGTACATGTTTTTACCTGTCACCTTGGTGGGATCACTCTCTATACAGGAATATGGAACAACAGCTGTCTCCTTGCTGACTGGGTTGGCAGCCTCACATCTGTAAGAGTCTCTGTTCTGTTCATCCATCTTGAGAGGTAGAGAGAGGGGGATGTTGAGGTCAGGGCTGTAGCTCTGGATGAGTATCTCCCCTCCTCTGTACCAGGACAGGGTCACCTCTCTCCCGTTCTCCACAGAACACACCACGCTACAGGAGCTGTCGTCATGGACCGTCACCTGAGGTTTGGACACAACATCTGGGAGACAAATAAGGAAAAAATGGGAATTGGTGAAATGGAACTTTAACGTGGCAAAGAGCAGTTGCTACATCCATCTTTGAACTTATAAATTAATGATATATACTCATTGATTCTTGAAGAATATAACTTATAAATGCCTCATGAGCTTAGTCCCCTTCAAAGAACCCATCAGCTTGTTTTACTCCAGTGTTTGTAAACAAATAAATTGTAAAAAACACTATATAGTCTCAATAAATGGTTACAACTATAATGTTTATATATTGGTTGATCAGTCCTTGTATCCATATCTCTGTCTATGAATTTGAGAGTGGTTCCATTTCTCCAGCCCCGCCCCTCAGCTTTTTACTGAACCAATAAAGCAACCACTTTATTATTGTTTCTACTGCTACACACACACACACACACAGACACAGACACAGACACTTACAGTACACAGTCAGATTAAATGTATGTGTCATCTTCTCTCCATCTCCATCTGTATTCTCCAGAGTATAAACCCCAGAATCTTCTATTCGTAGGTCTGACAAAGTGAAGAATCCAGTAACATTGTTCCAGTGAAGGCGGTTTTTAAATCTCTTCTCAAGGTTGGTATTACTTTGTTTACCAGGGAACACCTGTGCAATATTGCCAAGGTCTCCATAAAGTAAACTGCCAGACTTCAACACCATTACTGGAAAATAGAGAGACTTTCCCACAATTATTTTCACCTTCCAAGTTTCAGGTTGGGCTGAATGCTGGGCTGAGCAGAGTACTGTGGAGAGAAACAGAGACTCAATATCAACGCTTTGACTTAAATATCATAGTTCTTCTCTAATAATGTAGCAAATTAGTTTTTCTGATTGCTTGAGAAAATGTGTCCAAACAGAATTAATGTTTTCTAAACAATTAACATGGAGATCCAAACTGAAATATGTTGGTTAAAATGACACATTTCAAATGCATTATGACTCAAAACATTAAACACAAAATCAACTACCTCCATCAAAACATACAACTTGTTATCTAATGAAAAGTTATTTAAAATCATTCATTACACAACGGCCCAATAAATACTAACTACATGTATCAATAAACCCTACCATGGTTAACCCTCTTTCATATTTCTGTCTCATCTGTTGATACTATAATTATAGTTGACAATAAAGACAAGTAAACATCACAACATGGGTTGTATTCTTTTTTCCTAACATTACTTTACCAAAGAATGTAACTCAAGAGAATGAATATCCAGAAACAAAATGCTTTTTCCATGTTGTCCTTTACAAATTCAATGATGCTGTTCATTATATACAGAGAATACACATTAAATACACCAAGCTAACAAATCACAGCTAAAACAAAGCTATGTAAAAAAGGCAACACCAATATAGTATACATAAATACAGTATACCACCAATACAGTATAAAACTCATACAGTATGAAACTCATAAGAGTACCCACCAATACAGAATACACCAATACAGTATAAACTCATACAGTGTTCAACAATACAGTATACCCCAAAACTGTAAACACCAATACAGTACACTCATACAGTATACACCCCATACAGTATACACCACATACAGTATACACCACATACAGTATACACTCATACAGTATACACCCATACAGTATACACCCATACAGTATACACTCATACATTATACACCACATACAGTATGCACCAATACAGTATACGCATCACATACGGTATACGCATCACATACGGTATACGCATCACATACGGTATACGCATCACATACAGTATACACCCCATTCAGCACACACCCCATACAGCATACACCACATACAGCACACACCCCATTCAGTATACACCCCATTCAGTATACACCCAATTCAGTATACACCCCATACAGTATACACCCCATACAGTATACACCACATACAGTATACACCACATGCAGTATACACCACATGCAGTATACACTCATACAGTATACACTCATACATTATACACCACATACATTATACACCAATACAGTTTACGCATCACATACAGTACACATCACATACAGTACACATCACATACAGTACACATCACATACAGTATACACCACATACAGTATACATCACATGCAGTATACATCACATACAGTATACGCCCCATGCAGTATACACCCCATGCAGTATACACCCCATGCAGTATACACCCCATACAGTATACACCCCATGCAGTATACACCCCATGCAGTATACACCCCATGCAGTATACACCACATACAGTATACATCACATACAGTATACACTCCATACAGTATACACCACATACAGTATACACCCATACAGTATACACCCCATACAGTATACACACCATACAGTATACACCCCATACAGTATACACCACATACAGTATACACCACATACAGTATACACTCCATACAGTATACACCCCATACAGTATACACCCCATACAGTATACACCCCATACAGTACACATCAATATAGTATACACTCCATACAGTATACACCCCATACAGTATATACCCCATACAGTATACACCACATTCAGTATACACCACATACAGTATACACCCCATGCAGTATACACCACATACAGTATACATCACATACAGTATACACCCATACAGTATACACCACATACAGTATACATCACATGCAGTATACATCACATTCAGTATACACCCCATGCAGTATACACCCCATGCAGTATACACCCCATACAGTATACACCCCATGCAGTATACACCCCATACAGTATACACCCCATGCAGTATACACCACATACAGTATACATCACATGCAGTATACACCACATACAGTATACACCACATACAGTATACACCACATGCAGTATACATCACATACAGTATACACCAAGATAGCACCTTATATCAGTGTACACACTGAAATTAAGAAAACATTGAAATGAAGACAATATCAACAAATTATTATTCTGCTGATAATGTCACAATCACTGAAATGCCATCATTGTACCTTCATTTTAACAGGGAAATCCCATTGAGACCAAAACATGTTTTGCAGAGAGTCCTGCATGTTAAATTATAGACAATATACAACCTGAACTGTCCTAGAGGCAGTAGAGCATCATGGTGCAGAGAGCCCTGCATGTTACATTATAGACAATATACAAACTGAACTGTCCTAGAGGCAGTAGAGCATCATGGTGCAGAGAGTCCTGCATGTTAAATTATAGACAATATACAACCTGAACTGTCCTAGAGGCAGTAGAGCATCATGGTGCAGAGAGCTCTGCAGATCATTCCATACATGGGGCGCAAAAAAACTGAATGCAGATTTACTTAATTCCGTAGTGATCAACGGGACCTCTGAGAGTTAGCCATCCCTGTGATCGGGTCTGGTAACTGTTATGTCTGTAATTTAAAAGTCAAGTATGATGGAAGTTTCTACGAGATCTAGGAGAGGGCCAGTCTACTTCCTGATATATAGGATTGAATGATGGGTAATGAATCAGTCACCCGTAATAAAGTGCAATGTGCTGTTCCTAATTGTATCTAATTGTATCTAATGACAGTAGCATTCATTTAAATGGTGTCACTGTGGTCTAGTATTGGCAGGAAAGCTGACTGAATGATCTGCTCCAGGGGTGCCGTACTACTATGGCTGTCCCTGTAGGTAGGCCGTCTTTGTAAATACACATTTTTGCAGATCATTCCATACATGGGGCGCAAAAAAACTGAATGCAGATTTACTTAATTCCGTAGTGATCAACGGGACCTCTGAGAGTTAGCCATCCCTGTGATCGGGTCTGGTAACTGTTATGTCTGTAATTTAAAAGTCAAGTATGATGGAAGTTTCTACGAGATCTAGGAGAGGGCCAGTCTACTTCCTGATATATAGGATTGAATGATGGGTAATGAATCAGTCTACTTCCTGATATATAGGATTGAATGATGGGTAATGAATCAGTCACCCGTAATAAAGTGCAATGTGCTGTTCCTAATTGTATCTAATTGTATCTAATGACAGTAGCATTCATTTAAATGGTGTCACTGTGGTCTAGTATTGGCAGGAAAGCTGACTGAATGATCTGCTCCAGGGGTGCCGTACTACTATGGCTGTCCCTGTAGGTAGGCCGTCTTTGTAAATACACATTTTTTCTTAACTGACTTGCCTAGTTAAATAAAAAATAAAAAATACTGCTTTCTGCTGTTCAGAGGTATGATCTATTTCTAAAGAAGGACATTTTTTATTCCCAACTTCTTAAGTAACTCATCCATATGCTTTTTAAAAGAAAATGTTTTGTCAATCCAGATGCCCAGATATTTCATATGTCAGGTAGATTTTAAGTTCAAACGAAGCATCAGAAAGGAGAAGAAAGGTGATTTAATTGACTTTGAACATGGCATGGTTGTTGGTACCAGACGGGCTGGTTTTAGTATTTCAGAAAGTACTGATCTACTGGGAATTTCCCGCACATCCATCTCTAGGGTTTACAGAGAGTGGCAGTTCTCTGGGAGAAAATGCCTTGTTGATGGCAGAGGTCCTGACCGTAGGGAGGCCTGTTTGTGTTTCTGTGCCTTTATGACACACACACACACACACACACACACACAAACGTACACACACGCACACGTTACTTGGGTTGTTTGCACCGTTTTCTTTAATCAATTAAAGTATGACTAACTGCTACAGCGCTGCTCCTTGGTCCGTTCCCACACACCATTGTGACATGAAGACCACACCGGGTGCCACTCCTGTCAGCTAAGAACAGGAAACTACCAGAATTGGACAATAGAAGATTGGAAAAACGTTGCCTGGTCTGATGAGTCCCGATTTCTGCTGTGACATTCAGATGGTAGGGTCAGAATTTGACGTAAACAACATGAAAGCATGGATCCATCCTGCCTTGTATCAACGGTTCAGGCTGGTGGTGGTGTAATGGTGTGGGGGATATTTTCTTGGCACACTTTGGGCCCCTTGGTACCAATTGAGCATCGTTTAAACGCCACAGCCTACCTGAGTATTGTTGCTGACCATGTCCATCCCTTTATGACCACAGTGTATCCATCTTCTAATGGCTACTTCCAGCAGGATAACCAGCCATGTCACAAAGATCACATCATCTCAAACTGGTTTCTTGAACATGACAATGAGTTCACTGTACTCAAATGGCCTCCACAGTCACTAGATCTCAATCCAATAGAGCACCTTTGAGATGTGGTGGAACGGGAGATTCACATCATGGATGTGCAGCCGACAAATCTGCAGCAACTGTGTTATGATATAATGTCAATATGAAACAAAATCTCTGAGGAATGTTTCCAGCACCTTGTTGAATCTATGCCACGAAGAATGAAGGCAGTTCTGAAGGCAAAATGGTGTCCAACCCGGTACTAGCAAGGTGTACCTAATGAAGTGGCTGAGTGTATTCATGAGTTCACGTCATAGTAAACTGTATTAAAAGGTTTCGCAACGGAAAAGAAAGCAGGTGTTTCTTATTGGACAAGTTGACATACTACCTTCCCAAATTTCAGACCACTTTCCTCTATTTCGTCAAGTGAATACAATACTGTCCCTGGGATTTCACACGTTAACCCCCATGCTCGCTGCTACAGGTGGATTCACTTGTCAGTCACAGTGGTCTCCTAAATAATCTGTCTGTAAACAATTGTTGTTAGAATTACTTGTGTCATGCACAAAGTAGATGTCCTAACTGACTTGCCAAAACTATAGTTTGTTAACATGAAATTTGTGGAGTGGTTGAAAAATGAGTTTTAATGACTTCAACCTAAGTGTATGTAAACTTCCAACTTCAACTGTATATAAGAATATTCACTGAGTTTACAAGATATTAAGAACACCTTCCTAATATTGAGTTGCAGGTAATGTTACTGGTAATGTTACCTTGGCCACAATAAGTTACAAAACGTTCTCAGAGCAGACTTTATTCCAGAGGCATGTTTGTTCTACATAGCATATATCTATAATTTTCTGTACATTCCAAAACATTTCCTCCTGCTGAATGTGACCCAGGATGTTAGCTATAACTAGCTAATGAGGTAACATGACTGAACAAGGTGTAGTCTAAACTTAAATGGTTAACAGTCTGGCCCACAAGTAAGCTAGTTTTAGGCCCGCTTTTAAAATGCCAATACACATAGAAAGAAAGGAACGTAGCGCTGGTATTATGGGTCATATCTTTTGAACGGTGAGGGCCCTTAGCTGTGGTATATTGGCCATATATCACAAACCCACGAGGTGCCTTATTGCTATTATAAACTGGTTACCAACGTAATTAGAGCAGTAAAAATAAATGTTTAGTAATACCCATGGTTTAATGTCTGATATAACACGGCTTTCAGCCAATCTGCATTCAGGGCTTCGAACCATACAGTTTACAATATAGCTTTTTACACGGTTTAATAAAGTGTTGAAACATTTGCATCTAGGTGACAGCATTTTACTAGTGTCGGAAACACAAACTGTTATGTTAGTCTATAGGACTATAGGATCACAAAAAGACGTGTTCACGCATTATAACCGTCAGAACCTACAGTAGGCATATAACAAAATATAGAAACACATTCATCTTAGTCAAAACTGTCGATGACAAAAGAGGACAAAAGTTCTCCGCATATATGACATGACCAACCTATTAACTTCCGATATGGCCACATTATCTTTTGTACTGGCTAAAGCCAACTGCATTATTTTAAATAGTTTATATAGTTAGGGACATATACAATATAAACAAATATTTTACATAGGCTATTGAATTGACTACAGTCATAATGTATTGCATTACACCACACCTTACGCAAATGTACGGTGCTTTTCCCTAAAAAACACACCAAAATCGACTGTATTATGATGGAATAAATGTCTTACCTGAAACATGACACCAAAGCAACGCCCATTCCACCTTAATACTTTTCATCGTATTTAGTTTTCAAGTTATCTTTATATTGTAGGATACATTCCTTCTTGTTCAGTCATTCGGCCAGTCTGTCTGTAACATGCTGACGAGCGTCTGCATAGAGCCAAGCGCTAAAATACATAGATAGGTACTTTATTGATCCCCGAGGGGACATTTCTTAAATATAAATTGGTTCTATTTTTGACTTTGATGCGCTGACTCAAAATGGGTTAAAATTCTATAAAGATAAAAAAAAGAAGAAAAATATGTGCATTTCAGGCAAGATAACAACTCAATGTTTACACTGGCGACCCGTCATACAAGGACCCACCTGTTTTGAGCCCAACCTGTTTAAATATTAGAACATTAGGTACATTAGTTACATAATTAATATAATATGTTATTTACAATGTACTAATAAAACTAACGGTTTCTTTTTCTTTTCTTGTTTTTGGCTAAAAGTAAATATCCCGAGAGCCTCTCCCTCCCCCCTCTATTTACATGAAATGGTTCGGTCCGGCCCCCAAACCAGGCCTGAATGGTACATGCTAGCAGTGAGGAGTGCTGGTGGAGCATCCTGTCTCAGTCTCCTAAAGAAAAATCTGGCTTTCAAAAAACAAAAACATGCTAGCAGTGAGGAGTGCTGGTGGAGCATCCTGTCTCAGCTTTCTAAAGAAAAATCTGGCTTTCAAAAAACAAAAAGAAATAAAAGAACGACAGGAGAGAGAAAAGAAAGTGTGACAGTATGTCACACCATTTATCACAAAGGAAGGTTGGTGTAGTCCGTGGTGGAAATTAACCTGTTAGTTCAGTCCATAGTGAAATAGGCTACTTTTGCTCCTCTGACATTAGTTACTTAATATGTTCACAGAAAATTGGAGGGTGAGGTGAATCAGCCGTAGCAGTGATGGTGTGTGTGTGTGTGTGTGTGTGTGTGTGTGTGTGTGTGAGCTGGGGTTCAGTGGGTTTACTGTGAAGGCCTGGTCATGTCTTGTTTGACAGGACCCATCATGAGAAACACCATTGTCATGTTGTGTTTGACAGGACTAATCAGAGGTTCCTGCAGAAGAACTTCAAGCTGAGCCCTGCAGACATGTACCGCTGGAAACTGTCTTCTCAGGAACCCTGCTCCTCTACCTGCTCTACAGGTAAAAACACACACACACAGTATGTATGGATTAGTTATGAAATTGTAAGCTATCGTTTCTGTTACAGGAGTGTCAATGTCCTTTGCCATGTGTGTTCGCTACGTAATTAATATAATATGTTATTTACAATGTACTAATAAAACTAACGGTTTCTTTTTCTTTTCTTGTTTTTGGCTAAAAGACCAGCAGTCTAAACTCGTCAGAGTTTTTAATATCTGTTTCCATTAAACATGTCATAGAAATAAAGGCATTTTAATTAAATATATAAAGAGTGCCTTGGTCCTCGATTCTTTATAATGTTTTATGGATGTTTGAAGAAAGAAAAGTATATTTATATATTAGTATTAAGCTTGTTGTGCCATGAGGTGTAATGGTTAATGATGAACGGATATCAAAACCATCAGTCAAATTAATGTTGAATGAGGACAGCACCCATTCCCACATTCAGGATTGTCAATGTGAAGGAATGTGTGGTATCGGTGGAGAAAGTTGTGTGTGTTAGTTGTGGGGGTGTTTATGGGGCTGGAGATCGGAGGAGTCCAGTGAGAGAAAGGGAGATTGAGGTTGCCAGGGTTACAGTAGTACAGAAAAGTTATTATGCCTTATCAGTGAAGAGAGTGGTAGAGGAAGATCTGTACAGGGTGAGGGATACTGAGAGGATTCCTGTGAGTAGGCAGAGACCAAGAGAGAGTGATGGGAAGAACATGAGCTTCAGGAAGGTGGGCTTTTTATCATTTATAGCCATGGTTGTAAATTATACTGCAGAAATGGGTCAAAAGTCACAGAAAGTAGCGGTTGTGGTGTCAGCAGCAGAGAAGTAGTTGAGAACAGCTGCAGGGGGTGTTGAGTGGTAGTGTGTTGTCTTCTCAGACCGTTGGTCTGGAGTATGACGAGATAGGGTTACATAGTGGAAAGGCTGGGGTTTTCTTTACAGTTCAGGGCAATTTTCCCAATTTAGTATTATAGTATCAAAGATTATAGTGTAGGTAAGTGATGAATGACCTTACACACCAGTCCAGTAGGTGGCGGTGTTTGCACCTAAAAGTTGGATGCAATCCACCAACCAAATCCTGAAGAAGAAGAAGAAGGAATTTCAATGAAAGAGAAAAGTGCTGTACTGGAATTTACACGTCATTCAAAGGGCAATTTTGAAACGTGTCTTAAAGGTGGCTATTATTACTATTAAACAGCTGTTGTTTGTACAGAAATGTTTTGTAGTTTTGTAGTTAAATTAACTTTCGCCAGTTGATGTACCGTTAGAGAGATCTGGCCAAAAGTTGGCTAACCTTAGCTATTATTTTTGTCTCAATCACAATAGACCTGAGTCATATGATGAAACCATCGGCCAAAACGATTGAAGATTGATATTCTGACGTTTTTTCACTGCAATGTGAGTTGTATTAGTCGTTATGTCAATGTAATGTTATTGATCTGTCAGTTTAATTAGCTATTTCCCTACTTTTCACAGGCCTATTTAGGAAGTACATTTCCTTGGATAGATAACTTCCCTGTGCTTCTCAACCATATTTAATAGAGACACACACATGATCTCACAGGTATGGCTACTGAACTGGAAGCAGCAAGATAACAGCAACACTTGCTACGTTTTGCATGGTTTCCCCAACTGGTGGGCCTCAAAGGGACAAATCTGTCCAGACAGCAATATTATTTGGCCCCCCAAAGCCCCCCAAATTAATTATTAAAATGTCTGCCTAGGCCTATATAAAATATAGTTAATGGCTGAGGTAGGATATGGGGCTTAACAGAACGTACTGTCAGATTGAGACCTAAAGATCCCTGGATAAGCACTCACAATAATGTTAGTATTTAATAAATACAGTCATTCAGGCCACTAACACTAAACTAATACAATACAATACATTACATACATAGTGTACCTCACATAATAGAAAGACAGAAGCATACAAGTTAATGCAAACTACACACAGGGACTCCATCTTCACAGGTAGTTGTGATGTTGACGGTGATGGTCTGTTTACTGACAGGCTTGGCAGCTAACCAGCTGTAAATGGAGTTGTAATGTTCTCTCTCTACCTCTAGAGGGAGTATGAGGTTAGGTTGGTGGTGAGACCAGGTCTGTTGAGATCTCACATGCACCTGTAAGGTCCTAACTGTTAGGACATGGAGGGCTGAACTTAAGTGGAGGCTGGTATGTCTTGTTGGTATGTAGGCCTATGTTTACTTAAATGATGTGCATTTAATTGCAATAACTATTATGAAATATACTGTATCTCTGACTGATGTTATATAAATTGTGTAAAATAACAGCCTAACAGAGGAAATTATGTTGGAGCAAATACTTGTGCTGAACATACCAGTAGCATATTTTACCGCTACACGTAAACCTCAAGTGTAGTCCTGTATGTCCTAATAATATAATGAAAATGAAAGGACATTGCATAGGCCTACGATATGGATGCTTTATTGATTGGGGTAGTCCTAGTCTGGAGAGGGGACTTAGGCTTGCAGTCAGTCGTGTGTCCTATTCAACGTCTGGGGAAAGGGTTTTCCATATTCCCCCCCCACAACATCATTCATAAATAGATATTAATTTAGTCTATAGTCTAACAAACCTATGTAGGATCCCTAATTAGAGACAATGCACTGCAGCTGCCTCTAATTAGGGATCCAACACAAACCACCACCAGAAACAGAAATAATAGACCTGTCAGACTCTGACCATGCCTACATAGAGAAGCAATAGGCTTCTCTATGGCCAGAGCCTGACATGCAGATAGTTTCAAGACGTATGATGTAGCATGAGCAAAAAATATATAATGTTTTTTGGTGGGTCTTAACTGGAACATACATGTAAGAAAATTGTTTGTACGGTATCTTCATTAAATTAATCAATATTACGATTAAATGTTTACATTTTAGTGCAGAACGACTGTTCTGCCAACGATCCTATATTAGTCCTATAGAAAGTCTCCCAATCTGAATCTGGTCTTGTCTGTTCCCTGAGTTCCTTGATGATATGAATAGATTATTCACAACGTATAGGCTCTACTTCATTTGGTTTTAACTAGCTTTGGCCCAGCAGTAGCTTATCAAACACACTAGTGAATTGGATTCAAAGATACTTGAAAAGAGGGACCATCCTACTAATAACCCTAGGAATAGCTATTGAATCTGTCTGTATCAGTGAATCTCATCGAAGCCCCAATTCAACAGACTGTGAGAATGATCAACACAGGAAGTCTGTAATAATAACAACAGTGCAATGGTTCAATGGGAATTTTCTCCTGTAACAACTGTTCCTCCATTATGTTTTATAGATTAATATTTACTCTAATTAGTCTTAACATCATCTTTAAGATGTAACATCTTCTCTTGGATGTGAATTATTATGTCACCCTCTCAGAACCTTCCTGTTTTGATCCTTCATGAAGTGTTAACATCCTCGCTGGCAGCCATGTGATGTAACTGGAGTTTATCATAAACTGATGTCAGTTCAGCGTTGTCTGAGACTCCAGTCCTTGTAAACCTGTTCGCTCCTCCTAGACAGGAAGAGAGATGGAGGGAAGGATTGAGAGAGACAAGGAAAAGGAGTGGGAGGGGGGAGGTGTAGGAAAGCAAAAAATAACATTAATTAAATAGTTCCCACAAAACACCAACGTCAACAGTGAAGAGGCAACTCCGGGATGCTGGCTCTTTTTTCCAATCTTCCTCTGTCCAGTGTCTGTGTTCTTTTGCCATCTTAATCTTTTCTTTTTATTGGCCAGTCTCAGATATGGCTTTTTCTTTGCAACTCTGCCTAGAAGACCAGCATCCTGGAGTCGCCTCTGGTGGACATTCCTGCAGTCAGCATGCCAATTGCACGCTTCCTCAAACATCTGTGGCATTGGGTTGTGTGCACATTTTAGAGTGGCCTTTTATGGAACATTTATGGGATATTTTATTTCAGCTCATGAAACATGGGACCAACACTTTACATGTTACATGTATATATTTGTTCATTGATCAGTACCAGTCAAAGGTTTGGACACATCTACCCATCCATTTGAAACTTTTGACTGGTACTGTATATACAATATGCTGTGTGGCTTCTCATGTACAACCCAACCATATCATATGGGCAACACTGGTTGCAATGACATCAGACCGGTTATCAAACTCAGGTGGTCTGTACAACTCAAGACCACATTAACCCACTGGTACAGAGCTAAAGTCTACAGTTGTAGCCATGAGGACTGTAAAAGCTGCTGTATTACGTCTCCTATGTTTATCAGCCTGTAGCATTATTACTAACCTGGTTATCTGCTGGTTTAATGTGAGTTCTCTGCATACTGAATGTCATCTTGTTTTCTTCCTGGTGAATCTATAAAGGTAAATAAAGGAAATGAAATATACAGTGTGGCTGGGAGTAACTGACAGATATGCACAAATGCTCACCTCCAGGACAGGTTCTGCAAACACTAAGGACTCATGTTACTATGGATACCTGTGTCTGTGCTAGAGGTCTTTTTGGAGCCAGAGAAGCTATAAAGTAATGATTGTCAGAGTGTGTACCTTCTGCTTTTTCAACATTTAGAGAAGTTGTCTGAGATAATGACCCTGTCTGAGATAATGCAACTTCATCTAAAAAACACTATCCTTGATAATTCAACACCATTACTGGAAAATAGAGAGACTTTCCCACAATTCTTTTCACCTTCCAAGTTTCAGGTTGGTCTGAATGCTGGGCTGAGCAGAGTACTGTGGAGAGAAACAGAGACTCAATATCAACGCTTTGACTTAAATATCATAGTTTAATAAAGTGTTAAAACAAATATATTTTTGTCTCCAGCTGCCACCATTTTGTGAGGGTCTGAAAACACCTCAAACTGTAATGTTAGGCTGTAGGACTATAGTTAAGGACAGATACAATACATGCATGACTTGTTGCACCAACCTAAAACTTCAGAACTGTCCGTAATATCTTTTGTAAAGCCAGCATCATTATTTTAAATAGTTTATATAGTTAAGGACAGATACAATATATACAGTGCCCTCCACTAATATTGACACCCTTGGTAAATATGAGCAGAACGGGCTGCTGTTTATCCTCTTGGAGTTTCATTCAAAATATTCACAGAAATTTAACCTTTAATTAAAGTAAATTAAATAAATTATTATCATACAACAAATACGTTTCCCAAACTTTTGACTGTTGACCTTCATTCAATACTTTTTCAACCTCCTTCTTCTATAATGTGTACTGAGGTTGGAGAACACATGGCAGGGAGCTGAGACCATTCCTCCATACAGAATCTCTCCAGATCCTTCAGATTCCAAGGTCCACGCTCTTCTTCAGCTCATCCCACAGGTTTTCTCTGGGGTTTAGGTCAGGGGACTGGGATGGTAAAACCTTGATTCTGTGGTTAGTGAACCATTTTTGTGATTTAATAGGTGCTGGTACTTGATGGAGTCCATTATACCAGGTATCCTGTACTGTTAG